>VZTE01004721.1:944624-1011908 GCA_013397775.1 Eulacestoma nigropectus
CCCACAGAGCCCCGGGCCCCACAGAGCCCCAGCCCGGGTCCCACACAGCCCCGGGCCCCACAGAGCCCCAGCCCGGGCCCCACAGAGCCCCAGCCCGGGCGCAACACAGCCCCGACCCCACAGAGCCCCGGGCGCCACACAGCCCCGAGCCTCACAGAGCCCCGGGCCCACAGAGCCCCGGGCGGGCCCAGGCCTGGCCGGCGGTGCAGGGGAACAGCTCCGGCGCGCAGACGCGGCTCCGGTGGGTGCCCTCGCCCCGGGCCCGAGGGGGACCCGCGGGGGGCTGTGCCGGGGCTGCGGCCCCTCACGTCTGGGGGCCACAGGCGCTGCCCGTCCGCGACCCCGCGAGTTGTTGGGCAGGAGAGCTTAGCAGCGACTGTGTAGGAAGAATAGTAGGGTTGGAAGGTGGTTTGTTGCGCTTCTTATCCTCGGTGCGTTAGTAAGAGCGTTGCCTGCAGGACGAGGGAGGTGATCCTGCTCCTCTGCCCGGTGTTGGTGAGGCCACACCTGCGTCCAGTTCTGGGTTCCCCAGGGCATGTGACACATGGAGCTCCAACAGAGAGCGACAAAGTTGATGAAGGGACTGCAGCGTCTCTTTTATGAGGACAGGCTGAGGGAGCTGGGCCTGTTCAGCCTCGAAAAAAGATTTTCCACTCAGGTTGTGGAGTTTCCCTCGCTATATTCAAGGACCATTTGGGTGCAATCCTGTGCCAGGTGCTCTGGGATGACTGCTTGGGCAGGGGGTTGGACCAGATGACCCACTGAGGTCACTTCCGACCTGCCACATTCTATGATTGATACGTGGTGCCTCGGTGCTGAGGTATGACATGGATTGGGAAATCTGCCAGGCAGGCATGGAGTATGGAAACCTCAAGTTGGCAGTGACAAACAGGACTCCTGAGCTCCACACAGTGCTCCAGGGAATGGCAAGGGCAATGCCTCTTTTCAGTGTAGATCAGGTACCCCTTGGGGACAGACAGGAGATACTGCAGCCTGAAGGGAGGAACAAAAAAAGAGAAGGAGATGTCTGAGAGAGAGATGGGACTCTGTGTTGTGGGTTATGTGATTTTTTCCTCAGAAAGTCAGTTAATGGCTTGTGATGGGTGTTTTGTACTATTCCAAGTACACTCCCAGGCCAGTAGTTGCGCTGTTGTAATGATTTGTAAAATAAACCCATATTGTCAGTGTTTGCAAGTGAACCCAAATGCTGATGTGAAAATTGCATTTACTGGAATAATCTTCTTCTGTGTTCAAAATAAAGAATGAGTTGGCCAGCAGTAAGAAGACCACAGGGCTACTAGACCTAGCTGTGCACATGAAAAACGGATGCTGATGGATGTAGGGAACATTGTGAATCCACATCCAGCAGTGATGGTCATTGATTGTATTTATTTTAGTAATCAACAGGAAATCCTGTGATAAGCTTTCCCCCCTCCTTTTTGGTTTTTTGTTTGTTTGTGGGGGTTTTGTGGGTTTCTTTTTTTTTTTTATAGTTATTAAATGTGGTTCAGATATTGAATGGTTGAATACCACCTGGATTTTCCCAAAGGCCTCTTTCCAAAGAGGAGGCTCTTCATCCACGTGCAGAGGAGGCTAATTCTTGACTCTGTGCAAGTCACAGTGCAGCTTCCAACAAGGAGTGTGGAATAGTGCTGACTGTGGTTGTGGCATTTCACATGATTGAGGCAAATGTCAGCTGGGAGTTTGCCTGGAATGACCTCTTTATTCCGTGGGGGTTGCGTGGCAGGTGTTGCTGGCAGTGATTTGCAGTCTGGGCTGACCTATCCTGGAGTAGATGAGGTAGAGCTAAAACTGCCCCCATTCCTTGCCAGTTCCCTGAAACACAGAGCCTTCCTGGAGCGGTGAAAGGAAGCGGGAGCAGAGAGTGCTGCTCTTGCCAGAGGCAAGGCCTGGAAGCAAAGTGGCTTTGGCATGTCCTTGTAGAGGCTTTTCTGCATGACGGTTTTCTGGGAATCAGAGGTGCTCCGGTCAACTGTCCCTTGCTAAGACTTTATTTTAGGAAGGTTGGCTGATAAGTTCTCCTGATATTTCATCATGTTTGCCTTGTCTGAGTAGTAAAGCTGGGATGTAGAGTCTGCGTGATGTATCTCTGTATTCCTGGGATGCTTTGAATGGGGGGGAGACAGCCACACCTCCAGAGCCCTGAGGCAGAAGAGTGCCTGAGGCACTCCCAGAGCAGCACAGGCTGCTATTCTTAGCGTCTGTCCTTCTTCTATCACTCTGGATATGTAAACTGAGTTTTAAATCTTCATTGCTTGAGATAAAAAGTGCTGTTCTCTTCTCTCAGCTCAAGAGTTCATGGGCCAGAAAACTGAAAGCAGATAATTCCTGGCCACTACTCTGCAATCTGGCTTCTGGGTAATATCAGGTAACTGCAGTCACTTCAAGCTCAGCTTGGGGAGTGAAAGGAAAGGGTAGAAATTGAGATCTGGGGAAAAATAGTACTGAGGTAATCCTGAAAGCAAGGCAGATTTTTTTTATAACTTTTTTTAGATTAAAGGTAATGTGCAGAGGAAGAAGAGGATTGTGTGTGAAATCATTGTTTCCCATGGCTGTGGTGTAAGAGATTGAAGAGAATAATTTTTATCGCTCAGAAAAGCAGTTTCTGTAGCTAATCAGCTCTGCTTAGACCCCTTCACAAGATAACCTTTCCAAAAAAATAGTCCATCCAGGTGTCATTTTTTTGACCCAGCTTTTCGCCAGCTCCTGTCAATCCAGCCACTCTGTAGGGATAGTCCTTCTAGCAAATGTGAACAGACTTGAAGACACTCCTTATTTAGTGAGCTCCCCTCCTGTCATCTTCTAGAAATGCAAGCATTGCCTTTGCTTTTGAATATATAGAACAGGCAGGAGCTGATGTGATTGCTGTTTTGATTTGGTTGTTTCCTTAACTAAATATCTAAGGATTTGTTGTAATAGTGGATGTGGAGCCTGGGGGCTGTAGAACTCCAGAACTTTGGAGCAGAGGGTACTGGATGTGGAGGTGAAAAACAGGATATTGCGAGTTGGGATTTGTGGCAGTGAGATGTGTTAGGGGTTAGATCTGCAGCTAAGGTCCCTCTGCAGGAGGGTGAAGCTGATTTTGCATCAGAAAATTAGAGGGAAAAGCTAGCTGGGTGTTTTTGGTTTTGTTTTTTGGTTTTTTTTTTTTTTTGGTTGGTTTTGTTTTTTTTTTTTTGAAGTGCTGTGTTTCTGGCAGTAAGTATTGCTGTGGTCTGATGGTGGGAATGAGAAGCTCCAAACATTCTGCCATTCTGCAGGAAGCTCTACAGCAGCATTCTGCTTAGCCTGGTTTTGGAATTTCATTGTTTAAGAGAACTTACTGCAGAGAAGTGGCTCTCTAGAGGACTTTGCATAGCCAGTGGGTTCTGTGTACTTCAGGCATACAAAACCTGAGTGCCCTCATTTAGGAAATCGAAGAAAGAGCTGTGTCTGAATGCTTGGGATGGGATTCTCAGCTTTACTTATGATGTCTGTATAGTAGGTGTAGCTAAGCTATTAGTTTAGGCTTCTTTTGTAATAAATAGTGATAGGAGGGGAAGGCAGGCAATTAGCAGAGTGTTTGTGGTCAGTTGTATATGCTGCCGTAGAACTGATCAATTGTTCGTTAGAGCATCTGATTGTCTCCATTACTGATGAGAGCCAAAGGTGGCAGTCACAGAGGGGATTATCTCATTAACTTTGGATATCAACATCTGTCTGTCAAAATGAGCTTTATGTATCCAGCTGGAGGAAATCAATTTCAGCCTGTGCTTAGAGGACAGGGTTTTCTCAGCAAGGTGATGCGGTGAGGGAGGCTGCCTGTGCTTCACGAAACAGAGCTCTGTGTTGAGGGGAAAGATTGTCCTGAAGACAGTAGTGGCTTAGAGGGAGTCTTAGCTTATGGAGCTGGCAGGATTGAAGTGCACCTCTTAATTATTTTAAGTCTCTACTTTTCAGATTCTCTTTTTAAAAAATAGTAATGTAATAGCATTCTCCCTTCTGGAGAGTCAATATAATTTGTTTGTACCTGATCCATCTTTAAATGTCAGTTATTTTGCAATTTGCCAAGGAGTTGCCATATGCTATTGTAAAGCTGGGCTCTGAGATCTCAAATTTTGATTCTCTCTTAAGCCTAAGTGGAATATGGCAGTATGTGACAAACCAACCAATCTAAGTGGCTCTGAGTAGTTTTTAGGGAAAGGGAGAGTCTCCAGATTTCACCTATAATAGCTGCCACAGGTACTGTTTCTTTCAAAGCAAGGTGTCTGAGCCAAAGGTGTTTTTAACAGGCCCTGGCTTCTTGAGAAGGAGCTGCCTTAAATACTGGGCTCACACTTTCAGAAGCAGAAATGGCTTTTACAGCTGTGGCTAAAGTAACTTTGTGATGTAGATATGGCTGTGGTGTGCTCCTGCTGCTGAGAGGGAGGGAGAATGATGACTTCTCAAGCTTTTCACTTTCCTGCACCTGTTGCCAGTTTCTGTGTCTGGGGAACTCCAGCTCCTCAGTTTAATTCCCTCCTTGAGAGTGGGCAGGGTGGGACAGCTGGAATGGAGAGCCTTTTTGTTCCAGAAATAGCACTGGGAGGCAAAATCCCAGCCGATGACAAGTGCTCCAAAGATGAAGAAACCCCACTCTTGTCTAAAATAGCTGCTGGAGGTCTTCAGACCAAAGCAGTAACATCTGCAATGGAGTTTGAGGGTGCTACTATAAGAAACATCTAGTAACATGAGCACCCTGGTGGAGTACAGCCTGCTACAGGGCCTAATTAGGGTCTTATTAATACTTTCTTTCATCACTGCTTTCCAGCCTTCAGATGGTGATTAGACCTATTTATAGGGGCAGAGTTCCTTAATATTCAGCGCAGTGTACTTCTTGCCAATCAAATCAGTAGCATCTGCATCTTTGATTGCTGCTTAATAACACTGTAGAAGATGGTTAATTAAAAAAATATAAATAGACTTTTCATCCTCTTAACTTACCAAAGTGTTTCTCTCCTGCCCCCACCTTGCTTCCCCCAAAAAAAGGTAAAGTTGGATAGGTGCAGGGACTGTGGTGAACCTCTCATCTCACTGCTGGAAATGCATCCTGCTCTCCTATCCACGATAGTTACCTCCTGTGTGCTCTACTGGAGGACTACATTTCATCCCCTCCTGTGAGTGTCAACACAGGGTAGAGTGATTTTTTTGCTGCAAAATAATAGGGCTTGTATGTAGGCTCTTATACTGCATTTGAGTAATTTCTAGCTTTTGTTTCAGTGTCTACATCTTTGTGAGTGTATGTGCACACACTGCCTTATCCTGCCCCTGAACAGGAGGAGCATGTGCAATGACGTGTTTTGCTTTTCTAGCTTTTCAAGTCTCTTTTTTAAATACAGTTCTCTGTTTTTGCGGCTGGTAAATTCATAGGAGTGTGCTTTATCTTTGGAGGGCAAGGTGATATAATTATCTTTTTTTATTGTTCTTATTTTTTCCTTGGAGGATTTAATTCTGATATTTGTTGAGATAGCCTCTAGGCAAGCCTCCAGAACAATCAAGGTATGACTTGAATATGCCAGTAGATTTGACCATGGGAAAATGTTTGTCCAGGTAAACATGGTAGAAAGTATTACATGTAAGAAATTACTCTCAGTGAAGAATTTGGGATGACTTCTCATGGTTAACCAAGTTATGGATGTGACTTTCCTCTGTCAGAGGAAACAGCACTTTCTGATAAGCTGTGCCCAGAGCCTGTCTACTCCATCTTTTGAGTGTGTTTAATCTTAACCTGTAGTTCATCTGTGGCTTGGTCTGTTCCCGCTGTGGAACCATAGTGGTGGTAGTTGGGTAGTGCTATGTGGTGAGGGATATGCATACCTGTGTTTTATTGCATATTGCTGATCTCTGTGTCCTCACAGGCTACAAGGCATTGATCTTTTATTAGGATCCTACAAAAGAGAGACATAGGGTTAAAGATAGCCTGTCACTTCTTTTTGGAGATGTTACTGCCTGTGGGAATTAAAGGCCTCTAGTTCTTGCTGCCTTTCCAGTGCAGTGACAGAAGCAGCAGCACAGTAATTGCTAAAGCAGCCCTCGTAGCTTTGAAGTATATACACTGATTTTTTTTCAAAGTGTTTAATCCCTCTTCTCCCCTGAGCCTGCTCTTTTTAGTTTCTTGAAACTTGTGGTCAATCCTCCATAGAGCAGTATTTTCTGAAGAACTTAGGAAGTGTTGCTTCCTTTACAAACTCTATTTGCTCTGTAACAAGTTCTTTTGGGCTTGCCTTAAAATAAGAAGTTTTATTCTTATGGAGAGAGGTGAGCAAAGCAGGTGGAGTGTTTCTCTGCCTATCCAGAGCAGTGAATTGTAGACTTCCTTTTCCAGGTGCAGAGCTCCACGTATCCCTCAGAGTATTAGACTTGGCTGTGGTGAGTGAACACCAGTAAGCCCAGTTGTTGTTTCCAAATGCCTGAAAACCCTGGACTGCTCAGCCTGTATCTGGCCTGGTTTAAGTCTTTTGGAAGGGCAAGACAGTCTGGTGGAGACTGATTCTGTTTCCCACTCTTGCTGTTTCTCTCAGCTTTTGCCAGTGTGAGTGTTGGAGCTGAGAGGGAGAGAACAGCTTTGACTGCAGAGGGACAGCCACCAGCCCTGAGGAGCTTTGGACCAGCTTGCCTGAGGTGAAAGGCACAGACAGCTTAAGGCAGAAGTGCAAATCTGAGCAGTCAGTAGCTTTAGTCAGAACTTCCAAATCAGGACATAGCACTTGGGTTTTTCTCTTTGTTTTCACTTTAATAAGGTAAATGAGGTTATTATATAACACCAGAGCATATTTGTCTTGATCATGAAAGTTGACATAGAAAAAATAATTGAATAAAGAATGGCTGGAGCCCCCAGATGCTGCAGCTCTTTTCCAGAGCCTCTTTGATCACAAAAAAAAAAAGCTCTATATTGCTGTTTCTTCTGCTTTGCGTGACCCATTGGTGGTCACACCACTAATGATTAAAATCTCTTGAGTGATCTGTTTTTGTGACTCATACTTGCTTTGGGCATGTGTGTCCATTTCTCACTGTAGCATCAGAGCATTTCATATCAGCTGTCATAATTCCAGCATGCTGTACTTCCTGCTGAAACACACCAGCTCCCTTTGCAAGATTCTGGAGTGATGCTGGAACCAGTTTGTTGCTTTGCTAAAAGTCCTTCCATGTGTAAGATATAAGCAGTTTATTTGCACCTTTGTTGTTTGTTACGTGAAGGCTTGGCACCTATTGGATAGGGTAGAAGAGTTGACGTATTTTCACATGCAGCACTCACTTTTTAATTTTTTTATGTACTAATTCTGATAGTGGAGCATGGCAAGAAAATGTGCTGCTTCCTTCTCAATGCACTGGAGTTTGAGATAGAGTCAGTCTTACTAAGTGACATTCAGTCTTTGCTTTCCTTCCCAACTTCTGTTGGGAATATTTTGAATTTTCCCTGCCAAAATATTCCTTATTCCTGCAGTCCCTCTCTGTTATGTGAAGCAATTCTTTTATTCTAAGTATGTGGTGAGGTCCTTACTCAAATTTTTTGTAAAACTGGCTTACTTCTCCAATTAGTTTGGTCCTAAGAGGTAACAAATAGCAGCTGTAGCATAGGATTTTGCCCAAGTCTAGTCATTTAGTTGTTGCTATTTTCCCTCCTCCTTGCTATAGATCTCCAACTTGTTCTCTTGCACAGAAAGAATTGTCTCTTGTGTCTGTCTCTGGCAGCAGTTTCCAGAGTCTGCCGTATTTCTGCACTGTGGTTTTTTTATGAAAGGTGAGAATCTGAAGCTTGTTTGAGAGTCTTCATTGAGAACTTGTGAAGTTGAAGTTTACTGACAGACAAACTGTGACAATGTGGGTAGGAGCACCTGGGGATTTTCCTGCTTTGCCCAATACTGGGTGCTCCTCTCTTTGCATGGGAGCAGTGGGACCTGAAGGACAGTCTGTAGCTTCTGACTGCAAGGAAAGAAATGGTTTGGGAGAAGCTAGAGGAGCGCTGCTCCCAAGTGGGAGCATCTGTCAGTCAGCAGCTGAACTGAGCTTGGTTTTAGAAAGGTCACTAGGAGAATTAGCATTGGTGAGGGTCTGAGAGATCATATTGGGGCTGTATAATCTCATCTGGTCTCAAGAGGTGAAAAGCTTGGCTTTCTCAGGATTACCTTTACACAGGAATGGTTTTGATAATGAAGCAAGTTTCAGAAGTTTCCTTCTTGCCCCTCCTTCCCACTATGCTTCATGACTGGACAATTACAGCTGTTTATCTGGTTGCAGTAAATTGGGTCATTGAACTGATTTGAGTTTAAAATAGGCATCTCAAACATCAGCAGCACTGATGCAACAGCAGAGTTGTGACCAGTGGCAGGGAGGATCATTATCTCCTTTTGCTGCTGGGGCCAGAGTAACTCATAACCACGTCCTTGCTATGTTATCTGCTCTCTTTATTCTGTGGTGACAGTCAAATAGTAGATTTGAAAGGAAAAGGATTGAAGCTTGATTGTGGTCAGTAGATCAATAACTGCTGTCTCAAAATTAGCTGTACTCCTCTCAGATTAACTTGTATGCTTTACAGCTCTAAATAATAATTTCCTGTCTGCTGAGTAGGCCCAGTCAAGAAGACTAATCAGTGTGCAAACATTGCCACTGAAGAGTGCAGATACAGAGTCTGGCTGCCAGTGATGCATGAAATGAAACAGAACAGGTCTAGGCTTCCTAGACTGGCAGCAGAGCCAGCTCTCTAATGGCTGGGCTTGATCTTGCAAATTTGTTAACTGTGGAAAGGCTTCTACATGTCCTTACATCTCATATGATGCATTACTAAACACCCCCACCAAAAAAAACCCAGAACAACCCAATAAACCCCACATCCCGGAAGAATACCCTTAAATAACAGCCACATCACATTTACAGAAAGCTTTTCCTACCCTACTGTGGTATCATCTTAAAGGACAAATTTGGAGGGGGTGGATGGTGTTTCTTAAATATACAGAAATGGCTGCAGGCAAGTCTAATCTGTTATCTCTTCATTCTGCGAAGCAAGATAGGAAATTGAAGGAATATGTGAAGACCCCTCTAATTTTCACATATTAAACTGTTGTTTTATATTGTGACTATCTCTTCAGGCTCCTGTCTTGTGAATTTCTCCAGTATGGGCTGTGTTTCTGTGTTATTCTCAGCCTGCACTGCCATAGAGCCAGGAATGCAGGTTGCATACAGCAGTGCTCTCTGGACTAGCTCCTGCAGACTTCCAAGTACCACATAGGGAATGTGGTGCAGACTTCCAAGTACCACAGAGGGAATGTGGTGCATCCTGGAAATCCCGTCTGTTTCTCATACCTCGGTTTTTGATCCCCCTTTGTTTTGCTTCTCCTCAACTTACTGAATATTTTCTTATACAGAGGTACAGAGCTCTGTGTGATGAAACCCTGTCATGAGCACCTGTAAACTGCGTAGTTTTTGCGGCCTGAATGAGAAGAGACATGGAGAAAACAAGTTTGAACAAGTTTGTGTAGACCTAGCAGTAGAGTTTGGGTTAGAAAACTGTATGGATACTCTATTCATTCTTCAGAACGTCCTAACAGTAATGTATTTGTGAGTTTGCAATTTCTCAGAGAAATTGGTTTTTTTCTCTTTATGTTCTTCCACGTCCCAGGAACTTTTTTGTTATTTTTGTAAGTGAAAACATGGGAGTAAAGACATGGGAGGCAGACTTTTTGAGAATTGCTGAGAGAGAGATGAGCAAGGCTCAGGATGGAAACATGAGTGATGGGTGACCTGGCTGAGCTATAGAGCTGTAGTACTGGCCCAGCTGCATCTGAAAGTGTGCATACAGCTCTGGTGTGTGTGTTGCACACAACTGAAACATTTCCGTGGCTGGTTGGGCTTGAGATGTGAAAGGATTCTAAAATAAGGAAGCTTCTTTCAAGATAGTTACTAAGGAAAAATCCAGTCACCGGAAGCAGCAAACAGCTCCTGGGAGTCTCAGAATGGAAGAACTCTCATTAACCTACTTGGAGAAAGGGGGCGTGTGCCTGCCTTGTAATTTCATGGCTTCTGTTCTTGGAAGGGACTGATGGTGTGTTTCTTGGAGCAGAAGTGTAAGATGAAATTCTGCTTTTTGCTAATAGGGTTGGATGACCTGAAATATATCCACACACATGGAATATGAGGAGAGGGAGGAGGGGACAGGGTGATTTCTGACGAGTCTTGTTGCCGCTCTGAACTGACTTTGCTTCTAACTCTGGTTTTTGTTTTTGGCACAGTACTGAGCAGAGATTTGTTAAGTAGCATAAAATAAAATTATGGTTTCCAAGAACATTCAGATAAGCAAGAGATTCCCACCTCACTGTAGCTGCCTTGAATTTGTTAAAAATCCAATATGCCAACCTTACTACTTGTGCCTTTCTCCTCAGCTCACCAATGCTGATGCAAATGCTTTCCTAAAATAATTAGTGGAGAAGAAAGTAGAAGTCCCTGAATAAATACTTTCCTAAAATAATTAGTGGAGAAGAAAGTAGAAGTCCCTGAATAACTGCTGTGATAAAATGTCACTGTGTTTACTGTAATGACCTATTGTTCTTTCCTTTAGGTACAATGGCCACAGTAACGCAAAAGCACTTTTTGGAAGGGCAGACATATTCAGTGCCCCTGATCCAGCCGGACCTACGCAGGGAGGAGGCTGTGCAGCAGGTGGCAGATGCACTTCAGTATCTGCAAAAGGTGTCGGGTGATATCTTCAACAGGTAAAGTGCTCTCCTGGGGGACTGGGTGCTTAGCATTCAGCATTACAAAGAGTGCTGTGATTGGGTTGCAGCAGTGAAAGGGCATTGTGTTGGTAAGCAATGGAAGTTCAGAAAAGGGATGAAAAAGGACCAGATGCACTTCAATACGAGTTTATTAGATTAGAGTCTGTCAAAGTTAAGCATAATGAAATGGCTGCAGTTAGCCAGAGATTGTTGGTTATTAATTTTTTATTCAGTGGCAGACTTCCACAAATTGCATTACTGCTTCTGCTGCACTTATCCTTTATCCCTTCTTGCTCATGTATTAAAGGGGAGGCTTTGTTATTTAGAGTATCTTGAAGATACGTCTTTTTGAGTCATTGTACTTGAAGCAGCGAAGTAGAAAATGTCTCTTTGTTCTGATCTCTGTGACGTACAAACTGTTCTTTTTGGGCTTCTGGTGTTTTGCACTTCCCTTTTTGTATGTTGGAAGGGCTGAGTGCATGAGACTGGGTTTCTTGCCACAGGATCATAATCCATCTAAGCCCATCTCTTCAAGGATTTGGCACCTCTTGCATGTGATCATGTTTAGGTTTGTATCTATAAGACTGCCTGTATAGCAGATCAGAGAGATTCTTGTGTTTGCTTGCAAATGATGGTAGATAATGTGGTGCCTTTTTCCATCCAGTGCCATCTTTGACATCTCAGTGCTCTGAGATGGTGTGTAGTATCATTGGGAAAGAAACAGATCAACATTTATCTTCTCATAGCTTAATTAGTAAAAGCACATGCTTTGGTTTCAGGAGGTCCCATGACTATCTAGTTTAATTTATTATGGTGTGAGCAGGGTCATGACATTCTGTCTTTTTTTTGAGTTTTGGAGGGGTTTTTTTAAGGGTAGATTGAAGTTCTTTGGTTTCCGATAGTGCTACTTTGAAGGGCAGCCTTTGGGTAAAGAGCAGTCGCTAAGGCTGAGCTCAGGTTATTGAGGGAAATAAAGGCGTTCCAATGGAATAGTCAATGGGCAAGGGCTGTGTGTGGGCTGGATTAGGTTGAACACAAGGTCTCCTTCATTTCTGCTCTTCAAAGTAGAGGAACACTTCATGATCTAAGGCTGGGCTTGCTAGAGCTGCCATAAACATGTGGAAAGCACCTCTCAAACTTGGGCCTGGTTGGCAGTGCTGTCTCTGTCTGTGGGGTAAATAAAGCTCTTGATAATACAGGAGTTGTTCTTTGTCTGTTTTTCCCTATTTTTACTCTGCTCACTGCTGTCTAACACAGTACCCTGTAATTTCCCTAGGGAGACAAGCCTGCTGCTTTGTATGCAAGTCACTCCCGAGTATTGAACAGTGACTGTGATGCTGTTCCCTCACTCTTTGGTGCACTCATGACTTTTAATTACCAATTTTCTCCAACAACAGAGGAGGCTTCATTGGCTTCTTTGTTTGCTTTGCCTTTCTGCTGAGGTCTTGGCTCTCTGATATAATTAATAGTGATTTAGTAATTATGCAGGCATCTGATTAGAAGTTCCATGACCTTGGTTGTTCCATGTCAATCAAGGGGCAAAGCTTTCAAGGTGAGAACTTTGCCATTTAGTGAAGAGTGACCTTTTATCCTCCCTTTCCTGAGATAAGGCAGCTCTCTCTTCCATTTCCAGGAAGGACCTGCCTTATCTGGGGAAGCTGACTGTTCTGATCTGCAAAATAGCAGCTTGCAGTGTTGATGGAGAGGAGACTTGTTCACTGTGGAAGACTTGGCTGAGTGTGTCGAACTCATTACTTCAGTACTTCAAAGATGCAGATGTTCTGAGGTTGTTTTGTGGGAACACTTGGATTGGTACAGTGCTTTTGAGAGTGGCAAGCCAATCTGTACTTTGTTGAAGGTGGAGTCAGAGTGTCTCTTACTCTCTATGAAAAAATGAGTATTTCTACAACCAGATCTTTGTTTCCATTTTAGCTAATCCAAGTTTCTGCTCAGAGTTATTGTTGACATGACAATTGAGTATGAATTCTTAAAATGAATGTTGTCAAGATGACACAAGAAAGATACCTTTCCATTTAGGGAATTAGAAGAAAATACAAGGAGCTTTCCTCCTCTTCCCCCCTTTTTGGGCAATTTGGGAAATAACCCATGTGACAAGTCACTGCCAGCCTCTCTTCTTTCCAATCATTCTCAAAGAAGCTTACTTGCTGTTAACTGTGGCAAGATACTTGGTGAATGGACACTAGAGAGTTCATTAGTTCATAGACAGTCAAGGGATGTGCAGGTGCAAAACCACAGGTAAACTATGGCTGAGACCCAGAGCATCTCCCCTCAGCCCAGCCTTGGAGAGCAGGCCTGGACTGCAATCAGGAATCACTTAGAGCAGGATACATCAGCTCAGCGTCCCTCTCCATCATATTCCTAACCTTCAGGAGGAGAGACTGACCTGACTTTTTTCACATGGGGAACATCAAAGCTGTTGGCTGTTTGGCTGCTGGGCAATACAGGTTGATATCTTAGGCCAGTGCTGTCCAGCAGTGCCTTCCTCTGAGGAAGTCCTGTCCTCTTGGTGCTGATATCCGTGCTGTGAGGAGATCAAGAGGCTTCATGTCCTTCTCAAGTTTATGCTTTGAAGTAATGGAAGTTTTAAGCTTGTGTGTGTTAACTGAATCCAAGTAATTAATCTGTTGTGGAAGCTGCAGTAAAGACCAGATTCACTGCCTGTAGTTACTGAGATATTAATACATACCATTACTGCTTAAGACATAAATATTCTAATATAACCAATCTGACATAATATCTATTTGAATTTAACTCCTGGACTTTTAAGAAGGGTTTTTGTTACAGGTCACAGGAGGTGGGATGACCAGTTTAAACACTCAGTTAACAGTAGTCTTTCATCTATTTGTTTTCTCATTACCGGTATTTTCTGGGTGGGAGCTTGTGTTGGAATCATGTGCTTTGGAATATTTTACGGGAATGTTGTTGTGATAAGTACTTGACATAGGTGATGGGTTTAGATTTCCTGATATGCCCCCCTAGTTAGGTAGGCTTGTCCTTTGGGATTTCTCAGTTTCTGAGGAGTTTGTGTTGGCAGGAAATGTTAATAATCTCTAATATTGTCAGTTTGCTGTTTGAAATGTTCACTTTTGAGTAACAGATGTTGAAAATTTCTTTTGCAAGTTATCTCATGGAATGTTACAGCAGTAGAAAGAAATCAAAGACTTGGGATTGGAATGTTGTCCTCAAGGTCCTGGTTTCCTTTGCCTGTGATCCAACCCCAAGTTGTCCAGTGTACAAAATTTCTCATCCTTGTACTTATTTTTTTCAGTTTATAGAAGAATTTCTGTTTGTTATTTTTAAAAATCTTTATTCAGTGTCTTTTGCTTGTCTGGAATAATATTTTGCTAAACCAGTGTATCCTGTCTCCTCTCCAGTTGGATTCAAACTAATTTCATATTACATATTTGAAAAGGGCTTTAATATTAAGCAAAAATTTAACTGAGAGCCACACTTCTGAGAACCATAGCTGGAAAACAAAAGCGCTGTGGAAATGCTGTCAGGGGTGGGGAAGAAATCTGGTAAGGCTGTGATAAGGAAGATAAGGAGTAGCTGGCTGGGCAGCAGAGACTTAAGAGATGTTTATGACAGGAGCAGAGCTGAGATGTGAGTCCTTCTGAAATTGAAAATACCAAGAAAATCTTAATCATGAGGTGCGTTTGGGTGTTTTAAAGCCCTCCTTGTTTTAGACTTATTACTGTGATTAGTCATGATGATCAATAATGGAAGTGGGGGACTGAATACATCAGTATAAATGTATTTAATTTAGGAGGTCTGTGGAATGGAAACTTGCCAAGAAGGGTCCTGCTGCAAGCTGTACTGTGTTGTTCGTTGTGCAGTGGGGCTCTGGGATGCAGCTTGGAGCTTGGACACTGCATGGTGTGGAGCTTGGTTCCTCCGCTGGCTGCAAGGGTTGGATCTTTCTAGGAGGAGAGCTGTTCCCTGTGATGGCTTACCATGCAGGTGAGTTTACACCAAGAGATGCACTGTTGCACAGGGAACCAATATTTCTCCAGTTACTTTGAGAGTGTTATGACTCTTGTTTAACAACAAGGTGCCTCATGGCACTTTGAAGTTGTCCCAGGGGTCATCTGAAAGAGGATGCTAGGTCTAGTTTAGTTTCAGATACCTCTCTTTAGAGGCTGTGGGAGCAGTCATTTGCCGCCAGGAAGATTAAGCAGAAACAGTGAGGTAAAGAGTGAGTGGAGTGTCCTGCAGACATGAGGAGATGGAGTTATGGGGAAGACATTTTGCCTGCAGATGGTTGTTATTCTTGTAGATGTATGCCCAAGTAGTGTGGATTTATTTTCCTTTTAAGTGTAGCACACACTTTGTAAGGCACCATTCATTTGTTATGGCTGCCATAATCCTCTGGAAGCTGACTTTGACAGCTTGTAAAGATGTAGCTTCAGAGAGGTTCCCAGACTGTAGGAAAAAGACTTTAGGAGGTGACACAAGGGTGTGATCAGCATGCTTGGAGGGTTGGGGGCAGCTGGCACTAACAGGCATGCTACACCCTCAAGAAGAGGCAAAGGGAGAGTGACTGTTCTGCAAGAGACCAGCTCGCAGCTCTTTCTGGATGCTGCTAAAATCCTTAAGCTTAAGATCTTCTGGGACCGGATCTGATCTGATCTGTGCAAAATTGCAGGAGAGGTGCTAAGCAAAAGGAGGCACACAACAATTTCAGACTTTAAGGAGCTCTTGAGAAGATTCTTTCTACTTTTACAGTAGTAGTGGAATATCTTGTGGCAATATGAGACAGTTTGATCAAAACAGATGGCATATGCAATACAAAAGGCAAACAGTAAGGAGAAACTAATGTAATTTCAGTACATATGAATTGTTGATTTATTTTAGTTTGTGCTTTTTTTAACCCTGACAGGGAAGTCTCTTGTTTGTACTCTGTTCCTTGTTGGAGAAAATTCAATATTGAGTAGCAGCCTTCAGGTTCTTGTGAGCTAATTTTGTCCAGCGATAAGTCTCTGTTAATTAAAAGGGTTTTGGCAAAGATGTTATGAACTTCCCCGTCCAGAGAGTCGTTCCTTTACCTCTCAGTCCCTGAGCACAAGTGGCTTTGGCTCTCTGGAAACAGGCAAGGAGAAGCAGATCATAACAACAAATCAGTGTGTGCCTCACAGCAGAAGTGTTCCCTTATTTTTCAGCCCACAGTTTCGGCAATATTGTCGGATTCTCCCACTATTTGTGACACAACTGCCACGTTATTCTTTTATTACACAAAGTGATATCTCTACCTTCTCAACCAGCTTCAGACATTGGAGACTCATACATGTATTGGAGTAATTTTCTGTTCCTATGGATGACTTTTGTGTACTCAGTCAGCCCTGGAGGAAGAGATTCAAACAAGTCATTTTGTTTTACAGGCATGACTTCCATTAGAGATCCAGTGTGGAGAAAACTGTCTAGAAAATAACACTGAGTGGCTTGAAATGTGTATTCCAGGCTCGCTCCTATGGAAGTGGGAAGTGTGCACACTGAGGGGAGAGTTGGGGGAGGAACACCAGTGCCAAAGGTCTGTTCTTCACACTTGACTGGCAGATTAAATTCCCTTTCCATGGTGCTTCTTTCTGACTTGCTGTGGTGCTGTCACTGCGTTTTGCAAATGGGGAAAAAGTATAAGGGTTTAGGTATAAATGCAACTGACAGTTGAGATAGAGCAGTGCTTTTGGAGACAGTAGACCCATTTATAGATGCTAATGAAGGAATTTCTGGTTTTCTTCCATCTAAATCCTCCAGAAACCCCACTTGGGGTTTCTCTTTAACACTCTCTACCATCCAAATTCTTTATCCCAGGCTCCAGAAACTTTCATCCCCCTCTCTAAGTCCTCCAGACAAACATTTTATTGAAGGAATTCACCATGCTGTGCCATTAATAATTTTTATCCCCTCCTCTCCCTGGCACAGCATGGTGAATTGGATTCCTTTCTTAATTTATCCAAGAATATAATCCTTATTCTGGATTAATGTGCATTATAAAACCAGGTATTTGCATTTTAATATACTTCTAGGACTCTTGTTTTAGATCAACCAGCAAAGCTGAATCTGAAAACATGCTTGATGGGCCTAAGAGGCATAACAAGACATTCCTTTTAGGAGAAGAAGAGGTAAAGCTGTTGCACTTCTGCTCTGTGGTAGTGCAGTAGGAATAGCCTTTCTGGTTATCTATGACATATATATAACATTCCAATATATATACACCCATGTATAACATTCCAGTAGCTCAGTACCAAGAAGCAAGGAAGTTCATGGTCTCCACAGTGCAGCTCTCTGTTACTTTGTCCCAGTAACTGGGTAGTTTGGTTTTGCTTCAACAATACTTTTGAAAGTGGCATCCTAGATTTTGTTAATTCCAGAATGAGTTCGGACTCCGTGTGATTTTTTTTTTTCTTTTCTTTTCTTTTCTTTTCTTTTGAGGAAGGAAGGGTGAGAAGCTCACAACTGAGCATCTGGCAGGGTTTTCTTTCTTTTTTCTAGCACATGGGCAATTTAGGGGATGGGGAACAAAAAACCACACAGCCAAAATCATGTCCTTCATTATTACACTTCATGCTTACTTTTAGCTGGGATGAGGGGTTTAGCTGCTGTTAAAGCATTGGTCATGAGAACATTTCCTGTATATGTCACAGGGAGAGTGGTTCAGCTATTAAAGTGTATGAATTTACAGTTCTGGCAGTTTTGGGATAGGGAAGGAGGTTTAGGAGGTACACTGTACGAATTTGTTCTGGTGTTACTATGAAGATAGTCTTTCCATTCTTAATGACTATCTGTGAGTTAATGCATGGGAAAGACAGTTTTTTAAATGACAATGGGAAAAAACGAAATCATGTGTCTAGACCAGTTCTAAAGGTGTCTGATCACTGGTGTGCCTCAGACTGTTTCATTGAAACAACAGAGCAGCTATCAGTGCAAGCAGAGAGGTATCTTCTTTTTGATGCTGTTAGGAACATCTCTGCCCGTGGCCCAAAGTTTTCAGGGGAAAAGTAACTAGAAATCCCTCAAGAAAGTAAGAAAGTGCTGTAATCACTCAGGAAAGGTGTTAGATGGATAAGGTATCATAAAGAATTGTTTTAATTTGTTGAAGAAGCACACTCAAATTAGCTTGTTGATGGGTGTATTGTAGAAGGTGCATTTTGAGATTTGAGTGTGACTGCAATTGATTGTAGGAAAATGAAGAAGTAACACTAAACAACCTCTGTTTCTGAAGAGTAAGTATTATGAAATAAAAAACTTCATTTGCAAAAAATATGTGAAGAAATCTTTCCTTTAAGAGAAAAAGGCCTGTTTTGAAAGAGGAGGATCTGTTAAGAGAAGTTCACTTTGAAAGCAAGGGTGAGAAAGGGAAAAGCTGTTAGCAAGGAGGGTTTGTAACTGGCAAAGGGCTGGTAAGTGTTTCCGAGAAAGTGTATCTTATGTGGTTGGACTTGTTTTAATTGTAGCAAAATTTTGGGTGAACCTTGGGAATCCACACTAGTCCTCACAGGATGCTGAAGAGGGTCATTGCTGTTCAGAAGCAGTGAGTACAAGGAAGTAGAAGAAATTTCACTGAGTTGGAAGCTGTTGAAAAGTACAGGGATCACTGCAACAAACATGATAACCAGAAACATAGTACTGAGTGCAAAACAAAATGACCTGGATACCCCAAGTCATGCTTCAAAGGCTGGTTTGGTCATTTGCCAAGTATCTGATTACAGCTTCAACAGGTCAGCACAGTGAGGGAAGACCACAGAGGCAGATCCTTATGTGATGAAAGTCAGAAAGAAAGTAAGAGTTTTGAGAAGATATGAAGTATAGTTGTCTTTGAAACAGACATTTTATGGCAGCAAGTCCTTTTTCTTGGTTAGGCTTTCCTTCTCCTGAATATTCAAGTCCAGTTGTGCAGGACAGCAGTTTTTATAGAGTAAGCACTAGCTTGTAAATGATAGCTTATAGATATGTGTTATTAAAAAGGAGACTGAAGGGTTCAACTTGTGATCTGCAAGTAAAATTTCATGTGATTGCCATCAGCTACTTGGAAGTGGAGAAAATTTAAAGTCAGTGCAAAAACCTTTACTTGTAAACATGTGTTCTAAATATGGGTAAAGGCTACATTTTGGATCCCAAGAAAGAAGTGATGGTGGTGAGAGAATGGTCAGTGTTTTGTGTCAGTCCTTGCTGGCTGTAGTTTATTCTGCAGAGCAGCAGTGGGATGGATTTGGCAATGGGGAGGCTCTGAAAAAGGCAGATGAACAGGTGGCCTTAAACTCAGTAAAATGGAAAATTAGGCAACTGCTGAAAGATATGTGCTAACTCCTGTGAATTAATGCAAAATTGTTCAAGTTAGTGAATTATAGACTGAAAATCTGATCTGCAGAGACTGTACTCTGAATTTCCCTAGGTTTTCTTTGTTCCAGGGGACAAATGATTCCACTCTTGGTTTCACAAGCAACCAAGACTTAATTAACACTTGGAAATTGCTTTGAGATCTTTGGGTGAAAAGCTATGAAGTTCTAAGGATATTTGATTAAATGCAAAGAAAAGCAGTGCTTTTCTTGGAGAACGATGAGAGTGTGAACTCCTATCACCAGGAATTATTTTCTGCTCTGGAGGCAGGCATGTTTTGCTCAGTATTCTTATTCTTGATGACAATGGCTTGTTTTGGTGAGATCAACAGACTAAGAGCAGTGTTTGTGCTGTGTGCTGTCATGGTATAAAAAACCTCCATCCCAGTGAAGGAGTGGGAGCTCAGCTTTCCTGATATGTTCAGCCTTACATCAGGGCAGGACCTGTAGGGATGATCGCTTAATTGTTTTTTGCTACACGTGTGTAACTGAGTACTACTTACCTTGGTCAAGAAAACTGATTTTAAAGCATTTGGAAGGTATGGGGGAAAGCTAGGAATAAAGAGAAACTTCCTGACTGCCTAGCTGGGGGAGAGGAAGGCTCTGCAAATGTCACTCCTCCCACATGATCATGGTGGTGCATCTTTGGTCAAGTGAGGCACAGGCTAAAAGGACTGGGGCGGCTGCTTGTCAGTGCTTGTTTCCTGCTGTTGCTATCTTCAGGTGAAGCTCAGGAGGAACAGCATTTCTGGCTGGTGGCTTATGAATTTCTCTTGCAGCCCCACCTGGGAGAGAGCACAGATCAGACATTTCAGTCCAGGCTGATCTGTCTCCCATGACTGTTGCTGGTGGGAAACTGGAGCGTAATGTCCATTAAGAGTGAGCTGTGTAACAGAAATATTGTCTGTGTAGAATCAGACACAGTACTCTCAATGATCCAGAGGAATCTCAGATGTTTTTAAAGGTGTTAGCTCTCCCTACCGCCTGATGTAGTTCAACACGGGGTCACCTGGGTGTTTCTCCACTGCTTATGTTTCCCGTGACTCTGTACTGATACACATTTTCTTTTCAATGGGGACAGGCAGGAAGATCTTTGGCTAGTCTGAGAATGGAGCTTTGATGTGATAAAGAGAAACCTAATGTTTGTGTACACACAGTTGATTAATTTAAGGTTACAAGGTGCCAAAACACCTTCTCAAGCTATCTGCCAAATAAGATCTATTACTTCAAGCTACATGGAAACAAAATTTACTTTTGACAGTCTTGTAAAATTCTGTCCAAACAAGATTAGCCCTCCTTTCACAAGTGATTAAAAAAAAGAAGAAAAACAAAACTGAAAACACTTAAGGCTATTAGTACAAAAGATTGAGCTTCAGTTAGTAAATACTTAAGAGATTTTTGCAAGGATGAGTGGAGACTCTAAAGGTAACAAACCAGTTACTATACTTTACTAGTAACTTTTACTAGTTACAGTACTAGTATCAGTTACAACACCTCTCCTATGAGGAAAGGCTGAGAGAGTTGGGGTTGTTTAGCCTGGAGAAGCGAAGACTCCGAGGAGACTTCATTGCAGCCTTTCAGTACCTAAAAGGGGCTTATAAGAAAGATGAGGACAAACTTCTTAGCAGGGCCTGTTGTGATAGGACAAGGAGTACTGGTTTTAAATTAAGAGGGTAGATTCAGACTAAATATAATGAAGACATGTTCTGTGGTGAGGCTGGTAAAACACCAGAACAGGTTGCTCTGAGTATTCAAGGGCAGGTTGGCCAAGGCTCTGACCAACTTGGATCATCTGAAGATATCCCTGCTCACTGCAGGGGATTGGACTAGATGGCCTTTAAGGGTCCCTTCCAACCCAAACTATTCTATGATTCTGTGATTCTATACTGACTATCATCAGCTGCCTAATGTATCAAGACTCCTCCTGTGGCTGCTGCTTTGGGAAACAATTCACTGCCAATGGAGGAACTCAAAAGGTCACCTGTGAAACTCCAGCAGTACTGATAAAGAAGCATTTTTTCCATTTCTTCTTTTAGAAGTAATGGAGTTCTTAAAGTCATCTTTCCCAAAACTTGTCACTGTGATGGTAGAACCTGTGTTGTGTATGTATAATAACTCTGTTAATGGAGAAGTAGTTTGACCAAAAGTAGCCTGTATAGTTTAAAGATCTAATGGTGTACTTTATTTGCAAACACAGACTTTCTGCTTAGCATACACAGACTTTCTATTTAGTATATATTTCTTCTAGAAGAACCAAAAGCACATCTGGTTTTAGATCAGTCAGTGGTGAGAGGCAAGTAAAAAGCTTGGAAAGTTAAAGAGGAACTTGTTAGTGACCTTTTTCTGCGAAGAGAAAAAGAGAAGCTGCTTTTCTGGAGAGGAGAACAAGCTGGAGGGGAAGGGGGAGGAGGGTGCTGTGATGATAGGTCATTGTTCTAAGTTTCCAGTTTTACATAAATGTAATTCACAGTAGCGAGAGCACCTTGTGAAATGAGAGACTAAAAATCAAAATGAAGTGGTTTTTGTGTGAGAACATGACCTGTGGACAGTGATATATGCCAGATCCTGCTGAGGATAACCTGGCAACCTTGATCACTCTCCAATCTGCAAAGCCATTCGGCATCACAGGAGCACGGCAATATGCAAATACTGAAACACCTGCAAATCAGGCTCGAGGAGCAATCAAAGTGAGATAAACATTAATTAGTATAATACCCAAACCCTTAATGGAGGAAGGAATGTTGATTACATGGCCTCACTTGGGATTTCTTTCTGTCAGAGATGGTGTATGATGACAGTTTCTGATTACACTTACTCAGACAAGAAGTAAGACTTTAAAAACTGCTTAAATATGGAGAGAGAAGAGCAGAAAGGAAACAAGTTGATCTTTCTATGAGTGGTTGAACGTGTTTGGCTCTTCATAAGAGTAGGTATTTTTCCTTTTTGCCTTTCAAACTTTTGAGGTGAATTGGCTTTGTGAGCTGGTTTTGAATGCTTCCCTGGATCACTGTAAACCATAAACGTCTTAGCAGACTTTCCTTTGCTCTCCCCATCTCAATCCTGAGATGTTGCCAGCTGCAGGGGCAGAAGCACTGTGTGGGAGTGGAGAGTGGGCTTCTCACAGTGTTCATTTTTGACACTGTTTTGTTCCCTTGTTACCGTGCTCCAGCACCAGCTGCTTGGAGAGTCTGGGAATAAAATAAAATACGAGAACCATAAACTGCATCCCTTCTTATTCATGCCTCCTGCAGTAAGGGAGGAATTTAATAAAAGCGCACTTCATTTAGCAAAAAAAAAAAAAAAGCAGCTTGATTTTTAGGCAAGAAGCCAAGGTTTTATACAATAAATTTACTATATGCACCCTGAAGTTTAGAACAGCAATGCCAAGCATCCCCCTGCTATCTCTCAGGCTTGGAGCTTGGGCTGGGAGGTGACCAGAAGCCTGATTTGCTGTGATGTGTTCAGTCCTCATTTAAGGAAAAAGTAATTTAATACTTCGTCTGCCTTACCCTCCTGTGCAACTTCATTTCTCATTCTGCTCTGTAACATTCTTTCTCCTTGGTTGATCGCTTACTTTTGTACTTCAGACATGAAATTGAAGTTCTTTGGTATTCTAGAGAGGTTTGCTCCAGCCTCTGTTGCCTAACCTTTCTTGTTCACCTTGGTGTGCAGCTTGTCTATCCTCTCTCCTACTTCAGAAGTTTTGTCATCCCTGTCACTTTCAGGTGACATGGACGCTCAACATAGAGAGCAAAGAGTCTCCTGCTGCTGTGATGCTTCCTTACAGATGAATTCTGTCTTTCTCATCCACCTTTCTGGGAATCTGTCAGCCTGTCTTTAAACCTTCCCTGATTTTAAACTTTTTTTCCGATGCTGTCTGATCCCTAGCAAATATAGATGATAAAAATCACAATTTTTTGGTTGGCACTGGGGAGTGCTTGGAGACTCGCACGCAAATGTGGCGTTATTGCCAGTGCTGACAGTACTGTCAGGCAGTATCCAGTGTCCTGGATGCCAGATTCCTTATGCCTCAAATCTTTTTCCTGTGGGAGTAAGGAAACAGTAATTTTTTCCACCATGAATAGACACAGACACAGCAGAGGTCTTTCAGTAGCCACCTGAATGTGAGATTTATCAGAGGAGTTATAAGGGAATCAGAGGAAGTGATCTGCTCTATGGTTGCAGATGGGACGGAGGATAGGGGGCCAGCCAGAGAGGCCCTCAAAGGCTCCCAAGAATTGGGAGGAAGTATTCCTGGAACTTGCTGTGAGTGTTGGAGAAAATTGCCTGTAAAATGGAGAGTAGTTTAAGGCAGCAGGATGAGGGCTTTAGGACAAAGAAGAGACAAGATCTAAGTTGAGGGTGAAGTGCAGAGGGCTTGAGGGCAAAAATATTTCAGAGGGACAAGAGAAAGTGAAAGCTTGAATCAAAGCAGCTGAAAGATTGGCTTTAATATCTGCTTAGATCAAAAAATAAAAGTCTGTATGGATTAAGAGATAATCCACTAGATAGATTTTATCTGCCACATGTATTGCTTCCCCGAAGAAAAGCACTGAGAGGGGAAGGTTGCTTTGGCTCAGTGCCCAGCATTTGAAGGTAGGTGATGTATTCTCCTTTTTCCACGGACCCCCCTTTCACTTGTCCTGAATGAAGCACGTCCTGCGGAAAGGGAGGGGCTGTTGCTGTAGCCTCCTGCTCCTTTGCAACTCCAAAGTCACATTGAATTTAACTTAAGGCATTTCTCAAGCAGAAAAGAGCACTGAGAGCAAAATAACACAGCAATGACTAAGAAGATAGGCATGGGGTAGGTTCAGATGCTCGTCGTGGTTTTGGCTGCTTGAGCAATGGGTTCTGAGAGACAGCATTGGGCCATTTTATTAACACTTATCCCTCTTGTCCTGATTGTCCTTGTTCTCCCTGAAATGGAGGTCAAGGTCTGAATGCCACCTTGCCTCCAGCACTGCCCCTGCAATCCTTGGCCACATCCCTCCATCCCTTCCTTCCTGTTTCCTTTCTTTACAAAAACTGGTTGAGTCCTTTGAGTAAGTTCAGTTTCCACCACAGTAGAAATAATTGATCAAACATGAGAGAGTTTTCTCCGTGTATTTTTCCAGTAAGGATATGGTATATTGTCTCTTCTAACTAACACGTACAGCTGTATCTTGAACTGTTCGTGTGTAGCAGTCATGCACTTCTAGGAGCCTGTACATGTGATGGAATTTGGATTAGTTGGATTGAGGAGGTTTAATTTTTTTTTTCAAAGTTACCTTGTTCAGCAACAAATAAATTAATTCTGTAGACTGGTATGTATTCCTTCTGTGTTTTGGGCCTGCATCTGTACCACCTCAGGTGGTAGGTGAAGGTTTTTGGCAGCTCTCCTAAGGTCAGTGGGATTTGGCCTGTCAAATCCTAGAGCAGGAGATCACAGGAGAAAGTACAGTGCCTCAGAGAAGATCCATTGTGGTTTGAAACACCTGAGCTGGCACTGGATAACTTCCCCAGCTTGTGCTGGGAGCAGGCTGTCTGCCTTATACTATCTGCTTTTACTGATTATATTGGATGGGCAGTGGGGGTGGATGTCTTCCCTCTTTTTCTTTGAGTGAGGGAAGGGAGAGGAAGAGGTTGGTACCTGGTGAAGCACTGGGGATAATGTGGGGCAGGAAGGGGAGTGAGGGAAGTGTTTGACTGCCTCACTGGACCCACTCACATTCATGGAGTGAAAGGGAGGAGAACACATACTGGTTTCCAGGCCTGAACTTGCATAACTATTTGCTTAGCACTTCCTGCTGGGAGAGAAACATGTGCCTTGTCAGATCCTGAAAATTGTGTCTGGAATTCAGCAGGGTACTGGCTAAAAGGCAATTGATACCTTGCTTTTATTTGGAGCTTCAGGAAAGCTTTGTGAAGTTGTAGGAGAGAGGTCTACTCACAGGTGAGAGAGAAAATTGCATCATTGATTTGAGGGAGACCAGCAAAGCAGAAATAAATGACTAGGTTTTTTCAGCTTTGAAGGGAAATAAAAATAGTCAGATGCCCCTAGGAGCAGTACTGGAAATAGTGTCAATCAATACAATTATGAAACTTCTAGAAAAGAGGTGAACTGTGAGGTGGGAAAATTTGCTGGTGAGAGCAGTTAGGGAAGATTTAGGTCCTTCAGAGGCATCTCACACTTGAACAAAACAAGGCAATGGGACAGTTGCATGACACATGAAATTTGCTGCAGACAGGTGCCAGGAAATGCACACTGAAAGGAACAACAGAAACTACTCCGAGAACCTATCAAGTGTATAAGTGATGTGGACTTACTCCACTGAGGCAGAGGGAGGGTGTGGGAAGGAAATCATGAGCAGATTTGTACTCAGTGTTGGTACAAAATACAAGCTGTTAGACTGTGTTTAAAATAAAAGGATGGGGAAATGGAGAATAATTCTGAGAGGGAGAATCTCATGAGGTTCAATTTTGCTCATCTCCCACTCCAAACAGAATAAGGTAGAAACAGGCTGTGTGCTATCATGCCATATGCATAAGGAAGGATTTTTCATGCCTCCAGGAAGAGGAGAGCATGGCTATAAACAAACAGAAATACTTGAAGCTATTTAGAGAAAGTGGGGTTTTTTTCAGAATGGTACAAGGAGAATAGGCCGCTTGTATTTGCTGTTTTTCACTACCTACATTGAGGGGGGGCTTTATATTTCTATACTGTAATAGGGAATGTGCTGCCCAAAGTGAAAATACTGGAAAAGATGGATTTGGTACAGTTTGAAATTGGGACTCATGGATCACTGCTGATCTCAAATTTGTTACTGAAGGGAATTATACAGACAGAGCAGAAAAAGAGCATGAGAGCTCTCCTCAAAAGCAGAGAAAGATGCCTGGTGAAATTTAAAGACAATACTTGAGATTGATTTTTACAGGCACAGAATGATCTGATGGAACTCATTGCTACAAAACATTGCTGAAGTGGAGTGCTCTCTCTCCTAATGGGTTATGTAGCCATAAAAATATTCTTTCCTGGCTTCACTGGAGGGGTGAAGGTTCGGAAGCTTTTGGCCTTGAAGCTGGGGAGAACCTGCTGGTTATGCATGGGGAAGGAGGGCTCTTCTGAGAAGGTGACTCCATTGTTACCTGTAGCTGATGCCTGCTCCCAGCATCCCTCCTAACCTGTGGTTGGACCTGTGTGACAGTTCCAGCAGCACGGCAGCCACTGTGCACAGCATGGAGGCAATTTCAGTTGTACCCCTGGCTGCCAGGTGGGAAAGGAATATGTCCACAATTTGAATGCAGAGGTACTTAACTACTGACTGCTCTCCCCTAGTGCCACGGAGTGCTTTTCACCTCACTCATAAAGCATTCTGATGCTGATCTAGTGGCATGGTTTATCCCCAGCTGGCAACTAAGCACCACACAGCCCCTTGCTCACCCTACTCCTTGCAGGGCGGGGGGAAGGAGAACTGGAAGGGTAAAAGTGAGAAAATTCATGGGTTGAGATAAGAACAGTTAAATAATTGAAATAAAATATAATAATAATGTAATGTAAAGGAAAATAACAGAAAAGAAAGACAAGTGATGCAAGTAAAACAATTGCTCACCACCAACCAGATGAAGCCTGTCCAGTCCCCGAGCAGTGGGCCCCCGCCAACTTTCTCCCTAGTTGATATGCTGAGCGTGATGCCATATGGTCTGGAATATTCCTTGGGTCAGTTGGAATCAGGTGTCCTGGCTGTGTCCCCTCCCAAATTCTTGTGGTGGGGTGAGAGGCAGAAAAGGCCTTGACTCTGTCTAAGCTCCTCTCAGCAATAACCAAAACATCATCCCTGTGTTATCAACACTGTTTCCGTTGCCAGTTCTCCATCTTTCTGTGCCTCAAACAGCCACAGGAACATCATGCTGTGAGTCATGGACTAATCCTACTTCATGCTGGAGTACCTAAAGCTCTCAATAGGATGGATACAAGCGTGTCTCAACCAGCACTGTTTTGCTCTGTGAAACAACCCAGTCCCCTGAGATTCACATCCTTCTCTGAGGGGCTGGGCACTGGCTGTTGCAAAAAAACCCACTGGTTCTGGATTCTTCAGTTTAAGAAATGTTCTTGCCTCCTAGAATCTCTCAGCGGGTGGAGGCCAGCCGGGCACAGCTCCAAGCAATTGGGGAGAGAGTCACACTCGCTCAGGTGAAGATTGAGAAGATAAAGGGCAGCAAGAAGGCTATTAAGGTAGTGACTTCAGTGGAGGCTGCATGGCCTCTTTTCTTCTTTCTTTCTTTACTCCTGATGTAAGCTCTGGAGAAGAAAAGGCGCTCGACTGCTGCAGCTGCTGCCCACTCACCTCTCCATGCCTTGCTGCTGAGCAGGATTGTGATGAGAATCCCATTCCTGACTTGGCCAGCTGATGAATTTTAGACCCATGAGCCACACAGCTCCAGGGTTTATGTAGCCTTTTTAGGTTTCTGTCCCAGCTGCTTCCTGAGAAAGAGAGAAGGCCTGTGCTGAGCTAAGCCTAACGCTCTCACACTTCAGGCTCATAGACACTTTGGTTATTTGAATGAAAACTGCTATTAGAGAGCCTCCCCTTAGTGCATCTTAATCCCATTGAGCCATGTAAAACTGGTGAAAATCCTTCTTTCCCCATTCTTGCTCTATTTTATACAGTCTTTCCAACTCCTTTCCTGCCAGTGGAAGCCTTTTTGCCAGTGATCTCCCAGTACTTTTAGAAAGAGAGAGAGAAAAGCTCTGGCAATTCCAGTTTCAGAAGTGACAGCCCATGCATGTTTGGGTCTGTGCACATAGCCCTTAGGAGCCTGTTAACTCCAAGGCTGTCCATTCCCACTGGCAGCACAGACTGCGTGTTTACTCCACTCCAGGTGTTTCTGTATTGTAGGATTGCCTGGTTGTTGGAATTTTTCAGTCCCTCCTTGTTTCTCCATAGGTATTTTCCAGTGCCAAGTACCCAGCCCCTGAACAGCTGCAGGAGTACAGTTCAATTTTTGCTGGTGCAGAAGACCCAGCTAAACAGAAATGGCCAAGACACAAGATTCAGAGCAAACACCGAATGCTGGATGAAAAAGCTCTGCAGGTAAGCAGGGGAAGAGACCTTGGGAAGGACAAGCAAAGAGAAGCTGGGAGGCTGGTAATCTCTTTGACAAAGTGAGCCAGGGCTTTGGGACATAGGCTGGGAGTAGAACATATTTTCATTTGGCCTGTCAGTGGGGAGGGTGTAAGGTCAGGCTGGGAAGCTTGTGGAGATGCCAGTTGGAGAGGGCCATATCAGTACAAGAGCTCGTCTGGGTGGCTGTCAACTGCCAGGTTTCTGGAGCAGTTCCATTTCCTGAAACGCTGCTGTTTCCTGCAGCAGTGTTGGTGGGTGATGCTGCCTGATCTTAAGGCTTTGGCTGTGCATAGCGAGGCAGCTGGGATCAGGCTCATAGTTGTTTCAGAAATAGTTTCTGAAGCCTCTGATATAAGTTCTGGTGAAAGGGGAAAGGTAAGAAGGCTTGTGAGTGTGTCAGGAGAAAAATGAGTCTTTCACTAGAGCATTTTTCTGTCCCAGGAAATCATTGCACTTGGGCATTGTCCCTGGGTTGGAAGGAGAGGAGGAAGAGTTGCCATGCTTAAAGTTTGAAAGTTGCTGTGTATGTGCTGTGTCAGGAGTAGCAGATGTGCTGTTTCTAGCAGGTTAAGGATCAACTTGACAACTTCCATGCTTTCCACTCCTAAGGAGACTTCCTTCCTCATCCTTGTGTGACTTGGCCAAAAATAAAGCTGCCACTGAATAATTTATCATGCTAAACTTTCCTGAGTGTAAATGGAGTTGAGACCTCACACAGCAAGGTAGTCATGAATATTTCAGCCAGGCCAAGGAAGCAGGATTGCTGGCCTAATGGACAGCTGGCAAACTTGAGCAGGGTTCCTGCTTCCTTCCAGTCCTGGCAGTAGCACGAGCAGAGCTGCATGGGACCTGCTGGTGTCTGGCAGGGAGGCCAGTGAGTGCTGCTGTCTGGCTGACGGCCCCATCCCACTGGAGTGTGGGGGGAACAGAGGCAGGCAGGGAGTGGACAGGGAGATGGGCTCCCCCCCGAAGGGCTGGTGCCAAAGTACAGCCCCTTGCTCAGGGAAGGGGTTGAGAAGAACATCAGCTGTTATAAAGGAGTGTCCCACAAAGAACAAATGGTGCTCCTGTTCAGCTGGCCTGCTGGCTCCAGTAGGCTCCATGTGCCGTTCCCCACAGCCATCTGCGTGGGATGCCACCTCTTCCAGTCCCAGTCAGTCTCTCTACCACTGCCATGTTCTGCCCTTTGTGGCTAAAGCTGCAGTCATCACAGGGACTTTGTTTCAGGTCCTGGGGGATGTTTGCTCCCCTCCTGCGACCCATCTTTTGATCCTCCTTTGGGACTGTTGATCTTTCTCTGGCTTTGCTGAGTCTGCCTCATGCAGCAGTTGTCACTCTTGCCAAGCTCACACACGTGAGCTCCTGCAGCTCCTCTGTGGGGTGGGGGGATGCTGCTGTCAGCTGGTGAAGGATGGAGGGGCTGATGTGCTGAGTGGGGCTCAGTGTGGCCAAGCTCCAACCGCATTCCAGGGGGACAGGCCATTCTCGGCCATGGCTGAGCCAGAGCCTGACATGCCTTGCAGTAATGAAATGTGACAGGGAGAAGTCTAATGTTTGCATTTATGCCCTCCTCAATTATTCAGGGCTTTCAGCAGAGGCTCACTGCCTGTTTTCACTTCTAATGAGAGCCTCTTTGCTGGGAGCAGTTGCAGTGGCCTTTGCTAAACTCCACTTGCACACATGCACAACACCACCTCATCAGGAAAGCAAACTCTGCTCATCTCAGTTTGAGGGGAAGTGCTGGCAGCCTGTGCTCAGCCTTTAGGGTTTTTGCTCTGGGGGGTAAGCAACTGAGTTGGAAATGTGTGTGGTTCTGCAGTTTATTTTAAAATGCTTCTCCCTTGGAACTTCTTCTTGCCCCTTCCACCACAAACAAGTGAAAACTCAGCTGTTGAGAGGATGCTGTTTAGGTTGGTAAGATAAGCACTGATGGGTAAGAGTGCCAGAAACATGGTGCTTGTGGTAAGCCTGGAAAACCGGTTGCTTTGCACACTGCAGTGGTGGCAGCAAGGCAGGGCTCAGCAGGGACCTGGCTGCAGCCCTGTGGGGCTTCCCAGGCGCTGGGCACTGCCTTTGTGGTGGGAGCTGCATCTGGGTGCTGCACGTGCCACTCAGGAGACTGGAAGGTGGGAGACATGGTCTGCCTGGGCTTTGGAAGAAGTCCAAGCAAAAGATACCATCCACTGCTGGAGTAACCTCGCTAGGTTTCAAAAGTGTCAGTAACTTGGCATGTCCTTGTGAATTCTGCCTCTCCCAGAGCCCACCATAGGCACGTGGAGGCTAAACCAGGTGTTTGTCACTTGCTCATCTTGAAGTGCTTTCCCAGCTGGCCTCAGCACTCCATTGGTGTGCAGGGAGTGGGATTTCTGGTGCATCACACCAATTCCCTTTGTAATAGTGTGTGTTTAATTAAACTGAAGAACCAGAATGACTTTATATATTTTTTAACTGTAGGTTCTTAGGAAGAAAACCACCTGAAAATGCAGTGTCCTTGGGGGTGTGGTCCTGCCAGGTGCCAGACCCCAGGTTGGGGTGTTTGAGCATTTGAGCACCCTCCCCATGACTTCAGTATGTCAAGGTTGCCAAACTTTGGCGTAAGAACTTAAAGTTCCTATAAGAAAACTAATTTTTGAATGGCACCTTAACTTCTGAAATTCACAGTTGCAGGATATTTTTGACAATGTGTAGTTGTTCCAAATTTCAGAACAGATCTAGGTACTCAAATAAGACTAGCACTTTGATGGCATTTAAATTTAAAGGATTATATTTCACGTTTCAGAATACTCATGCTTAGGGCTTTTATGACTGCCTTAGATGAGGCTTGCAAGTAAATGTAAGTATTGGTTGCTTTCTCACTACACCCTTAAAGTGATGCACAATCTTCCAGTGCTAACTGAAATCTACAAAGAGAGAATTAGAAAAAAAAAATATATATGACTTGAGGGCTAAGTGTGTCTGTACAGTTCTAGCAAAAAAAGTCAGTACTCCCTCATGCTTAAAAAATTAAACATTGAGAAATGAATCTTAATGATCAAAAGAACTTCTATTTTTAATCTCTTCTTCTACAATCTCTAAATAACAATTTATATATTTTTGCCTATTTGCTTCTATAAAAAAATAGGAGGTGTTAATTTCAATGTATTTTTTCACAAGTTGGAACCTGAATTAAATCAAAACCTTCCAGGTCCTTTCTTATAGCATTTTATAGCCTCAGAGCATCATATAAACTCTTAGTGGATTAACTGAGCTGTGACTAAGCCATTTCCTTGGATTTCTGGCTACCAGATTTCTGTGACTAAGCCATTTCCTTGGATTTCTGGCTACCAGATTTAAGACTGAAATTTCAGTCAGCAGGAACTGCTTGTGTCACTGAGATGTGGTCTTAAAACTGAACCACCAGTGGTCTCCATTTCCCCCATACAAATAAAAGGAGAGAAGAGGGACTCAGAGAATGGGGTGGTGCAGGGATGCTGGAAGTAGTGAGGCAGTAGGAAGCTGTGGACAGTATTTGGAGTGGTCATTTTCTGGTGGCAGAAGAAAACTACAGGCGTGGCCAGTTATTTAACCTGACAAAGTGCTCTGTTTCTCCTGGTATGAACGCTTACTGCCTTGTAGCTGCTACTTGCCCTAGTTGTGAAGAAAGAACTGTGAAGAGTTGTGAAGGGGCTGAGGAGGGGTCTGCAGAAGGGTCTGAGGCAGAGGTTTGTTCATCCCAAATGGTCTCTGTTCAGGAACTAATGCCTTTCCTCCTTCTAGAGCAGAGTGCTGTGGGTGTTGAGCTTCATCCCACAGAGCATGTGGCAGCGGGCACTGTCAACGCCAGCTGAAACACTGGTCTGATGTGGGATGGCAATTCCTGTGCTCTGTAAAAGTCAGGCAGTTCAGATGTAATAAGTCCTTTTTGAAAGGGAGCTCTGTATATTACGCATGAAGTTTTAGAACCGAGAGAGAGAAGATTTCAGTTCATTAGAGTTGAAAACTCCTGCAAATCCCTCAGGCTTTGCAAAACCATCTGGCACACGCTCCGCCCTGCGCACTCCTTTCTGCCTGATCTCTTGCCTAGTGCAGGCACTCTGTTCTTTTCCTAACCTCTTTTTCCTTTGCCTTCCCTGCATACCCCACCAGTGGGATCACAGCTCTTAAAACATCAAGTGAAGGCAACAGAGGGGAGGTAATAGAGATGTGTGGGGAACTCTGTTTGCATGAAAATGTGTTGTAATTGGAGACACTGTAACAAAAGGCTTTTAGGCTGTGGTGCTTGATCCCTGCCTCTGACTGTAGAGCCGGAGTGGTGTTTTTATTCTGGTGGATCCTTGCCACAGTAACCCCTGTTCAATATGACCCATCCATGGCACCCAAAGCATGTGCCAGGAGTCTGAACTGCCAAGATTTCTCATGAGTATGGGGTTGCGATGTTGTCCGTGTGCTTCCTAGCTCAAAGGGAGGTAGAGAGGGAGCAGTAGGGTTCCCAGACCATACAGTGCATCCAGCAGTGTGGGTTGTGGTGGCTGGGGACAGCTGCCTCAGCAGCTGCGGTTCTAGTGTCTTACCATCTTTTATCTGTCTTCTTGCAGGAAAAGCTCAAGTATTTCCCTGTGTGCGTGAGCACCAAAATTCACCAGGAGGATGAAGCAGAAGAAGGCCTTGGCAGCCTTCCCAGGAACATCAGCTCCCTCAGCTCCCTGCTACTCTTCAATACCACCGAGAACCTGTGAGAGCTGGAGCAGTGCTGCACTGCTCACCTGCCCCTGCTTGTCCTCAGAGGAGCTTTCCCTTCCCCAGGGGTAGCAGTAACTGCTTGCTTTCCTGATAGGAAACAGGGGTGTTACCTGTCAGGCTCCTGATAGGACAGGGTTTGGTGCCTCTCCACTGGCTTCCAGCTGGGAACCTTGCCTTCCCCACTCTTTCCCTTGTGTGGAAGCAGTTATTTTGTCCACACCTGATCCTCTCCTCACCTGCATTCAACCCAATTTTGCACTTCCTTTTGCTTAGTTCTTCCTATTGTTCCTCTGTAATTTCTCTCCAGCCTTGAGATGTGCTGTCACTCCTGCCCTTCTCTGCTGTGTGTGCCAGCCTAGGTACTGCTTCTTCTCCTAACAATTCCTCACAGCATTACTTTACTGCTTTTGCTGCTTTAATGTCTCCACCACCTCCCTCACTGCAGTTTCCTTTCCCACTGGGCTTTGCCTCATAGTTCTTCATTCTGCTCTTATCGAAGAGCTACTTGAAGCCCTTCTTGAGCTTTCAGCTGCTGGACCTTCTCTTTCTTCTCCTGAGCCATGGATCATTCCTCCTCTTTGTCTGTCCTAGATCTTGAGTGTCAAGTCGCTGGTGTCCTGCTGCAGGCTGTAGGATGGTTTCAGGCCAGGTGGTGGAAAGGAGAGAGTTTGGTCATGGTGGTACTGCAGTGGGCCTTTGCTTTAGAATGAGTCTGGAGGCTGCGCTGGCAGGGTGGGGAGCTGATTGCGGAGGGGAAAGGTGGGAAAATGGAGCTAAAAGAAGGAACCTGGAAGGCCCAACATGCTCCATCTTTATGAGTGAAGTCAGGTCTCTGCCTCCAAGGCCTTCTTGTATACACTGTTTCTTCTGGCCTTGGCTCTCAAGGCAGCATCACTAAAATACTTGTTCTCTGCCTTTAGGTACAAGAAGTATGTGTTCCTAGATCCTCTGGCTGGAGCAGTGACCAAGACCCATGTGGCTCTGGAAACAGAGACAGAAGAGAAGCTCTTTGATGCACCTCTCTCCATCACCGAAAGGGGACAGCTGGACCGACAGGTGAGATGCAGCTGCTTACACTTCAGAGGGTTGTGCTCAGCTCTCTGAAAAGAGAGGGCTTCAGTAGGGTGGTGAGCAGGTAGGAGAATAGCCCCTTATGGGGCTGCAGAGTACCTCATTTATCAAAAGGACCTTGCCTGGTTTTGTGCTTGAGTTCCTGGTGTGAGGATGATGGGTGAGACAAAAGCCTCAAACTTGGCAGGTGTTTCTCTCTGGTCAAGCCTTTTTTGAGTGGTGAAAGGGAGTAATGGGATATTTATTCACCTTGCTGCTTGACCTCAGGGCTGTAGGGGAGTTTGGAGGATCCATCACTTGATCAGCTCCGTTGTGCCAACTGCTGAGCCTCATGAGGAGTCTGAGGGTGAGGTGCCACTGCCAGAAGGTCCCTGGGGTGAAGTGTGATCCCCATCATTCCTGCTGGGAAGGGGTGCCTGCTGGTGCAAACAGAAGGGCCAGCCAGACTGAGCAAAGGACTGTGCTTGGTGCGCCCATGGAGCAGGCAGTGCACCAACCCAGTTGCCCCAACATGTGACTGATCACACAGCTGACACCTTACAGAGGCCCTACCTGGGATGTACCAGCTTTGCTGGAGTGTCATTTGGGACTGGGGAAAGGAGCCTAGGAATCATTTGCTCATCATGTTGGACTGGAGGATATAATGTATATAGTGAACAAAGTCTTTATTCACAGTGCACCATCGCTACTGTGTTGCCTGCGTGTTAAACACAAAAGCAAACCCCTGTAACTACTGGGTTGTGCTTCTCCTGCATTTTAATCTCAGAAACGGTTCAGACACTATCCTCTTCTGGAGGAGAAGGGACTGGTTTATGTGAGGTGCAGCAGCTAGTGCATGAACCCTTCAGAGTTCACTTGCTACTAAGAAACTAAGAAGAGTCCTGCACTTCCTCCTCCTGCAGTCTGCCTTTCCCAAGCCGGGTCTGTAGGAGGTAGCCTCTGAGCACAGAGGTGTAGGGGTAGCTGATGTACCAAGGTACACCAGCCCAGCTCTGACTGCTGCCCAGACTGTTCTCTGCAGTGCCCCTGTTTGCAGCAAGCACATAGTCACTGCCTTATCTTGTTGGTTTGGGTTTCTTTAGGTCGCTGAAAATTACTTCTATGTGCCAGATCTGGGCCAGGTCCCTGAGATTGATGTGCCCTCCTACCTGCCAGACCTGCCTGGCATTGCTGCAGATCTCATGTACAGCGCTGACCTGGGCCCCGGCATTGCACCCTCTGCCCCCAGCAGTGCTATTCCAGAGCTGCCTACTTTCAACACCGAGTCCGTGGAGCCTTTGCAACCAGGTATTTTCAATCCCTGATCCCAGGACCCTATGAAGGAGGAAGGCAGGGATTGCTAGAAAGTGGAGACAAGGCAGAAAGTCCCTTGGTAGAAATTTTAAGATGGATATTAGATGGATGACGGATGTTGCACCTCTGGCTTAGGCCTGAGTGAAAGCTGCAACCTGCTCAAGTTCTGGCCTGACTACAGCCTCTTTACCTCCCTCCCCCTCTCTCTCTGCATGGCTAGGGAGGAGGGAGAACAGTGTGCAAGGACTGGGCTCCTGTCAGCCTGGTGGGATGCCCTTGTGTGAGTGGGATGCAGCTGGGGAGGGAGAGTAGGGGAATCTAAGATGCTGCCTTGGCCCTGCCTGCTGTTAAGAGATGGTGCACAGGGTGGGAGTGCTCCACTGCAGATGCTGAGGACTCTGATTTGTTGCTGCTGAGGTGTGCAAATCTCTGAGCTGAAGCTCTCAATGTGCCATCCTCTGGGACTCTTCAGATGCAACTTCTTTCATCTTTCAGATCTTCAAGATGCTGAGCTGTTGCCACCTCCTCCCCCTCCGCCTCCCCCACCGCCTCCTGTTATGCCAACTCCGGTGCCTCCTCCGCCGCCCCTGCCCCAGCCCACAGCAGCCTCGGAACCGGCCCAGACAGCGAGCGAGGAGAGCAGCAACACAGTGCCTGCAGGTAAGGGCTGGGCTCCTCCACAGCTGCACCAGCCTCCTTGCCTCCAGCCTGTGTCCTTGGGAACCCCCTGTGCCTTCCCAGCCTTCCAACAGAGGGGGGAAGCTGCAGTGGGAAGAGGTGCTGTCAAGGTATTGTAGTAGCCCTTCCCATGGGAATTTGGCTGGGCTTGTAGCTGATGCACTGACCCATGTCTGCTGCCTGTCCTTCCTGTCCCTGCAGCTTTGGTCCAAGGAGCCCCAAAGGAGGTGGTGAACCCCTCTACTGGGCGTGCCAGTCTCCTGGAGTCCATCCGCCAGGCCGGGGGCATTGGGAAGGCCAACCTTCGCAGTGTCAAGGAGAGGAAGCTGGAGAAAAAGAAGCAGAAGGAACAAGAACAAGGTGCTGAGGCTCTTTGGCAGAACTGCTTTTCCTTCCCCAGGCTGGGGAGGTGTGAGTCTCGGGGCAGGTGGGCTAGTCAGGAGCACAGTGAACTCACAAAGCATTTCTGCTCACAGGCTGATGTAGGTCTCAGGTGTTCACCACTCAGCCAGACCTGTGTGAACTTGCTAAACCCCACTGGCCAGAAGGGCATCTGTCTCGGGGCTTGTGGAGAAGTTTCACTTGTGATGCACAGGACCAGGCACACAAATGAAACCCTGGGGGCCAAATGGGACAGGGCTGAACCAGTTTAAGCACCTTGGTCGAGGAAGCTGGGGAGTGGATTGGTGGAGCTGCTTTGGCAGAACGAGACTGCAAATGCACAGCCTCTCAATGAATTTCACTCTTGGATTTCCCCAGAAGATGCCATTAACCCTGCTGTGCCTAGTGTTTTCCTGACCTGAAACTGGACTATAGTTTTGGGGTGTCATACAAAATTAGAGGTTTGGAGTTTTTTCTTTAATCTCAAGGCAGTATTGCAGGGGAATGCTTTTGCCATAGTGTTTGGCTCAGACTAATCTTTTTTCACTGACTTGTTCTGCTCTGTTTCAGTGAGAGCTACGGGACAAGGTGGAGATTTGATGTCAGACCTCTTCAACAAGCTGGTGCTGAGGCGCAAAGGTACTGTCCTGCAGCGTGGGCTGCTCCTTTCCCCTAGGAAAGAGGGAGAGCACTTCCTGGCACCCCAGTTGTGTCAGCCACAGCCTTGGAAACAGGAACAGACATCTTCCTGGGCAGTGCACCACAGTGTGGCTGGGCGTGTCTTCACAGAGAATGAGCAGAGGAATCTCTGCCTCAAGTCCAGCTGGAGGCACTGGAGGGGTTTGTGTGTTTCAGAGGATGGACTCTGAAAGCTACTTGTGAAGAACGGACAGCAGTGTCTTTTTTAATCCAGTGCTTGGGCAGCTGGGCCCCTGTGGGCACTTGAGATGCCCTGAGGCTGTGGCAGGTTCCTGGGACATTTAGAGCCACGGTCACACTTCAGTGCTGGGCAGAGGACAGCAGGGACTTGCTCAGGGGGAGCTGTAGTTAAACGAGACCTTGGTACAGGTCTGTGGCAACATTAACCATGTTGGCTGTTCTGGTTACCTAGGTGGTGGGAGCATAGCTTTCCCCCTCCCCTTTGCTCAGTCTCTTTGGTCTCTAGTCCCCAGGTGTCACTCACTGGTGATTTTCCTTCCCTCACAGGTATTTCAGGGAAAGGACCAGGAACCTCTGGGAACACCGATGCTCCTGGCAGTCCTGCTGGTGCCTTTGCTCGTATGTCAGACTCAATACCACCCCTCCCACCCCCGCAGCAGCCCGTAGGCGAGGAGGATGAGGATGACTGGGAGTCATAGATGGGGTCCGTTGACTATTAGTGTGAAACTGTTGCTGTCTGAAAAACTTCAATAAAGTTGAAGGAAGCAGGTCCTTGCTGCCTTCACTTTGGTAAAAGCGGGAAGTGCCATCAATTAAGAGTGTGTAAAGGGAAAGCCCAGCTGTTCAGCCTTAGAGCCCAGCATCACCAGCCACAGGCTGGAGGGCACCAGCTGCTAGAAGCAGGTGCCCCCCTCCCTGAAGGCAGAGCTTGTGCAGACCATGGAGTTTGGACCCACTCAAGGGGTGGGAGACTCAAAATGGAAGTTTCTCAGAAGCAGCTGTTTCTTTTGCTGTGGGGCTCATTAACATATAGGGAGTGGGTAACAGCTCTGTGCCGTAAGTACTTTCTTCCTTGTGAGGAGCCTGGAGAGTAGCATCCAGCCACTGAAACTGGAGAAGAAGCAAACAAAGCTCCTGGGCCGAGATTTGCTCAGTATGACAGAGGTAGCTGGGAACAGCTGTGGGATTATGTGGCCATTCTGGTGTTATTGCTGCCTTCCAGCACTGACCCATAACCCTGGAAAGGACCCCAGGAAAATTAAACTAAAAAAGTTACTTTGAATTCAGAAACTTAGGGGGTAAAAAGAACAGAGCAATCCTGTGCTTAAGCATGATCAAAGGAGAAGTACTGTATTGTGGCTATAGCTTTATTCCCCTTGAAGGAATGAACTGCTTCCATCTATTGGCTGCTTGAAGCAAGGTATAAAGAAGGGGATAAGAAATGTTACCCACAGCTGCTCCATTACCACTCTGTGTTACTACAACATGACATAAATTAGTGGCCTTCTAGTTTACAATTCCTGGGAAAAGCTCAATGATGGCATTGGGCAGTCAGGCCTCCTACACTTGGTGGTTGATGGGAAAAAAATCAGATGTGTTCAGTCAAAATAATTACTCCTCCTAATTAAATGTACTTAAATAATACTTGCCATACTTGAGTGTTTTCATTAAGAGTATTTAATCAATTTAAATAAAACCCTAACAGCTGTCAACAGGTAGGTGCCTGCTGCTACTCCCTTCACCTGCCTCAGACCTACAACCAGTTTCCCTCCTGGCTGTGGTGCAGAAGGCTGTCTCACCATCATAGTGCTCAGATACTGAAGAGCAAACATCCACAAAGGAGGCAGAAGGCAGAGATTTTACAAAGTCCATGGTACAGAAAAGCAGCAACTTGTGTTACTTTACCCATTTTTCAGAGGTGCAACTCACAGAGCTGAATACCATCTCTTCTCTGGTCCACATCACAAAGCATCCAACTTGCCTCGATGGAACTGGGAAAACACAAAACCAGGCAGTTTGTCCTTGGCCTTACTCTCAAGGGGAGGCTTGAGAAAGGTCCAGATGAGCACAGTGGGGAACAGTTTTGGTAGCAGCACATAAGATACAAATTCTGACCTTTCTTAACTCAGCAAACGCTGATCCAAAGGCAGGTTTCACCTGGGTCCTCTCCCTGATCCACTGGGGCAGTTTGTTGAAGATGGCGGGACGTGCGTACCTGTGGTCCAGGAGCAGGATGCTTGCAAAGTCCTTCTGATGGCGAATGGCTCTGCCTGTACAGAGGATAAAACAAAGAATGGCCCAGTCAAGTGTTTGTTCTCAGGCAAGGAAGCTCATGTTCCCATCATCTGCAGTTAGACTGATGGGTAATGCATCCTTTTTCCTACCCTCCTCCTTCAGTGTATTTTGTATCCCTCAGCCTGCCCAAGGAAGGATGAATTACCTATTGACTGGTTTACTGCCTTCATGCACAGGTTTTCAATCAGCACTCTGCTCGGTGCCTGGCCAGCAGCTCTGGGCTGGAAAGGAGAAACAGGCAAGTCTAAACACAAGGCAGATGTAAATCAAATTGGGGAGTCTTAATGATAAAGTGAAGTAAATACTTTTATCCCTGCAGAGTGAGCAGGTGGCTAAGGCAGACCCCAAGCTGAGAGTAAGGAGGAACAGAAGAAAGGCTGCAGTGAGAAAACTGTGTTGGGCATTCACAAAGAGCCAAGGCCCCCTTGAAGGCAGAAATCTTGTCCCCAGGAACAGCACCTCAAGTGAGCAATGAGAAAGGACAAATGACCCTGGCAAGCAGCTTCTACCACCCTGCCACCCTCTCTAGGTTGAAGGGTCCTTGCTCCCCTTGGAACTCAGAGCTCCCAGCAAGCTCTGGTGGCATTTCCCTCCACCAAACTTCTTCCCTGTGTTTAAGGCCACCTGTTCAGGAGCAGCCTGGAGAAGGCTGGGCTCTCAATACCACAGTCTGGGAAACGAGGGCAAGCTCAAAATAAAACCTCCAAAGGCAGCTCTGGGACTCGTGTGCTGGGAAGTTAGTCCTATAAAGCAGAAGTGAAAGAGACAGAGGCGTAAGTGGCTCTTACCATTGTTTTGTCAAGCCAAGTCATTTTTTCCTGGAGCTCTGGAGATTTAATGTTGGGGTAAGGCATTCCCACCATAATCACACACCTGCAAGGGAGGACTGCATTATTCTTAATGTGTCATCCTAGAGCACTCTGCCAATAGACTGATAAATTAGAGGTCACTGCACCCCTGAAAGACAGCCAGCCCTGCAAACCAGAGGCGGCAATAAAGCACAGCAGTCTGACAAGCACATTCTGAACAGAGCTGCAGAGGGATTCAGGGTGCCAGAACAAGGGATTATCTAGCACAGCAAGCCTAACTGCATTATTCACGGGAAAAGTGGCCTGGACAGGCGGGTTTTACACCACCCAGCAGACCCTCCTGTTGCTTTAAGCATCAGCTAAGGCACACGCTCCCCAGGATTTTCTATCTACGCAAGTACTGATGTGCCTATCCTGCTTGGAGTCACTACACCACAAGCCAGAGCTGGGGTTCCAAGGAGCAGTCACCTTACCTTCCCAGGTCATCGGAGAAATTGATCCCTTCGCTCATTTTGCCTCCAACTACAGAAAGCAGCAGGGCCCCGGTCATCTGTCCTCCTGTCTGGCTGCAGTGCTGCAGGAGAGGGACCAGCAACTTAAACCAGAGCAGGGAAGATTTCTGTGCTCCAGAAACACTCCCACACCTAGGCTAGAGCCCTCTTCCTTGTTAAAAGCTGCGGTGCCCTCCTTAGCAGCATTCCCATACCAGTTGGGCTGCCACACTCCCACCAGCCTGCCTGCTCAGCTTACCTTTATGCACTTGGCATATTCCACCAGCACCTGCTCCACCTGGTTGGCTTTCTTAGGCTCCTGAAAGATCTGTCAGGCACAGTTCATCAGTTGCAGCAACAGGAAGCAAACAGTTTAAAGAAAGCAAATCATTTTACTCCCATGCCATTAAAGAGCATATGGAACTAAGGTCATGGAAGGGAAAATTGCCTGAAAAACCAACTTAACCAGTACCTTCCCTCCATGCTGAAAACGCACTACAGCCCTTTACAGCTGGGCTCTGAAGGGAGCAGCAGCTGCTCCTGCACCTCCAACATTCCCTTTCAGCTTTGGCAGACTTGTTCAATACTGCAAGAAGTTACAAGTCATCCAAGAACTGAGAGGCAGAAAAGCAATGTGCACCTCTTGCACTTATGAATCGAGATCCTCTGGGGTGAGATCCTGGAGGACAGGGACAGGACCAATCAATCTGAATCATCAATTAATTCCAAGTAATGGCTCCTCTTGCCCAGTGAATAAATTAGCTTTTCATGCAAAGCATAAATAAAGTAATATTTCTTTATGTTATTCTAGCACATCTAATTAGTTACTGAAAACCTCTGCAGTTAATTAAGCTGCATTTTTATAGATGCTCCACCTTGGCCTAAAACACAAGTAGTTTTCCTAGTAAACAAGAGGTCCAACATCTACCTTCTTCTCTGTGACAGTAAAGAACCTACAAGATGTGTTTTCCTCTGGTTAGCAAAAAGTTGTATCAAATTTTACCAGTCAAAATCAGTCTTTCACTAGAAAAATAACTGGCAATTACAAATATAAGCCAAAACTAACTTATTGAAAAGTCGCTATTTAAGCCTCTGATTTAAATTAACTTTCCCTGTATAATTTATATATAAACTCAGTGTGATCTCACCACAGCAACCTCAGGAAAGCCTTGAACCTTGCCCTGCTAAAATCTGATCTTGTGTGTGGGCAGTTGAAAGTCACGCTTGCTGCACTTATACCCAATTGCCTTGCTAACGCATATCCAATTTGCTGGAGACTGCAAAGGCCAAACAAGAACAAATCAAGTTGAAAGTTGGAATAAATTGTGTCATTGTGGCCCAAAGCCTTGGAGGAACCATGCAGAGCTTTGGGACCCTGACAGGACATAAAGAGTGGTAACTCTACAAACACACTGAGAAAATGAAGCACAGTGCTTCCACTCAGAAACCTACAGGCTGCCCCATGTGCCAGAATGCTAGCACTAAGGCTGTGAAAATATCTGGGACTGTGCTAAGTTGTTTAGCTTTTGGTAAACAGAAGTCACAGCCAGGGTGTATGTAATTTTTTTGCCCCTGGTATATGATCCAAGATCCCTGCACCACAACCTGAGCTGCCTGACTTTCAATACCCAGCTTTCAAATACCTGCAAAGATTTTATATTTGCAGTGATCTCCCTCTTCAATGTCTCATTGCTCCTTCAACAAGAGTCACCACTGCTAGTCTTCCAGTTCTCACTTCTACTTCTAGCAGAAAGCAATGTCTTATGAACTGCAGTGTTGTCTCACTCTGCCTAGCCCTTGGCTCTGCTGGTCTGTGCTCAAGGGACACACAGATGAGCCAGGGAAAAACAAATTCCCTGTAGGAGCTCAACCTGAACAGCCCCCCCAGCCACAAGAGAACAAGTCTGCTGACTATGGAAAGCAAAGACTGACTGCGCCCATGGCCACTACACAGACCGTGCACTTCAAAAATGTATAGCTGCAATCAATCTCCTTTAGATCCCAGCTCAGTGCTCAGCCGTCTGGGAAGTATCATTTATTCGTTACTGGAGGGATTAGCTGGATAAACATCTGCTCTGCAGAATATGAGAACAACTTGGAGAGAGGCCTGCAGTGCATATGGAATTGTTTGGTTTTTGACACTTCCATGGAAAGTACCAACTGCCCTGGCTGCACAATCACCTTCTTCTTGGCTGCCAGGCGAGAGAGCAGCCCCATCTTCTCCCAGTGTCCGTACACCTGCTTCTCATATTCGTAGGAGGGAAAGAAGCACACCACACCTCCCGGGATCACATTGCACAGGTTGCAAAGGATTCGACCTGTCTCATCCATCTGCAAGAGAAATTAGAGCATATTGTAGCTGACAGGAGCCCCAGCTAATGCTGCTCCAATTCTCTGCTCAATCCCAGGATCACACCTTCCGTATGACATGCCTTAGGGGAGGAAAAAATGTGGGAAATATGCCAGGTCTAAGAGAACTCCCTAGGGAAGCTGGGCATCACTAAAAAGCTCTTCACTGCTTGGCCTTCTTCCCTAGCCCAGGATTTCTGTTACAGCTGTGGAGCTGTGCTCATTCAGGAAAGGAGGGTTTGCCTCAGTGGATGAAACTGTCCTGCTAGAACAGATGTTGACAGCTGGTTAGCACATCTGGTTGAGATTCAGCAGGGGCAGAGCAGACTTAGCATCTGGCCTTGGGTGCTTACTGGCCTGCCACAGAAAGAAGGAAGAAGTGCCAGAACACCTGCAGCTGGCCCATGGTTTGGGATTTTCCTTGCCATGGCTTTTGCTCAGCTCACCTCTCAAACAGAGAGTGTACCCTCCTATGAAACATAAGCATGTGAAACAGAAAAAGAGATCCCAAGGAAGGGAACAAAGGACAAACTGACCATCTGGGGTAGATCTCTAGTCTGGTAGGTGAACTCCAGCTGCTGGTTGGAAGGGCCACTGCAGAGGATGATGGGTAAAATATTTTCAGGAGGAATCACATGTCCTGGAGACAAAAACAAGTAGTGAGAGTCAATATCACTGCTGTTGGCACAAACCCCACAAGCTGAAGAACTTTTAACTGCATTCAAGTGACAGAGGCAAACGTTTGCCTGGCTAAGTCAAAGTGCCTAAGTCACTCAGCTGCTCCAACTTCCATCCCGAGTCCCTAGGAAGAAGGCATGGCACACTGCCTGCCAACACCTGTCAAGACCACAGGGGAAGCTCAGAGTGGAAGGGAGCTCACACCCCTTTACTGCCCTGACTTTTAGGAAAGATGCCACGTTGCTTAGAGTGCTGACAGAAGAGTGTTAAAGGCAAGCTGCAGCCCTTGCAGCTGCTGAGCCCTCCCTGCCAGCCCGGCACACTCACCACAGGAGAACTCCACGACACGGGCAGGATCCACGCCAGCACAGCACAGCAGCTGCTCTCGGAAATCAGCCACCTAAGATCCACAAAACAAAGACAAGTACAGTACCAGTGTCCCAAAAAACTCTACACCAGCAGCACCAGCACTGCTGGTCAAGGGCAGCCCCAGCCCAGCCAGAGCCCCCGCCCGGCCCAACAGAGGAGCGGCAGCGCCCTCTGCCCGCACACAGCGGCACTGATTTTCCTCACAGACCCCCGCGGCGGGGTCCCTGTGGGATCCCTGGCCCTGCAGAACGATGGATGGCATCACGAGGTTCTCCGACTGCTCGCCGTGCTAGTTCCAACCTACCACGAGCTCAGCCTGGCTGCTCTCTTCCCACCCCGGCTTGCAGATAGCACCACCGACCTCCTGAGACCCCAGCACAGCATCCTTATTCCCTCACCGGCTGCATGGTGCCTCCGGCAATGATGACAGCACGGCATTCTTCCACAACCTTGGCAAAGTGGACAGCTGGATTCAGTAAGAGGAATTTGAGGCTGCTCTGACCAACTGTGCCTGGGAAAAGGAGATAAAAGCATTCAGGAGCTAGCTGTGACACACACTCAGGGATATGGGAGATTCTCCCTCCTGCCCTGGGCACTCTGGCAGGACTCCATCTCTCAAAGTCAGGACTTGCTATTCAACAGTGACAGAGGCAGCAGCAGATAACACCAACCTGGAAGTTACCTTCTGCTTCCTAATCTCCCTGGAGCTGTACAACAGGCGCAATAAATTGCAGGACAAAAACTGACATCCAAAGTGGGAGCAGACCCCTGCAAACCCTGGCCCCAGTGCCCTTGGCTGAGAATTCCCTTGGAGTCATAAGCATCCTCAGACAGACCGAGTCTGCCAGCCTACATCACAGATGGAACAAATGTTGCTGCAGGTTCCCCACAGGCTCTATATCTCCTCCCTCGGGGCCAGTGAAGCACTCTCCTTGTGACTGACTCATGCCACCTTTCCCCACCTCACCCTTTCCAGTACCTTGCCTGTTAAGAATGACTCTGCCATCTTGGTTTGCATTTGTGAGGGCCGATAGAAATCCTTCAATCTGCATCAGTGGAGAGGCAGTTCGGAGATGGTCGTGCTCAGCCTCCACGGGAGGGCTCTGGGGGACAGCTGCTGGCCCAAAAAGGAAAGGAGAGGCAGGCAACTTAAGGCCACACTTCTAAAGACAGGTGCTAAGCACAAAATATGCTCTACAGGAACACAATACCTGGCCTACATACGCAGGCAGAGAACAAAGACCCATTAAAGGTGAAAACCCAAATTCTGTCTCATTGCTAAAAAAAAAAAAAAAGAAAAGAAAGATCTGGTTTTTGTGGGTGGCACCACGAAGCAGAGCTGGTACACACAGTAGCTCAGGTCCCAGAGCCAACAAGTCACAGAAGTGCAATGCTTGAGTGCATGTGGTATGAACATGGAACTACACCATTCAGCTCAAAAGGGACTTCACTAATCCAACGTACAGTTGTCTAGGTCAGCTAGTCAGACCTGTTAAAAAACACCCATGCAGGACACCTTCTTCAGTCTCTCATTCTGCAAATCTGCCTCCCCCCTTTCCTCATGCAGAGGGATGCAGGTTCCACATCCTCACTCTGCCCACAGATGCACAAGCAGACGATGCCTGAACTCACCCTCTTTATCAAATCCCTGCTGAAGGGTCAGAAGAAAGTTCTGCAAACCAGCCAGCTTCTGGTTCTCCTTGTTGGTCTTCACAGCTGAGGCAGGACCCCCGTATCGCTCCACAAACCCAAAAAGCTGCCAAGCAAAAGCCAGAAAGACCAAGACTACCAACAGCAGGAATCAGACAAGATAAAGGCAGGTTTGCTGGCCTGCCACAGAAAAAGTTCCTTAGTAGCGTTCAGTAGAAGCCTAATCAGAATGTATCAGCTCCCATTACCTTCCTCCACCCACTGAATCAAAAGGAAAACAAGTCTCTGATGCCTGTTCTTCCAGTGCAATGCAGCCTGCTTGGCAGGCAGATTTGAGGCCAAGCAGCACAGAATTGGCACCCACTGGAATACTGTGGTAAACTACATTGTATGTTTCTTTTCTGGATAAGCAAAAGTTAATCTGCCCATATAGTGCTTTTTACAGAAACCATTTTGTTTGCAGAGCAGAGTGGAGAAGACAAGCTCCCACCCCAGCTGCTGCATCTTCCATCTCAAACTCCAGGTGTGAAACAGCATTGGAACACTGCTGACCATGAAACCACAGGGGAAGTACCTTCCTGCTGATGAGGCTCTTCTCGCAGTACCGCTGAACCTGTTGGAGGAAGACAGGAAATGAACTGGCATTCAGCACCCCTTCTACCATCCTGCTGTCCTTGATCCCTGTCCAGCAGGGCTGTCACTTGCCATGCTTTTGGGCAGAGGTGCACAGCTCTTTGTGGGCACTGCCTGCCAGACAACCGTTTATTACAAGGACATTCCAGATTGTGCATTCCACAGTGTTAAGATGCTGTGTTTGGAAGTTCAAGGGGGGAGTTAGGTTACTGGAGTAGTAAAATTTCTGCATCCACAGCCCTTACAGTGTAGCTTTGTCTACAGATAGCTAGAAAGCAGATTCTGCCATGTGGACTTTGGCTCTACTTCCAGGTCTCACACACACTCCAAATAATCTCAAACAAGTCACCACCACCTGTGCCCTAATAGACAATGTTTGCATTACCTTGAAGAGGTTGATATTGTCAATCTGGCTCTGAAACAGAAAGTCATTGATGGATTTTAGCACTGTCCCTGAAAGAAAAGAGGGAAAAGGGGAAAAGAAATTATTACCTGCTGCTGGCCTGCACCCCTTACTGCCCACACCCATGTCCCTGACTGATAGCTGCATACCCCAGGAGTTCACTCCAGTCTTACCTGTTTGGGAAACTGCCTGACATCCAGGATTCTGGTTCACATTACCTGTAAAGCATGAAACCAATTCAAGGAAGGCTTGAATCTGTCTCAAAATTAAGCAAGAAACTAAAGACTGAACTTGATAGGTACAGTGCACAAAAAACCCAAGAAGTAACTACACATCTGCAAAACGGAGCTATACAGACAAAACATCAGCTTCCACTCAGTTTTAATTTGCCCTGTAGAGTAGCCCTACATTGTAGGACAAGTGTGCTGCTGCATCCTAAGGAACATCACCTACATTCCTTCTGTGGCAGGAAGCAGCAGGTAGGGTGGGTGATCAGAAATGCTCACACACTACATAGTCATGCTGCAAAAAACAGTGGACGGGGACTGCAATCCTTCACCCCTCCTCAATGCAGCAGCAGGGAGCTGGGAAGCACAGAGGCTGGCAGGTAACTGGGAGAAGGGGAAAAACCTAAGGACACCTACATGCTCAGAGCCAGACAGCCAGAACAGGGTTAATTGCTGCCACTCACTGCATTTTATGTCCTAGTGTTTAACACCCACCTCAAATCTCACTTTTGTAGCCCCTGCCCTAAAGGGTTGCATTTCCCGTGGGCATGGAGGAAGTTCTTTATGAACTCAGGACATGCTCTCCTCAAGACACACTAAGGTCTAGCAAACTGATCGTTGGAAAAAAGGAGCCCTGCAAATTCCTGTGGATCTAAAATCAAAGCAAAATAGTATTTTCTCACAAAGGAAAGGCACCGCTCAAGAAAGATTCATTCTGCAGATGCATGCTGACACAAATAGAGGCCCTGCTACCAGATAACCTAGATATTAATTTCGTGCAGTTCTTGTGCTACACTGTTACACATCTGCTGTATTCCTCACCTAGCATCTTACATCAACCCTACTCCAATCGGATCTGAAAACCACACAGAAAGAGAAGGAAACTGCCTCTACCAACTTACAATGTCATCTGCTGCTCTTCAGCTACTGAAACAAAGAGAAGGGTTCAAGTAGACACCAATCAACTTCCCCATGTACAAACCAGCCTGAGAAATAAAATTACTGGCATCTAAACCTATACATGAGCAACACTTTCCTGAAGTCTCTGCAGAGGGGGAAGGGAGACAGTGTCCTGAGGAAGCACTAACTAGCTCAGAGTCTATCAGTATCCCTGGAGACACAAGAGGTTTGCTTACCTCCCAGCATGGCCACAAACCGCTCCAGTAAATACAGGATCTGCTTAATGTACATCAAGTTCTTTGCCTTCAAACGTTTCCTATGAAAAATGAGACACATTTAGGCCCCAAAACATCTTCAGGGATGAACACAAGCATCTGAGCTGCAGAAACAAGTACATGAACTCTTCTTCATTTTGGAGAGACAGGAAATGAGATTTTTTCCAGGTTCACTCTCCCTCTTTTTGACAGGGCACAGTCTTCTGGATATCCTGCCCAAGGTCATCCCAAAGCACTTACCCATGCTCCCCCCACTGTTCCTACCACTGCACTTCTCCTTGCATATTAATTATAGTTTGTTTACTACAATGGCAGTGATGCCTCGAAACCCTATTGCAGTAATGCTCCACAAATTCAGAGTTATTAGCACTGAGCACAACAATCATCCACTGCAGGGATGGCAAGATGCAGAGCCAAAACCCACATACAGCTTCCTCCTCCTCAGAGCTTCCTGCCTCTACCATAATGCCAGTCAGCACATGAAAGACTAGGGTCCAGGAGAGACATGAAAGACTGAATATTTTGAAACTCTGCATCATAAAGTAGAAGTGATTAGAGGGAGATATTGGGAAAGGAACTGAGAGTATAAGGGAAATCCAGAATCCTCAGGGTATCCCCTTCTCACTGCTTAATAGCAGCCCCAGGAGTCTGACTTAGACAGATTCTAGACAGGGATAACAAAGCAAGTGTCTTTTCATCTGCAAAACTCTTAATGCAGTAACTTTCCACTGGGGAAAAGCAAGAAAGACCCTGCAGCCACGAGGCAAGCCAAGGCATCCACAGACCTTGGCTCTGCCGTGCTGTTTTCCCCCAGGATCCTCACCTGTATCTCTCCATGTACTGCGACAGCTGGGAGTGGGCACAGCACAGCTACAGAAAGCAGAAGCTGTTGTTATAAAGGAGAGAAGGGCACTGCTGGAAGCAGAGCTCCCTCTCCTTTCACAGGCCAGGCTGTGACTCACCTGAGAGCCGCTGACCTCGGCACTATGGATACAGGTGATAGTGTCTATGAGGTTGTGGGCCTCATCAATGATCACAACCTGGTCCTTCAGCTTGATCCCGGCAGCATTCCTGGTAGGCTCATGCAAAAGCATCTGATAGGGCAGCACCACCAGCTACAGGAGAAGCACACACTGCCCTGATTCCAGCTCTCATCCTTACAAACTTAAGGCATTCTACAACCACTCTTTAACAGCCCGTATCAGAGGGCCTTGCAGAATTCAGCCAAGTGACTTACTCATATTATGGGAAAGGTAGGAAAAAAACCAGGAGCACATGCTTGAGAGGGGCACTGGGATATAAGCTGAAGAGAAATGATTACGCTACAATTGCACATGGGCTCAGGTTACCTTCCAAATCTCCTTCGGAGCACTGAAAGTGTGCCTTCAGAGAGAACCCAGCAAAGAAGACGACTAGTGTAAGAGCTAAGAGTACACCCATGTGTCAGTATTGCCTCACACTTGCCGAACCTTTCAAGTATTTCAAAATGCTGAGACATACAGCATCCCTATGAACTTCTGATGGGAATTCTCATTTTCCTTTGCTTTCTGAGCAAAACTATAGCTTGACAGAAACACAGCCTGTTTACAGACTCCCCTAGTCTAGGTAACAGCACTAGAGGGAGCAGGCCATCAGTTCCTTCTTAAGAGTGCCTGGCATTAATGCCACTAAAACTGTTACACCCTACCTGAGCAGCAGGGATGGCGAATCGACTCCCATAATATGGGCAGGCTTTGGTCTCCCTTCCCAAGGACACCAACTGCTCAATGTCCTTCACTTCCACCAGAACTTCATCTCGGAGAAACTGCATTTGCTCATAGGAATAAAATGGGCACACCGTGCGACTCACACGTCTCTTCTTCCCCTCGTTCTCCTCGTCACTCTTCTTTTCTAACAGCAGAAATCAAAAGAAAGCTATGAGCAACACACACAACAGCCTTGAACAACCACTTTGCAGAACCTCAAGGATTTCAAAGCAAGCTTTGTCATGTGTATTCCTGACCTATCACCTATTTAAAAATTATTCAGCAGTAACATTTCCTTCTCCACAGTGGACACTACTCTTGCCAGTTAGATTTAGCATGTGTCATCTTCCAACATTTCTGGTACTGAGTTAACAAACACAAGTATCTTTCCAGTGCAGAAGTCCTGACCAACTTAAGACACTCAGAAAATTTATCCCGATCTCAGCATAGCCTGGAGACCAAGAAAAGTAAAAGCACCAAGAAGTCCTGTTCCTCCAACCTGTAATTCCAAGCTCCTACCACTCTAGTTAGAATGGACTGGCAGCACCCACTGTCTCCACACTCTCATGGTAGCTTCATCAGGAATTGCTTCCCCAGGCTGGGAGCATTCCTACCATGTTTGTTCTTTTGCATCTCCATGCAGCGGTCATTGATGAGCTGGAGAGCCCCCAGGCGTCGCACCTCCTCATTCACACACAGGTTCTGGCACGTGCAAAGAGAGGAAGAGGAAGGGAGTCAGTTCAGAACTGAGTGCCCCATGTGCACCCTCTGCTGTAAAACAAAACATTTTCTTTAAAGCAGTCTCAGGCCAGATTCCAAAAAGGAAAAGTCTACCAGTCAGACATTGTGCATACTAACTGCTACAAACATGCTCGAAACCCACAGAAACTTAGGAGAAAAAAATGAGAAAAAGAGGGCTCACTGCTACACAACAGCTTCTAAAAAATGCTGCCATAACTACTACGCTACTAAGAGGACCACCTTCTCAGTGACTTGGACATCTGTAATACTCCATATCAGAAAAGGTAAAACAGATTCTTGCATTTACATCAAAGAGTAAATGACCAAAACGGAGTTCACAGAAAAACGTACATCACACAGATCTGTGTTGCAACCCATGCCTGCTTTAGTTTTTCAGCAGGAGACTCAGTCAATCCCCAAGGTAACTTCTGGTGGCACCAGATCCACACAGCTCCTGGCAATGTGTTCTGGGTCCCTTGAGAACACCACCACGTACCTGCCTGGATCCCAAGGAGACCAGACGTGTGTCTTTGCCAAAAGGACTTTTCTGCACCTCACGCACAAACTGGGACAGCTGGGAGTGAGTGCGGCTGCAGTAGTAGATCTGCAATGAGGAAGAACAAAGGGAAGACAAGAAGAACATGGAAGCCAATTCCCTACCTATGACCAATCCTACAAGGAAGCAGCCAAGCACTTCAACAAGGTTCACCTTGCTCAAGCCTTCAAAAACACAAGGCAAGGCACATGTTTGAGTGCCACCTTAGAACTGTTGAGGCCAAAAGCCCCGTCTTTGTTTTTTCCTCTGCATTTGCCTTTGTTTCCATTTAATTTTCCAAGGTCTCTATAAAACAGGGACTCGCCATGGCAGGGTAATAAAAAACTATTTATTGCAGCGTGCTTGTACAGCAAGCCACAGCAAAAATTAAGCAGTGCTAGCACAGCAAGCTGCTTAGGCAGGCAGTGTAGTCCAGAAGGAGATGAACACAGCAGAACGAGTTGTCTTTATGAAGAAACCTGGCAGGTTTTGGATGCTAGTTCCTAAATCCTTCTGTACCGCCTGGCTGTTGGAAAGGTGCAAGAAAGCCATAGTTCTGCTCACTCCTACACTATTCTATGAAGTGGCACTATTTACTTTCCTCATCTCACCTTAGTCACATGCTCCTCTTCCAAATCATCATCATCTTCTTCCAGCCTAAGAAAAGAGAAAGCTCTAACAGTCTCCTTTCAGCAGACCACTGACAGTATGAATCAAATGATGCTCCACTACAAGAGTAAGGTCTCAAGAGAGATGATTAAGTCATCTCAAGAAGAGCCTCATATCTCAACTCAAGGGTAAAAGAAAAATCAACTTTTTAAGAACAGTTTAAGTGTGCATAATCAAGTCAAACCTTTCTCCTTAAAAGAAAAATCTCTTCTAGGCCATGCCTTTTGCAACTTCAAGAATTTATTTTTTCTTTTGATTCAGGGGCTTCTAGGCCTCAGGCATAAGCTAATTAGTGCTATACTATTCTTTGGTGAGCTTATTTATTTTTGTAAAGCTTTCCCTTTAGAAGCAATTTACCACCCTCCAGCTATTGCATAAAGAAAGGCTTCAGGAAAGCATTCAGCTGCCATAGAGCTCCTCAAAGGCAAGAGCAGTTTAATGTTTGATAAACTAACTACATATAAAAAAAGTAGTTAAGTGTTCTTCAATTTTTAAAGCAGAAGGCTCTGTCTAGACACTAACTGGTAAATTTGTATTTTAAATGCATTTGACTTTTTGTGTTGAAGTATGGCTTCTGGCTTTCTGCATAAAGCAAATGCATGAGGGAGAAAAGCATGCATGGGGTTTTCATGACAAAGCTCTGTCTCAGAAACGTGAACATCTCTGCCTTTAGAGTATCAAAAGATGCCAGTGCTAATCTGCAGAACTGACAGCTTCCTCTGGTGTCCTGAGTTCCATTCTGCTTTTCTAATGCAAGGAACCTGATCTCAAGTCATTCACTCAGCATCCAGAGGAACTCTCTGGGAAGCTGAGTGTGGATAAAGGCAGGACACTGCCACACACTTTAGGACGCTCTTTGTCAGAAAGCACTTCAAGTCACTCAGATCAGTCTAACAAAAGTTTAAAAAAAACCAAACCAAAATAAAATCCCCCTAAGCAATCAATTAAATAAAACCCCAGAACAATCACCGCCTTATCCTGTTTGAAAAGGTGAGAAACACTTTTTTAATGAAATCTGCACAATCTCTTTAATCAGGGCAAGACAAAAATTAGAAAAAGTTTCCTTAGCATGGAATCCCCCCTCAGTCCCTGTCCTTACCCAGATACCCCTTTCTTTTCATCATCACTCTCATATTCAGCAAGAATCAGCTCTTCCTCGTTGTGATCCAGCTGGTCTAGAACACCCTCTCCAGCTCCCTGTGAAAGAGCCTCCTTGCTGAGCTGAAGAAGGCGCTTTGCCTCATCCTCCTCGCATCTCTGGAAAGAACACAAGAGCACAGTATTTCCCATACAAAAAGAGAGTAGCACAGGGGTTGCTTTATGGCATGGACAGGTCAGAAGACAGCACAGTCCCTCACAGAAGGCTGAAGCTGTTCAGCCCCACAGAATGCAGCTGTTACCAACAACCAAAGACTTGTCCACACAGACAGTTATGAGGGGGAAACATAAAGGATCTTCTCTGCAACAGGCCTGCTGAACTAATAGACCTTCAATTAAACGTTCATGCAATCCAGTATTAGTTGCTTAAAGCGGCCCATAAAAGATGTCTGCCTGAGAGAAAATAGCGTGTAAATGAACCTGAACAAAGATGTAAGAACATAATCAAACACTCTGTGCATATTTAACTCAAAGCTAGAATCAGCTCAGCATCTGGTTTAGAACAAGATTTCTCTTTGCTGTTTTTTTCTCCAGTTGTGTGACTGTTACTCTAACACAGGTTTATCTCTCCACAAAAATTCAATTAAACTGTTGAAGAACAGTTTTCTGATTAACTTTTGTGTCATGATAAAGAAAAGCACATTTTTTCCATCTGAAAACAGTATCTTCCAACATCAGTGATTGTTTTATTTCCAAGGCATTATACAGAAAATACAGTTAGTAAGCACTACAGAAAAGATGAATCAGTCACTTTTCCAAATCTCCCTAATATTTCTCTCATTTGCTTTCTTGCTTTTCATCATGCTTCTCATTTCACATGCTCTTCATCCCCTTTTAAGGCACAAGTTCTTTGTTCCATTTGTTTTTTATTTGCCATTCTTTACTATTTCTGTCATATCCTTTTGACAGGTGTTGACCAAAACATTACACAGTATTTGAGATAGAGCACACTACAAATTAATAGCCTGGCAGCCTAATAAATCTGTTTATTTGAGGACCTAAACTGAGTATTTCTGGGAAGTTTGACTCATGTAACCAAAAAGCATCAAGAGCACTGAGGCCAGTTCATGCATCTAAATGACAGGAAAATACATCTGTGAACTTTAATACCATTTTTATTCCAGAAGTACAGAGTGTTCACACATGCTCATAAAACAGAGATCTTTCCCAAAAAAGCCTCCAAGTATTACCGCTTTTAAAAGAACAGCAGAGGGCCAGAAGGCAATCAGAATACACATCATTTCCGCCCACACTAAACATTTTCACAGGAAATTACCAATGCACAAATTGTTTTCCACATCTGTACTTTTAAAAGAAGCTCTAACAAATAATTTTGGATGACCAATTTCAGAAACCCCATACAGGATGCTCCTCAAACAGGCGGGTTGGAAAAGTCAGTGTGAAGTCACACATAAGCAAGTATGAACAACATTGAAGGTAACCAAAACAGAAAGTTCTGATCTCTGTGGAATAACTCACCTTCCTCTTTGCTGCGAATTTTAACTGCACATTATGCCGAATTTTCTCAAGACGATCTTCTCGCTTTTTCCTTCTGATCTGCTCTTCCTACAATAAAGGGAGAGTGAAGGTAGGATGAAGTGGATTTAGTCCTCAACCCTTGGCATCACTACTTATGCTCTGGGCATAGAAAAAAGACTAACGGAAACAAAATTGCCAGTTCTCCCGGAGTGCTCGCCTATTGAGTGTTACTCTCCTCAAAGCAATATAGTTTCCTGGTTTGGGCAACCTGCAGGCAAAGACCACCACCACCAAATTTGCCTCACGTGTTTTCCACTCATCATCCAGGACACAGGAACAGTTGGCCCAGAGAGGTGGTGGGGTTCCCTTCCCTGGAGATATTAAAAAGCCGCCTGGACACTGGGTACCGCGCTCTAGGGACTCTGCTCGAGCAGGGAGGCTGTTCTAGGTGACCTTCAGTGGTCCCCTCCAGCCCCAGCCATCCTGGGACTATGTGACATCAGCCCTCCCAATCCTCTCTCCTCGTTATTTCACCCGTCCTCTACACACGAGCGCTTCTGCACCTTCAGCCTGTCCACCATGTCCCTCTCCTCCTTCTTCTGCACGAAGGCCGTGACCCAGTCCGGCTCCCCGGCCGTGTCCGCGCTGCCCGGCCGTGCCTGCTGCGGGGTCAGCCCGTCCTGCCCGCTGGCCCCCAGCGCCAGCAGCCGCGCCTCCTCCTGCCGCCGCTTCTCCTCCCAGTCCCGGAGCCAGGACAGGGCCCCGCAGATGAGGCTCAGCGATTTTCCCTGTCACGGAGAGCCAACAAGGTGAGGAGCGCTGCCGCCACCGCCGCGGCCCCGCTCGGCCACAGCCGCGGCCCGGCCCCGCCGCCTCACCGTGCCCGTGGGGCTCTCGAAGATGCCGACCCGGCCGGCCTCCAGCGCGCCGTACAGCGCCTCCATGAACTGCTCCTGGATGCGGTACGGAGTGTAGGGGAACGGGAACCGGCTCGGCGCAGGGCCCGCCGCCATCCCCCTGTTCGCCATCCCGCCCCGCTTCGAACCGGGCGCCGGGGCCGCCCCCGCCCCTTCCCGTGACGGGGCGGAAGGGCCGCCCCGCGCTGCCCTCTCCGCACAGAACCCCCCCTTCCCGAGCTCCCAAAGCCGGCCGGCGCTCACCCCTCTTCTCCAGTTCCCTCCAATCACACGCAGGGTCAGAAAATTGGATTACAGAGAAAAAAAAAGAAAAAGGTTTTATTTAGGATGGAAACGCATAGCTTGTTATAAAACACCGCAATATATAAGACGTGTATGTAATATGCAGACATTAAATGCTGAACTTTATATATTAATACTTTGAAAACAACAGTGACCTAAAGAAGAGTGGCATAAAAACAACAACAGAATTGCAGTCAGTCTCTGGACCAACAGTGAGAACTTGCCGTGTACCGTTTCAGACTAGGATATCTAGGGCCAAATCCTTTCTTTTTGGGTTAAATAATGTAAGGCCACATTTTTGTCTGCGTTTTGTTGATGTCCCAAGTTGGACGGAGTTTCAAATCAGCAACAACAAATCTGGGAGAAGCTGCCACAGACTAGCAATAGATTGCCTTTCAACTGGAAACGCTTCTGCATCCATGTTTTCTGGGAACAGCCATTAGAGTTCTGTGTTACCTAGCTATGATGAGGTAGGAATTCTTTGTCCCATGTAAGATTTGGAAAATAGAACGAAAAGATAAAAAGATTGAAGTTCGGTTCCAAAGTCACTCTCAAAAGATTTGGAAATGCCTTGTCAAACACTGTGTAAACTTACTATGTTCGTGAGAAATAAGGGAAGGTAATAAATAGAAGAGTTCCTAAGACTACTACAGTGTCTAACAAGTCAAAGTTTTGAGTCAGAACCAACCTGGAACATTTTATTTTGATCTTCACTTTAGCTGTATTTTACAAGCCCAATTCTCCCAGTTATTATTCTAGCACATATTTACAGTCCTCACTTACCCTGAAGCTGGTGCTCATTCCTCAGGCTCTTGGTGTTCTTCCTAAACCACCAGCACTCAGATCTTGGGACTAACTCCCTGTTTCCAGATCTCCTGAAGTTTTTTGTGCCTCTGGGGTTAAGAACCCAGCCCTAACACCAGATATACCATGTCTCCAGCCAGTCTCTTCCCACCGTGGTTCTCACCATGCATTCAGGTACCCCCAAAAACTACTTTATTTTCCTGCTCTGAATATCCGCTCCAGGCTTATGGCAGAAGTGAGCAGGAAGTGAGCATTCTTTTACCCATCAGACATTTATAAGGTTTCTTAGCTGTGTGGATTTTCAAATGCACTTTAAGTGTTGAGCTTTTCCGGAAGGTTTTCCCACACTCGACACACTCACAGGGCTTTGTTCCCGCGTGGATCCTCAGGTGGGCACTGAGGGCCGAGCTGTGCCGGAACGTTTTCCCACACTCCTCACACTTGTAGGGTCTCTCGCCACGGTGGATCCTCAGGTGGGCACTGAGGGCCGAGCTGTGCCGGAACGTTTTCCCACACTCCTCACACTTGTAGGGTCTCTCGCCACGGTGGATCCTCAGGTGCACGCTGAGAGCCGAGCTCCGGCGGAAGCTGTCCCCGCACTCCACGCAGATGTAGGGCCGCTCCTCAGTGTGCAGGCTCTGGTGCTTGGCCAGAGTGGAGTGGTCGCTGCACCTCCGGCCACACTCGGCGCACTGGAAGGGGCTGGGCAGGAGGCCACCGTGGCACATGGGCAAGGCCTTTCCCCCATGGATCCGGCGGTGAGTGGTGAGCGCCGAGCTCTGGCTGAAGCCCTTTCTGCACACAGAGCACTTGTAGGGCCTCTCACCCGTGTGCGTTCGCATGTGGGTCACCAGCGAGGAGCTCTGCCGGAAGGTCTTCCCACACTCTGTGCACTCGTAGGGTTTCTCTCCCGTGTGAATCCTCTGATGCCGAATGATGGCTGAGCTGTCTCGGAAACACTTCCCACACTCCTGGCACTTGTGGGGCTTCTCTCCGGTGTGGACCCTCCGATGTATGATCAGGGAGGAGCGGTCGCTGAAGCTTTTCTCACACCGGGGGCAATTAAAGGGTTTCTCACCCCTGTGGCTTCGCTGGTGGACAATGAGATGCGAGTTCTGGCTGAAGCTCTTCCCACACTCGTTGCACAGGTAGTGCCTCTCTCCCGTGTGGGTGCGCTGGTGCCTGATCACGTTGGACCTCTGGCTGAAGGTCTTCTTGCACTCGCTGCACTGGTAGGGCTTCTCCCCTGTGTGGATCCGCTGGTGTTTGATCAGGTCCGAATTGCGGGTGAAACTCTTCCCACATTCGGAGCAGCCGAAGGGTTTCTCTGCCAGGTGGATCCTCTGGTGCTGGCTCAGGTACGAACTCCGGCTGAAGCTCTTCCCACATTCGGGGCACTTGTAGGTTTTCTCCCCCACCTGCTGAATCCAAATGGCACTGTTCCCACACATGGGCGGGTCCAGCTTGTCCCCAGCAAGGATAACCTTGCTGATGTGGGCTTTACCACTGTCCTCACACTCCCAGACTTCCATTCCATAAGGAGGTACCATTCCCCGTCTCTTTGGAAAACATGTCTCTATCTCACTTTCTACTTCCAGCTCCTGCTTGTGGTCCTGTCTTTGATCAGCATCCTGGAGGGAATCTCCTGTGAGCTTCCTGGAGGGGAATAGATGGAGTTCAGCTCTCACTGAACTTTCCTGATGAAGTTCCTGATGAAGGCTGCCCTTCTGCGTGTCACCCATGGTCCTGTCACCTGCTGGAGTGAACAGAGGAACTAGCAATGAATAACCCCCTGCTTCTCTGAGGGAGAAGTCCAGACAGAGAGACCACCGAGACCTGCTGCACATCAGCCACCATGAGCTGACAGCACAGAAGACAGCCCCTTGGCATCTTCTCAGGGCACAGTGAGGGCACGGAGCCTGAGGTGAGTGGGAAGGGAATGTGACTCAAGGACAGGAAGCCACTGCAGCACAGATTGCAAAGGGGGAGCCTCTGTCAAAGTTACAGCCCTAAAGGGCAAGACCCGTCACTTGCTTGTCCTCAAAGTTCCCATGTCTAGCAAGGTTAGAGGAACATCATGACTGCTTTCCTTAATAATTCCCACTGCAGCTGCTTCTCCTCCTGCTGCCTGTGAATCACTGCTCTTCAGCCAATATTCCCATGCTTCATCATGGGAGAAAGCAGCCAACACCACAGAAACATCCACCCCTGCCCAGCAGACTATCTCCTTTCTTCTTTCCAGTCATAGCCCTTTTCCTTAAAAAGAAAGCTCTGCAGCAAATTGTATCTAGATTTCGTCTACAGAACAGATAGACAACTGAGTGGAATGATAAACTGTTTTATTAATCAAGCATGGAAATGAACCTTTAGACTGAAACATTCGGGGGCTCCTGGTTTTTCATTGGTTATACTCATTTGGAGACACACCTTGAAAATTCATGCTGGAGTGTGAGGTAAGCGGATGAGCTGGACAGCACTGAGTACAGACTAAACATCATCCTCTCACATGGAATAGGAGGGGATGCAGCAGATTAAACCCCTCAGGTTCTGTTTCAGCTGATCTGCAGATTTTGGAAGACACCACTCCACTGGTTATACCAATACCCAAAGTTTTGTTTACAACACTCAGGGCTGAAAAACATTTGCAGTATAAACAAAGCTACTCAAAAACACCTCAAAGCAGCAAACTGACAGAGATATTGTCAAATATTGTCAGCATGAAAAGAAGAAAAAGCCACACTTTGGTTTATGTCTTTTAACATTATGAGTATATTCTTTGCTGAAAAATACACAAGACTGATTTCATTTTGGACAGGGTCTTTTTGAAAGGGTATTAGGTACCCCAGGACTGTGTTTCATCTTTGCCATACTCTGCCTCCAGATCTTCCTGGAAGCAGAATCTATTTACTGAGGGAGCAGAAGAGGCAGGGTGAGTGTGGAGTGTTCAGCATGGTACGCCCCAAATTTTCAGCATTCAGCTCTTCCCTTCCCAGACATGCTCCATGCAATTTCTCACCTTGTGAGCAGTCTCTCTACCGGCTCAGTGTTTAGCTGCTTCTGGTCAAAAAGCTGCTTCTCTTCACCTTATCCAAAAGGTTAAAGCCAAGGTGGGGACTGCAGGTCCTGATCAGAGGAAGGAAAACAGACCTGTCATAGTAGCAGTGCTGTAGGGTGAGATTACAGGAGGATAAGTATTTAGGAGCTGAAAGTAACCTAGACCATAGGAAAATGATGCCCAGAAACATGAGTCAGGGTCACTGTCAGTCCTGCCATACACACTGTGACACCACTGTTCAGGTCCAATAACCAGGGCCAGCTCAGGTAGCACAGACAGGTCAACTACATGTCCAGAGAGCTGCCTGACAGCTTTCAGCCTTCTCACAGGTGTCTGGATGTTCTTCCTGCTGCAGTTACAGACCAAAAATGCCTCCTGACGAGTTTTGTCTAAGAAAAATATCAATTTCTCAAACCATTTTCTCTCCATCACCTTTCTTCCTAGTGTTTTCTGCCACGGTGTGGAGCCCTGTTTAGTGCCTTGTGGATCCAGTCTCAATGGATCAGCCAAGCACGCACATATCTGGGCAAGAGACAAGATTTAGATCTGCTCACACATTATCAACAGCAGCAGCCCAAAGGCAGAATTTCCTGTCCTGTGCTCCAGAAAAATGGCTGTTTGACTGCCTCCTTCCAGATGGATTTTACAGGGCTGGCAGTGAGCAGAAAGAAAGAGTCACACATACCTGTTTATGCAGGAACACTACTGAGGGGGGAGCAGCAGGATGGGGGGGCAGCAGGGAGGAAGCAGGAGCAGTGGACAATGGAGTGTTTGGAACTCAGGTGTCTGTGACATCAGCAGCAAAGCAGCGGAGGTGACACCTCCAGCAGTGCAAGTGGGCCCCAACTGTCACAGGCACCGCTCCCAGTGCCATGACGGCCTTGTGGGCTTATCTGGCTTTGTCTGGTGAGTAGGAAATGCCTGTCCTCCAAACCCAGTTGTGCGGAAGGGCAGCGGACCCAGCTGCTCTGCACCCTCCCCATCACTCCTTAGCTTGGGCAGTTTGGAGGCAAAAGGAAGGGATGGAACACCCTCCAATGCCTCAGATGCAAAGATCCCAGGGCTTCTAATTTTGGCAATTTTCACCACTGGAGCTGGTATTTTATTCATCGAGGAGGGCCAGGCAGGAGTCAGAGCTGGATGCAGTGGGCACAGGCTGGAGCAGAGGTGGAGACTGGAGATGCCATGACAGGGACAGCTGGGTGCATTAAACCAGACACGAGCACTAAGGCACAGGTCTAGAGTTAACCCACAAAGCTAAGAGGGAGGAGTTCGCCCAGTAGAGCAAGAGGGGAAGCAGGAGAAAGAGGTCTGAGAGAGGACCTTGGTTAAATACCTGTGTAGCCAGAGGAAGAGAGTTTGCAGAGGCTAAAAATCTTGAAAGGAAACAGTCTACTTGCTCCAGCCCTGACAACAGAGCAATATTCTCAGTTTCAGCCATGACTTCCAAGACATTTCTCCCAGTTCAAGATGTGAATCTCCAGAGCTTTGGTCCCTCAGTCATGTACTGTCACCAAAATAGTACACTCCTCTCAGCATGGGCGAAGCAGGTTTTCCACAGGTCTCAACCTTCCATCTCTAGCTTGTTAGTGCATTTCCCATGTGCTGGATCCTGCACCCAGAAAAGGCAACAGAGATCTGGATTCAGCCCTCCAGCTCTTCCGAACATGCCGTGGTTAGCATTTGCTTCTCTCTCTGACTCCCTGCACTCTATTTTCCACCAGTGCTCTTGGGCTGGGGCTGCACAGCCAGCCCTCGGGGCACGAAGGCACAGCAGCCAGGAACACCACTCTCCGACCAGGAATACCACCAGTTCTTCAAGTTCCTGCGGATCACCATCCAAGCCAGCGCTGCCTGCCACCTTCGTGAGCTGTACGGCTGCAAGAACTCACTGGTCCAGAGACTGGACAAGTATGAAAACCACGGAGTCATCCCTCCAGGTAAAGCCAACCATGATTCCCAAGGGCAGGCAGTTGGACAGGGGTCCTGCATGGCCCTGATCACTGGGAGAGGAAGCACTCAAGAGCTGGGGCAGGGGAGAGAGGTGGGTAGCAATCCTGCAGTGAGGAGAAGGCATCTGCTGACAGGCATCCTCTCTCACATTTGATTGCATCCACACATGTCCCTAGGACCAGCCTCCTCTCACCCCGTGAGGCATAAAGATGACCGAGAAGCACTGCAGTTTCTCACAAGGTTCCCAAATGACACAGGGGTTTTCGTGGAGGGACATCACTCAGCAGGGAGGTTATTGCTAAGGGGGATGTCAGCACTGGAGTCTATCACCGGGTCTGTGTCTTTATTTGCCTCTTTCTAGGGCCCATATGCTCCGAACTGCCAGGAAATCCTTTCTTCCGCAACTTCTGCACCTTTTCTCTTTATCGCTGTATTACGAAAAAGTATTTCCTTAAGGTGAGTTATTTAGCTGTTTCCTGAAGACTGTGGTGTGCTCTGAGCAAGTAACAGGCAAAAGGGAGAGCCCTGAAAATGCGTAAGTGGGAAAAGAGAAGGCTAAAAGACAGGGAGATAGAAGAGAGCCATGGGCAGCCCACCTTCCAGGGGCACTCACACCAAGCTGATTAGCTTACACAGATGGCACCTGCAGCCACTCACAAAAAGGAAACTTTGCAGAAGGTATTCTTCAATAAAATGAACCTTTGAGGACTACCTCATCCCTCTTCTCCAGCTCTCATTCCCAACCAAGTTGAGACAATCTAGGTTTCTCCAGGAGAAAGGGGGATTCATGTAGGCTAGAAGAGGAGAGTAAAGAGAGCTGTGAGTCCCAAGAGAGATTTATGGGGAGACTTGACAAGGAAAAGATATGAAGGTTTATTTTGCTTTCCTGGGCTCATCTTAGGAGGAAATGGGAAAGATGAGATTGTGCAGTGAGAGCTAAACACACAGAACAGGGCTGTGCACAGGTGCCTGCTCCTAAGCCTCTCCAGAGGAATGCTCTCTCCTCCACAGAGGACCGCGTGCCCAGGACACAGCAGAGCCAGGCAGCGCAGCAAAGCAGGCGCCAACACCACCACCACAAGCAGTAATGCCATGTCATCCAGCAGCTATGGTCCCCAGCCAGTCCCCACCACGTCTCCCACGTCTGGCTCCAGACCTGGCGCGGGCACAGCTGTGATCCCCACCTCCTTACCCACAAGCACACAACCAAATCCTTCCGGCCCACAAGCCACAGAGGTGACAGCCAGTGGCCAGCAGCAAGGACAGCTGCCCAACAGTGACATTGAGGATCTCCTCCTGAGGATACTGGACAGCCAGGTGCAGACTTCACTGCAGACAATGAAGTTGTTGATGTCCGTTGGGAAGATAGTGAAGGAGGAAGAGTTGCGGAAGGCTGCCACGAGCCTGCTGGTGGCCCTGAACAACGCAAATGTGTCTTGGTCACCAACCAACTGATACAGCTCAACAGTGTGGTAAACACAGGGGAAAAGCCATCTCTTCCAAGTGCATGGGGAAACAGAGCCATGGGAAATGCTGTTGCTCAGGATTCAAAGAAAAAGATGGTATCCTCTTGGAAGTAAATGTATTGAAAAGATACCATTCTCTCCTGTAAAAACTGTTTGCTCACCGTTGATGGTGTTTGTTGTGTCATTCAAGGGATGTCATGGGAGAATATTGGCTTTTCTTCATTAAATGTAGGTGCTCCTGCTCAAAAGCATTAAGAGAAGAACCTTCTTTGGAAATATGTGTGTGAATATACACACACAGATATACAAGGGGTGCTCTACAAGTACAGGAAGGCCTTTTGCTGCAAGGGAACTGCTGGTCCAGCATTCTCCTTGTACTGGGGTTTGCACATGGTTGACATCTACTTCTGAAATATTGTTATGAAACACACAGGATAAATACGCACATTAAGAGCCTCCTCTTGTCTCTCGCAAAAAATCAGAGAGTCTGATTTACAGGAACTTTGACTGAAGTGCTGTTTCTTTTCTAAACACTGAACATGCCTGTAAGTAAAACTGTGTGAAGCCATCTGGAGTCTGCACTTGCTGCTAAAAGCAGAGTGGGAACTCTCCAAGAACCAGCTCCGGTTCTCTGAATCTGCACTCAGAAGATGGTGCTACCTCAAACTCAATCTAAACTCCAGTGGTTTTGGCTTTCAGAAGACCACCACTGAAGTGAGAATGCCCTATTCACCTTTCCTTCTGCAGGCTTTCTTTTTATCTATTCTGCCAAGGGCTATGAGGAGAAAGGGGTCAAAGGCAGCTCTCTCGATGATGCACCACACCAAGCAACATCCCCGTGGAGAGGGTCTGGTATGCTGGTTCCCTTTACACTGCTAAGTGACACAAACACATCTGAGTGAAATATAGGCTCTGTGTCTATCCATTGAAGGAAGTCCTTAGAAAGAAGATCTCAAAATCACAGGTCTTCCATTGTCCTGGGAAGTGTAATCTTTCCCAAGGCTGAAGGCAGGTCACACATGGGAAACGTGCAAGCTCTGGAACAGTCTCTAGCAGGTGGGATCCCTAACAGAGCACACGCTGCCCGACCTTACTCCGGCACACCGGCTCATTCTCTTCTCCCTGGAAGGTGCCCAAACCTGCCAGATCCCTGCCTGAGGCACCACGGCTTGTGCCCGCATCCAGCTGCCTGGGCAATGACAGCTTCCCCAGCTCCAGCAGCGGGGGCACTTCTGGTAGCAGCCTTTCCTTGCCATCCCCACCCTCGGGGCTTGGCTGGCAGCCCGCGCGTTTGGGTGCCAGATTTGGCAGCCGCGAGCCGATCGCTGGAGATTTCCCGCTGGGATGGCTCCGGCCGGGCCCTGCACGAAGCGGCGGCCCGGTGCCGCGTCCCTGGGCCATCCTCCCGCAGGAGCTGCGGGGGCTGCGGGCCGGGAGAGCCGCTCCCGCACGGGCCCGCCTGGGCTCGGTTCCCCCACCTGCCCGGCGGCCAGACCCCACCGAGGCCCCGCGGAGCGCCCGCCCCGTTCCGCCCCGCTCCTTTCCCAGCTCCCCCGGCGCTGTGGCGGCGTTCCCAGCCCGTCAGCTCGCCCGGCGCCGCCCAGCTTTTGTTACGGAGGAGCCGCGGGTCCCCCGCGGACTCACCGGGAGCGGGGCTATGTGCGCGGCGGCCGGAGCTGCAGCGGGGCCGAGGGGCGAGGGCGGTGCGCTCCGCTGCTCCGGCTCGGCCGCCTTCAGCCGGGCGGGCGCCGGGCGCGGCCCCAGCGCCGCCGATGGCGAGGGGGCGCGGCGGCAGCGCCGCCTCCCGCGCTGCGCGGGGCCGCTCNGCGAGGGGGCGCGGCGGCAGCGCCGCCTCCCGCGCTGCGCGGGGCCGCTCCGGGAGCGAGGGAGGGAGGGAGGGAGGCAGGGGGGGTCCGCCCGGCCGAGGGGCAGCGGGGATCCGCCCCCGGGGGCCCGGGTCGCCGCCACCCACCGCCTTCCCCGGTGGTCCTGGCCAGGAGGCGGCCGGGCACGGGCTCGCGTTATGTTGGGTACCGGGGCTCTCCAGAAGCGGGAGCATCGTCGGCTCCCGGGTCGTAGCTCATACCTGCACAGACACACGGCAGTCAACAACCAGACACAAGTCCCAGGGTACCACCCAGCTGGGCTTCCAGCGGTCCTTGCCGCCGATTCCAAGCGCTGTCTGGATTTTCCCGAGCCTGCAGGCCCTGGCAGGGAGGGAAGCATCACTGCTGAAGCTTAGAGCTGCTTTCTGTCACAAACTGGGTGACAGGATGGTGTTTTCTTCCATGGGGCCACTTTCCTTCATGTGACTGGAGGCTTCACTCCGCTACTGCTTCTATGGCTTTCTGAGAGTCCGGTCACCACGGCAGCTTCTCTGTTCAGGCGCAGCATAATACATCCCAGGGCACACATATGTACAGCTTATGCCACAGGAAAAGGTCCATCCATCCCGGACAAAGTCCACCTATTGCAGTACATCCTGCAAGCACTGCTTGTGCTCTGCCAGGTACTTTTTCCCCAGGGGAATGCAGGAACGGCTGTTCCCTTTGAATGAGATACAGCAGTAAGTAAGGGGCTGAGGTATGTGGCAATGACTGAAATATTTTGATGGGCTTTTGAGAAGAATTATGGAAAAAAGGTTCACCAAGCCCTCCCCACATGCAGCTGAGGAAAAACTTTATCATTTTTTAGGGGCAACTGACTTCTCAGTTCACCAGCTGCTGCAGAAGTCTCCTGATCTCGGGAGATAGTGACCACAGCTCCCAGAAGAGCGCAGCCCAACAAAGCAGGTTTCAAGATACCTTTATCAGTTTGCTGCTGCTACCATGCATAGGTAACAGCTTGTTGCGCCTGGCAAAGATTTTCTTCACTGGGGACTCAAGCGCAGCTACCGTTGCGCTTTCTCCACACGCCATTTATCAAACATTAAGTTTTTGTAGGGGCTTAATTATCTCTGTTTTCTGTAACTCCTTTCTTTGCTCTGTGAGTCACTTGTGGCCAAAAGGAGCAGTTTGCCATTAGACAATAGAACATGGCTTTTCTGAGCCACACTACCTCTCAGTCTCACTATCTTTAGCACAAATCAAGTCTTACCATATTTTTTCTGTAACTGAGGGCAAGCATTATTAGCTCCAGATAAAAGTGTATCACACATCAACCTTCACTGATTTTCTGTCTGTCTGAAGGTTAATAGCAAGAGCAACTGTATTACACTATGTAGCAATGAAAAAAAATGGGAAACATTAGACATTTCAATTTAAATGAAAAGGAAACTGGAATCAATGAAAAAGGTTAACAAGCCTTGTTTTGCTTCTTTGTGATTGTACAAAAATATCAAGATCAGTCTCATCATACTGCATTTCACAGTCTTGCAATACAGGTCCTCAACCTCATTTTCTTTTTAATCTCAGAGTTAATCTAGGTTCAGTGGTGGCTGTGATCTTTAGTAGTCTCATACATCTTAGGAGCGTATTTGTTCAGTTAAGGATTCAGTCCTTAAAAAAATCATCTTTGTTAATTTAGAGGTGAAAAGCCCAAAAAGGAACTAAAAAGGAATACCTGAAATAACTCTGAAAACTCAAAGATGAAGCCAGAATTAACAATTCCCAATTAATTGAGTCCAATTTAATTTTCCTTTCTTTTTTTCTCTTTTTTTCCCCTATATTCTAAAATAACTATTTAAGTTTTTCAAAGCTGACTAAAGTTGAGTCAGTTATTCCAGCTCCCTCTGAAATGAACAGTTTTGCAGCTAAAGTTGGCTACAGCTGGCTGGAGACATTAATTAGTTGTTTCCCCATTAGGCACAGCCTTTCAAAACAAACAAGAGCTGACTTCGTAATTTCAAGATATGTTACTTGAGGGATTTACAGAAAACCAAGGGTTATGTGAAACAAGCAAAAAGAAACTGGTTTATTTCCAGGAAACTTTTAAAGAAAATGAAGTATTAAAAGCATTCTGAAATACAGAATAAAATGTCTCCCAAAGACCTTACTCTGTTCCCAGAGCAATGCTTTGAGAACTGGGAGAAAGTTCGGGATATTTTTCCATAATCTTGAAATAACCAAGCTTGTTTTTCCTAACTTCCATTTCTGTTGCTGAGGAGACTCATTATATTCCCAACCAATAAGAAACCAAATTCACAGGGAGGGGGTGTGTGTAGAACACTAAAACCTCTCAAGGTTGTCATTTTTATATATATTTACAAATGATACTAATTTCGGTATAAATTCATTTTAAAATAAGCCCTCTCTATCTACTATCTGATATAGAGGAAAGTCGGAGTAAAGATGTGTCGGTTTTGAGAATAATGACGTTTTTATAGAGGAATAAAACAATCAAGTGCCTGAAACCATAAGAAAAGACGATCGGGGTGAAGGAAAGAAAAAGTTCT
>VZTE01004722.1:0-10979 GCA_013397775.1 Eulacestoma nigropectus
GCCTTCATTTTATAAGGTTTTACATAAATGCCGCAAGTGCCCATGTCTGGGTGGTGCACACTTTTCTGGGGAGAGGCTGGAGCAGGGCATATCCCTCTGCAGCCCTTCGTGCTGCCTCCTGGCTGCGAGGTGCCCTGGGCTGCTCTGCCTCCCCACGGCCCTGCAGGTGCCGGCAAGAGGGGACCAGGGGTGCTCTTGGGAGCGAGAGCTGGTTTTGCTGGGTGGTTGCTGTGCTTGCTAAAAAGCCTGCCTGCCCTCTGTTCCCATGCTGCCTTCCTCCTCTTCATGGAATTGTACAGCAGAGGATAATGATGTGATGGCCACCTGTGACAACAGGCTGTCTGAGGTCTCCCAGTGTGCCCCACGGCCTCGTGGTGGAGTTCCTTACTCCAGTGTTCTGCAAAATGGGAACAATGTGACTGGATGTTTCAAGGCACTATGGCCTTCCCTGAGTGAATTGCTTTTCCTCCTGCCCTGATTTTGGGGTTTGCTTTGTTCCTAGCTTGGAAGGAACCCATCCAATCTGACACCATCACTGTAGCAGCCCTTGAGGGAGAGGCAAATTTCTATTGCAACTTCTCACTCTGGATGGATGTTTTGCAAGTCACCTGGCAGAAGAGGAACGGCACTTCCTTCCAGAACATGGCCACCTGCAGCCCAATACAAAGGCTGAGGCTGATAGGGTGAAGAAGAAGGTGCGTTTCATTAGAGCAACCCCAAAGGCCTCAGCTATCACCCTCCAAAATCTCACACTTGAGGATGAGTCTTATTATAAATGCATTTTCAATGTGTTCCATCATGGCTCCATCAGCAAAGAGATACGCCTCAACATCCAAAGTAAGTTTTCCACTAACACCTTCTCTCTTTCTGGCACTCAGCTTGGGTCTGATGTAGTCAGGAGGTGGGGATGTCACTATAATATCCACCACATGGAGATTTTCCATGCAGCAGTATCTCCTTGGTGGATAGTGTTCCAATTGCCACACTGGAATTATTACCTAACCAACTAACCTTTTAATTGGACAATAGATGACAGGTATACTAATCAATTGACCTTATAAAAATTGTAGAATTACTGTACCATGTGTGGTTTTCACCATATTGTGTACCTGAAAGCTTTCAAGTAAAGATTTGCATTTATGTTCACTCTAACATGGTTTGGGAAGATGTGTTCTATTATCTAAGCAACACTTTCCTCAGGGGAAGTGAAGGCAAATAAGCCAGCAGATGCTTTTGGATAAAAACCTTGTACAGAGAGAGAAACCCATCTTTGACTGTAAACTCACCACAGAATGTAAAAAGTACCTTCTCTTTTTGCTGCCAGCAATTTCTGAGCTCACAGTGGAATTCCACTCCCTCCTGCCCACTGAGGGTCTCCTCACTGCAGTGTGCTCAGCAACAGGAACGCCTGCCCCCAACATCACATGGCTGGATGACAGAGGCCTGGAGGAGACACCTGAAATACGGCACATCCAACGGAACAGTAACAGTGGCAAGCAGACTTACCTTCTCTGCCAACTGCCTCCATGCCTTGTTCTGCCTCCTTGACCACCCACAAGGAAGGAAAATGAAGACACTTCACCTGGAAAAACGAAGGGAAGGTAGGCTGCAGTTGTGTGAAGATGTGTAACATGCAGTGGGGAGCGCTTAAGGAAGGATGTGCAATTGTGGGAGGGCAGCTTGTACTTACGTAGGTCTTCCTAGACAACATTCTGTGAGGCCAGATCTCATGGTAGATGAAGATTTCAGGATTTGAAACCCTCCAGAAGACTCTTCCCTGTAGTACCTTTGTGTGTGTGTGGTGGATGTGTGCATATATAGATAAATACATATATTTGTGCATACACATGTATACATGGCTCTGTATGTCTACATTTGTACATAACCATCTAGAGCAGATGGAATCAGCTCTCCAGCAGCACCCACAGCTGGAGGGTACCAGCAGAGCAGGCTCCTGGCTGACAGATGCTGGGGAACAACATTTCACATAGATTATCTTGCTGGAGGATATGTGTCAGGAAGGATGGGACACTTCTCTTGTGATAAAACTTCTTTCAACAGAAAGAGAAACACAAATAGATCAAGAGTAAAAATTCTGGGGTTTGATACCTCTGATACCAGGGGAATGTGAGACATTATCGGTATTTATTTAAAAACATAAAATAATCCTTCACCTTTGGTAGAGTTATATTGTTACAGTGTTCCTTTCTCTCCTTCAAAGAATAAATGAGCATAAAATGCTGAATGTTGCACTCTCAGTCCCAGCCCCTGGAAGAGGACACCAGAAACACGTTGGCATCACTTCATATTCTGTGTGGACTTACTGGTTTCTTTTTGTAGATGTTAAGAAGAGCACAGACATCATCACATCTATACTAACAGCTGTGTTGCTCTTACCAGTGTTCATATATTGTGGCATGAGACTAAATAACAGCAGAAGGAACAAGTAAGAATAGTTTCCATTTTCTTGCAAATTATGTGGCTTGCCTCTGTTCACCTTGCAATTTGCCTTTCTCTTTCTCCTTGGTATTTTTATATATCTGTTCTGGAAACTCATCCAGTTCATAACAGTGTCTTTAAAATAGCACAATTCACTTTAAATGACAAGGGGTATACTAAGTACCACGGGACTAATTGTTGGTGTGGTTTTTTCCCAGGCAGAAGACACACAGTGCACCCACCACTCCTGCAAATGAGACAGGCTCACAGCAAGACCAGGTGAGAGAGCCTCTGAGAGCCTGCACACGCCGAAAGAGCAGCACATCGCTTACCAAAACGAAGTAACACAAACACCCAAGGCTTCTAGTGATTATTCACATCCTCCATTAGGGGTCTCTGTTTCTCCTGCCGTGTCTTTGCTGCACGGGACAGCCACACTGGGTAGATGGCAGAACATGTGCCCCATTAACCTCCAGCAACAATCAAGAAAAACTGCTTAATATTTTGCACCGCTGGCCTGGAGGGTGCAGGAGAAAAGTTAGTCAAAGTTATTTAGGTGCAAAGGCATGGAAGAGGCACTAGAAATGTCCAGGAGGGCAGAAGAGATGTCCCTTCTGGACAAGGCCAGGGAGCCCTGCAGAGGTTGGGTGCTGTAAAGAGCAGCCTCACACAGAAGTTTCCCCACAAGGGTCTGCCCTGCCCTCCTCCTGGTGCAGACACAAAGGTGCTTTGGAGGGCTGCTGGCATCCATAGACAGAACCAGTTAGTGGTCACAGCTGGGAATCTCTCCTGCTAGACACTTTGCCCTGACATCTCATGTGTTCCCTGTTTTCCCTGCAAGCTTCTAGTGGTCCTGTGCTGTAACTGGGAACCGTCTTGTCTACTCATCACTTCTCTCTGCCAGGTACTGTAGAGTTCTGTAGTGATTACCACACCACTCTGCTGGGTCTCTTGCAAAAGCAGACACCAGGCCCCACACTTCGCAAAAGGTGGAACAGCAACCCGGGACTGAGAAAAAGTTGGAGGCACTTGTTTTTGGAGGAAGCAGAGAACCTGAACAGCAGCTTCCAAAGTGAGTTGAAGATGGACCTGCTGGGTTATCCATCAAGGTGCTTGGCTGCTCTCCCATGAAGCAGGATGGAGAGGCAATGGCATGTGAGGGAGTCCAAGTTACACCCCACCCCAGCTGCTCCCCAGCCCAGCAGAGGAAGGACAGGCAGCAGCCATCTCCACAAGCCCAGAGGAGCACACGGGCCCATGGGCTGCTCAGGAGCCCACAGATGAAGGACTCAGATGAAGGGGCAGCTTGCCCAGGCCCCTCCCAGGGGTTTCCCAGGAGATCCTAAGCCCTAGGGTCTGTGTGGGAAACCCATCCAGATGAGTCCATCAGTGGAGCACCTTTTGAACTCAGGGTGTCACTGCCTAAGGGCTATGAACACATGATGCCATGCAAATGAAGTGCATTTGAGGATTGCACTGGGCTATTATGAGATTCTTAGGGGACAAGACAAAGATGGGAAAGGGAGGAATTGGGGGCATCTGGGAATAAAAAGCCTGGGAAAATGGATGGATGAAGGAACAAAAGGGTTCGGTTTCATTTATGCAGGAGGCTGGTCAGTACACTTGTCTGGGCTGGCCCAGTGCCCTGTCACCACGCTCTGTCCTGTCTTCTCATTAAACTCCATTTCTAACTCTTCCCCTGAGTGAGTGTCACCCCAACTGGTGTGCATGTGTGTAGGGGGCCCTGATGTCAGCACCTCGGGAGACCTGAGTAAGAGAGCACAAGTACCAGCCACCAGCCTGGACCAGGGCCAGAGCCTGTGTGTCCCTGGTGTGGCACCTGGAGTGAGCATGGGTGAGCCTGTGAGGGCCAGCAGGGCTTGAGCCACACCAGCCAGTGGGTAGGGGACATATCCCAGGATGCTCTTTGATGTTTCACAAGCAATCAGGCAGAAGGATCTGTGCTGTGGATGGGCCAAGACCAACAGAGCTAAACCAAGATTAGTATTTGGCAAAAAAAAAAAAAAATGATTTTTGAAAAAAAAAAAAAAAAAAAAAAAAGTTATTTTTGTAAGGCCTTGATCTGGGAAAGTTCCCCTCCAGCTCTGTGTGTCATTACACGAGGTGTTTCAGAGATGTCCATTCAATGTATTTGCAAAGGCTCCTCTGACAGCTTCTATGGCCGTGCAGCCTCAGCACAGAGCACTGTCTGTGGTAAGTACACAGTACTCACTAGCGAAAAGGAATTATATCTTATCCAGCCAAGAATCTTGAAGTCCCCTGAACTTTGTAAGGAGTCATGCCCTAGTTAGCTAAAGAATTTATGTGGAGTTTTTTGTAGTTTGTTTTTACTTAAATTTTTGTTGAACTTAGTGTCAGTAGAACAAGATTAAAAACCCAAGAAAATTAAGAAACAGCTGAACTTAAACCTGCAGGAAATAACTCCAGGGACCTATACACCTCAGAAAACTTAATGAATAGAGGATTGCTTAGCTACAGAAGCAAATTCAATAGAGAATTGTTTAGGTAAGAGGAGTTCTGGGTTATCTTTAACTAAAGGTAACTTTAGTGTCTTAGTAGTGGCTTAGTGCCATAAGATAAAAAACTAGAGGTCAGCAGAAGTGAATTACACACATGCTGGGAGCTGCGAACATGGAAGTGTTATTCAGAGGGCAGGTGATGAAGACAATAATGAAGACCTTCTAATGCAGTAACGAAGCCCCTTAATTAAAATAATAACAAGAAAAGGACACTATATGGCAGCCTTGCTCCACCAAGACAACATTGGAGATGACACCTCTGATGTAATAGGCTGGGCAGACTCTGGGAGGAGCTATAAGGAAATCCTAAGTGTTACAATTTATTTAAACCCCGAGGCACTGTGTCTGGTGGGACATGCTCATGGAAAAAATTCCCAGCATGTTTCCAGTGCTGTAATAAAGGAATGCCTAATCTAACAAAATTTTGCTGTTGGATTTAAGTTCATGAATTTACTAGTTGGAGGGATCCCCAGTCAACTCACTGAAGGGAAAACACCTTCAGTGAGTCTTCCATTAAAATAGTAACTCACCAGCACTGTGTTTTTCCTCTTTGGACTTTCAAATAGTCTTTTGGTATCCAGCAACCCTATCTCTGGTATCAATAAATTACAACTACCGTATCGAAAGTCGTGCCATGATGAAATGACTCTGTGAGGGTTGCCCAGCAGCAGGCACTGACTGTGGTTGCTGGAAGAGAAGATGTTGAAAGGGACTGACAAAGGAACTGGGCACTGGATATCAGTTCTTCTTTGCTCTCCTGGAGAAAAAGGTCTTTCAAAGGACCAGGGAAAGGAATGTGGAAATATTCCCAAGTCTATTCTCCATACTTCGAGGCTGGCCAGCGATAGGTAAAAGAAGGTGCTAGAGGATGTGCGGATAAATTCATGATGCCAGAGGTTTATGTCCAAAAGGAAACAGAGGAGTCCTGTAACTTTATTCGAATAAAGGGAGAGGCCATGGGGCATTCCCCTGGGGTCTTTCAAATTGTTGGAAAACACAGCCTCCTTTTTATCCTAATTTCCTGGCCGCATCACCCTCTCCCTTTCCCCATTGGCTGAGGTACTTGGAAGGTACAGACTTCATGATATGCTCACTACATGTTCCCTTCTAATGCGCACACAACCCCCTTTGTATCTTTGTTCTTCTCTAGGTTCAGGAATTTAACAAGGCCTTGGTTGAGCAACATTCCATGTCAATTAGTAACATTCTTCTCAATGGTTCCTCCTGTTACTATCTTGTCTCTGTCTCTGGCCTTATCTCTACATGTCTGTTTGTGAAGCTGAATTCCTCCTATTCCTTTCAATGAGAAATTGGAATGGCAGCCATTTGGTAGTACCTCGGAAAGCAGCCAGACTGCCCAAACTCCTCTGACAAATTCTGCCCAAGGTTGCCTCCTGAGCAGGATTTTCTGCAGCTGAGCTTCTTGGTAAGGGGACCTTTAGAAAGTAATCTCAGGCCTCTTGGCCAAAGGACCTTTAGAAGTCAATCTTGAATTGCTCCAAACCGAGCCTAGAAACACTTCAGAGTCAGAGAAGTGGGCATTTGCTTTATTCAGCGTGCTGGGTGCATGGGGGATCGCTCCTCCTAACACGCACACACAGCACTCCATACAGCACAGTATATGGTGATATTCATGAATATTCATCACATTCCTTGGGATAGGAGTGGTTATACAAATTACAAAATACTTCTTGGAAGTCATTAATTCATTAGCATACGTGCCATGCAGGCGCTGTGTACCCTGGTGGCCGCACTGAGGAAGGCTCCTCTACTTCCTCAGGGGTCGTTCTGATGAAGGCTAGTAGTCTTTGTCACAACGCACTTTTCACCTTTCTTTCTGGAGCATGTGCAGTCCTTTGTTGGCTGATTCAGCTGAAAGGAATGAGAGACTTGTCTTTACAAACAAGCTCTGGGCCTACTGGTAGATGGAATTAGCACTGAGAGATAAAGGGAAACAATGGGAAGGATTCCACTGATTGATGAAGGGAAAGAGATTTGTCTCTACAAACAAACTGTAGGTCTGCTGATAAATGAAATTGGATATTGAGAGATGAAAGAAACAAGGGGAAAACCATAAAATTCAATAGTAACTAAAAATAAAGGGGGGTTATACATTAGAAGGGAACCTTAGGTATTAGGCGCTCCGGGAAGTCTGTACCTCTCGAGTACCTCAGCCATGGGGAGAGAGAGAGGGAAATGCGGCCGGGAAATTAGGATAAAAAGGAGGCTACACCCTCCAAAAATTTGAGAGACCCCAGGGGAATGCCCCATGGCCTCTCCCTTTATTCGAATAAAGTAAGTGGGACTCCTCTGTCTCCTTTTTGGACATAAACCGCTGGTGCTCGTGGATTAATTTTCCTGACAAGCAGTTTCCGCTGGTTTCAAACAGGTTCTGTTCCTCTTATCTTGACAAGGTGCATTGTGTTTCTCTTATCTTGACAAGGTTAAGGCGCATCCTGCTTCTTAGGCTTGTGATTAACATTTGCTGACTCTTGTGAGTTAACTATTGATCAACGCCTCTCAAGCTCAAGTGATGTTCTAAGCAAGGGTTGCTCAGCATTTAGAAGACAATCATTCCTCGAATTCTGAAAATCCCATGCTAATTCAGCTTGCCTTGAAGTCTGCCATGTTGCATGCATGTGGGTTACAAGGAAGGCTTCTCATTGGTATTCCTCAAATGAGGGTTTCCTGAGATTAAGTGCTCATTATAATTTTTTTTTGGTAGAGTATTTATCTGTGGTGTTTTTTCATGGTTATCATCGATGTGTGTGTGACTCTTCTATTGTGACTATGATTGGAAGCCATCAATGTATGAGTATACACATAACACAAGATGATGTTTAAATACCCTTTTTCAAAGTTAACTTTTTTTACCAGGAAGTGAAAATTGTGGAGAGAAAATGTGCAGGCTCAGTACAGTGAGACAGTAACCAGTGGTACTCCAGCTGAGTGGTTCAGAGACAGCTGAAGTCCATATTTCTTGTGGGGGGTGGGTTTAGGTTTCAGTGAATTTCTTCCCAATCTTACCAGGAAGATGTTGAATGGGGGAGGGGGCAGCTTTCTTGGTGAATAGACAGAGATTAAGATACAAAGAGAGGTGGCTGATAGCTCTGGCATACCAATGGAATCGTTTTGGGGTTTGGGAGTTTTGAATGGGGGTGTGGGCTCTCCCCCTCACAGTTTGGGAGGCTGAGGATATTGCGTGAGAAGTTTTGGGCTCTGCCTGAGACTTTGCTGGGGGGGTGGGTCCTTCCTCCCTGCCGTGGCGGGGGATTGAGGAGAGTGGTAGCGTGGCGCTGCAGGAGTTGTGCATTCGGCTCCAGAACTTCACCACGCTGCAATTTGGCTACAGTTGAATCTGCCTGCTTTCCCTGCTTCTGCCAGCTGCTCCTTGGTAGTGCTGAGATCGAACGCTGCCCCTGAGTTCGCAAAAGGAGCGATTTCCTTCCCTCCCTCCCGGCACCGGCTGAGGGGATCGTTGCAGGATCTCCGCCTCGCTAGAGCCGCCAGCGTCCCCTGCCGGCCGTGGTCATAACTACACCATAGGGGAAAAGCGGTGCTCAGCAGGCGCGAAAATTCTGTTACTGTGGTGTTGTTTGTTCTGTTCTCTTACATATCTGTATCTATTTCCCAGTGAAGAACTGTTATTCCTTTTCCTATATTTTTGCCTGAAAGCCTTGTAATTTCAAAGTTACAATAATTTGGAGGGAGAGGTCATCTTTCCATTCCAGGAAGGTTCCCGCCTTCCTTGGCAGACATCTGTCTTTTAAACTAAGACGTTGTGTCACCAAAAACTGGGAAATAAATTCTACAAGCAGTATGCTAGGTTATAAAGCCAACAATAGTTTATTCATAAAAATATAATTTATTTGGTAACAAATTGCTCCTTTGAGACTTTAATATAATTTCTTCAAAGTCTCATATCCACTTATTGTATTGACCTAGTTTATACAGCAGTATGCATTGCAACAAGTGATTAAGATCATGAGTAAGAACATCGCAATAAGTACGAACCGTTGTTTTAACCAAGTTGGAGAGCCACGAATCTGCTTCTTCTTGTACCTTCACACCAGTATTGATGGTTAGCAGCACTGAATATGGTCCCTTCTACTTTTCTTGAAAAGGAACACTCTCAACTTCGACTTTAGTTTTGTAAAATTTAAGTGATGTTAAGGGTAAGGTTTGTTGCTTTTAAGCTGTGTTAAGTTTAAGTTCAATTCTGGTTAAATCTGTTAAGTTTAAGTGTTGATCAGTTTAAGTTCTGTTATTTTAAGTTCTATTAAGATTAATTTCTGTTCGATTTCAGTGATGTTTGCTTCAGGTTCAGTAAGGTTTACTTTCTGTTACGTTTAAGTGACATTAAGTTTGAGTGAAGTTAAGTTTAAGTTCTGTTGAAATGTGCTGATACAGTTGAAATGAAAAGATACAGTTCTTTTGTTACAGAGATAAGATGGAACCGGCTGAAACAATTATGATGGAGAATTGGTAAACAACTGTTTCAGTACATAAGATAAAACGTTGTGTAAAAATATGTGAAGATGCGGTTTGTTAGATCCTTAATTTCATTGACAATACTATGGGTATAAATGTTCTACATTGGTCAATTAAGATAATTATTCATAAAAATATTTGCTGTTTTATCTTCCATAGGTAGCATAGAAGAATGAGTAAAAATTCCAAGTTGTGGATATTATTAATTGTAAGCTGTTTAATGCTTTCTTGCTTGCTTTTATTTTGCTTTATTGTCATGTATGTATAGATGTGTGAAGTATACTCTCAATTTTTTTAGAACACTTACTGTTGCTGTATTAACAATTCTGAATATGTTGTTAATGCCACAACATGAACTCACTGACCTTTTATAAAGGACATTATCCATAAGATCTTATTTGATGTTGCACATATGCATTCCTTTGGTTGCAGTTTGTTCGTGGTACCACTGACTACTTAGCTAAAGATAAATTACAAAGCTGGCTGCTTTACAGACTTTCACATATCATTATGTAACTATCTGCAAGACGTATCATTTTAAGAAACTTTCCCAACTGCTAATTGAGGCTTGTTTGTAGGATATGTTAGGGAAACCCTTCCAGTTAAGGTCTTGGCTCTGGCCAAGCCCTGGCCCTAGATTGTTGGAAGTATGCTAACAGACCCTGGTGTTTCTGCACTAAAAATATAATCAGGTCACTTTGACTTGCCGATTTGGGCTTGTAAAAGCTGGACCCCCTTTTGAGATAAACTTAGAAGCCTTGCCCATGAATAGTTCTCCAGGTCCTCATTGTGAAACGGGGCTCACCAGCTACTGCAGACTCTGGGTGGTGGTACACTATTTAGGCAATTGATGATGTATCGTTCTAAATCACCGTCCTTTCTCTAGTGTGCTACTGAATACATGTATTAGTAATTAGAGATGTATTACCTCGCTTATTTTTGCTCGGTGTGAGTTTATTATTTTATTACATATATTGTCTTACTTTTATGTTGCCTTCATGTTCATAGTAAGAGACGCGCATGTTATCAAAAAAACAAAGAAGAGGGAATATGGCTCCTCAGGAACGTTTAGATAATGCAATATTTGCCCTAAAATTTTTGAAAGCAGATCACCATTTTGATCCTTAGCAGAGCGATACTGCTCTGAAGATTTGCGTGTGCGGAACCAATTTCTAAAAGGTTTTACGTAAGGATCCACAACTGGGTATGCAATGGCAAGGCCTAGCTGATTTACTAACCTAGGAGAGAAGGTACGCATGTGTTTTATTGCCAACAGGTCTAAAGTGGTTACCTGCTCGTCTGGACAAACATCAATCACCTCCAAGGAGACAAGGCCTAGTGAGAGGAAGAATGACCTAATCACCATCCAGCCCTTGTGGCCAAGGCAGGAGCAGGGGTAGGACTGCCCAGAACACGGCTGTGCCTGGAAGCTTATGGAGGCAGCCTGCCAACAGAGGCCTTGTGTCCCACTGCATCCACCATCATGTTATTGTGTTCCTACTGACCTTC
>VZTE01004722.1:11276-49770 GCA_013397775.1 Eulacestoma nigropectus
CATTAGGGTACATGAACTCTTGTCACAAAAAACTAAGAAAGGGGGAGATGTTGCAGATAGGTAAAACTTTACAAAATGAAGGCCTTGTTGCCTTTGTAAAATCATGGCTCAGGCCTGTTACTTTGGCTAAGTAGAAAAGGATTCTGGGTAATGACAGCTGGAATAGAGGTAGAAAACAACTTATGCAACCGTAGAAAAACAAGTTATATAACCATCACATGTTCACATCGTGGTTTATGGTGGTTGGTTGAATTATATTTGTTGTGTTTTAAAGGAATATTACTGATAAAGGGCTAATTGCTTTAAAAGGCCTGGTTTTTGCAATAAAGGGGTTCCCTTCTGCACCTGCCTGGAGACTGTGTCATTTCATATCATAACATCTTCCCATGGAATTGAATATATTCTGTTAGACTCTGGTTCATTCTTCCTACTTTCCCCCTTGACTGAGGTCTCCATGGATTGTGCAAGTCTCACTTTACCCCTAACATTTTAGCTGGGCTTTGTGCTATTTCAGCAATGATGTGAACCTCTGTCTGATGACATTCCCACTCACACTCCAAACCTCAGGATAATTTTCTTCACCAAAATCTTTACCAGCTTTGTTAGTGCAACAAGAAGAAACTTCTGGCCATCCTGAAAAAGTATCTACCAGCACCAATAAATACCTGCTGCCCTTTTGCCATGGCAGTTCAGCAAAGTCTATTTGCCAATAGTGTCCTGGACAATGTCCTTTCTTAACAGTCACACGTGTAAGCTATCTAATTTGATGTGCATTGTTCTTTAAGTGTTTGGCGCTTTTTAGCAGTGCTTTTTATGATACCAGTCATTAGTATTTTCAAAACCTGAGGCTTCATTGCTTCTACCATAGACTCTATTCCTCAGTGAATTACCATAGGTTCTTCCCCTGTGATTTTCCTCATAAGGTGTTGGGGAATTATTACTTGTTTGCTGGGTGTAATCCACCATCCTTCAGGACTCTTTTCAGCATGTAACAATTTTGCCAGTTTCTCATCTTTAGCCTGATAAAGATGAGAAAGCTTGCTTGTCCAAATATAGTTATTTCTCAAGTAAGACCAGCGGGATGTCCCCACCAGCAGCCTCCTTGGCCGCTTTGTCAGCCAGGCAATTTCTAGTATTTACTGGGGTCTGTCCAGACTGATGACCTTTACAATGCATTACTGCCACCTTTCAAGATAGCTGCACTCCCTCTAATAATCTCTGTTATTATTTGTCCATGTTTCACATGGGATCCCTGGGAGGTTAACAGCCCTCTCTTTCCAAATGGATCCATGAGCATGGACCACTCCAAAAGCAAATTTTAAGTCTGTCCATATATTTACAATCTTATTCTGTGAGAGCTCCAGTGGTCTTGTCAATGCAATCAGTTCTGCTTTCTGAGCCGATGTGTTGGGGGTTATAGCTTTGGCTTCTATTACCTCATGCTGAGTTACCACTGACTTACTTGGCTTTTCGGATTCCATTTTTCACAAAGGTGCTCCCATCCATGAAGAGTTCCCAATCGATGTCTTCCAAGTTCTGTAGGTCATCTCAACTACAGTACACCTGTTGACTGGTCTGCAAACAATCATGGGCGAATTCCTTTCATGATGGGTCAGCTGTTAAGAACAATGCTGGATTCAGAGAGTTAGTTACTTTTAACTCCACATCATCTTATTCTAGCAGTACTGTCTGGTATGTTAATACCCTTCTTGGTGATAAACAGTGTCCTTTTTGTTCCAACACCACTACAACTGTACAGGGCACAAAAACAGTCAATTGCTGCCTCAGGCTTATTTTTTTTCTTCCTGGATTTGGAGGACTGCTGCCACTACTGTCCTGAGGCAGGCTGACCATCCTTTGCTCTTCTAGGATGCCAGTTGTTGTGTCAATATCCCCAGTGTCAAATGGAACTTTTCGTGCACAAATAGTTCAAAAGGTTTTCCTAAGTCCAGAAGTCCCAGTGCAGGAGCAGTCAATAGAGCATGCTTCAATTCCTGAAAGGCTTTCCTGCATTCAGGCTCAGTTCTTTTCTAGAAAGGGGCTCAGGAGTTTGACAGATAGCCTCCTTTCTTTCCTGGCCCAGACTCCTTTGCCCATGTGAAACAGCAAATCTCCTAAACTGCAAGTACCCTTCCAGTTACGAGGTGAAGCCTTTCCACAGAACAGTTCACCTGAGCAGGCACAGGCCTCTGCAGTGCTGCACCAATCCCTCAGCCTCAGGACAAACCCAACCAGCTCATTGTAACAGAGGAATCTGCAGCAAGAAACTTGGATTTTTTCTTTTTCAAATGTAATTTGTGCATTTAATTTACTCAATACATCTCTTCCTAGTATTGGTATGGGACATTCAGGTACATAAGGAAATTGATGGGCTAACATCCATTTGCCAATTCCAAATTTTAATGTTGAAAGAAAGGCCGATTTTCCTTCTGCTCTGTCACAACAACATTAATTGTTTCCTGGCTAAATTTTACTTTAGGCCTATTTAAAACCGAATACACCACTCCAGTATCTACTAAGAAATTCCGTTTGTCATTCCCCAGCGTTCATGTAACCAGAGGTTCATCTGGGGATGACACATCCAGTCCCCATCACACATCTTCTAACATCTGGAGCCTTCCTGCCTATTCAGGAGCCTTGGGTGAAGTCCAGGGTCCAACAGCTTCTGTTTGTGCCTTTCCCACAGGCATTCCCATTTCCAGTGGCCCTTCTCTTAACAAATAGCACACAGACCTCTGTACAACTGCCTGTAATTCCTTTTCTGCCTCTCTCCTACAATGCCCCCCCTTATTAGGCTTTGTTCTGCTAACACAGCTTTCAGTCCTAATTATTGTACATGTTCCATGCTGCTTCTAACAACTTAATCAAATCCCTAGGAATAACATATCCAATCATCACATACCTTCACAACTTTCTCTGGGTCTTCCCTACAAGTTCATGCTATGGGACTAAACCCTTCATTGGTTTCCAAACCTAAAATCCTTTCTTCTACTCCTCTATCCACTTGATCATTTACACCTCCTTTGCCTGCAGCTGGAGGAAAGTCCCCAGCTGCAACCTCACCTACTCTGTCAGCCCCTCTTGTCCTCTTGTGGCCTCTCACGGACCCTCACAGCCCCTCTCAAACCCTCTCTTCCCTGACCATACTTTATACAGCATTTCCCAATACTACAAGCCCAGCAGCGTGTTTAGGCTTTTTTTCTTGATCTTTCTCTAAAGCTAAAATCACTTAAGGACCCCTTAATAACAAGTTACACTTTGTGAATGTCTGTGCGTGTGCAAGTTTGTACAACAAATCTACATACAACACCTTAACAATTATGGATTCCTCAGCTCCTACCACCTGCTGCAGTGGGACATGTACTACCTGTGTGCCCCCCTGCCCCCCTTATCTGCCCTGTTATGGGCTAAAACTTTCATTATCATGGTCACTTTCTTCTTCTTCCAATTCCACACCCACTCCATGCCATTGTTCTCCCCTGTGCTCCCCTTCCTCGATCCAGTCTCTCCTTATGCACTGATAAATTGACACTGAAAGGGACTCCAGAAATTTTTTATGCTTTTACCCTCACCCACATGGCTAACATTCTGCTGGGAAAACTTGTGCAGTTGGCACTGGAGAATTGGCAGGATCTCAAACTTTAAACAATTTAACATTTGCTTGTTTTATAGAAGTAAGCCTGAGAGAGAGATGTGGTTTGACTATGATCATGTGGTTGAATCACCAGCAAATGACAGCTGGTGGCAGATCCTCTGGACCAGGTTAGACCTTCTAGTAGACCCATTTGAGCATTTACAACTTGAAGATGCACTGCTTGAGCGTGATGATTAAGGGGGATATGCTAATTGATGTGCGCAGAGCCAGAAGGGAGTTGAATCAGCAGAGAGGATGTTCTAAGCCCCCGGCAGGCACTATTTCCTGTAAAACTTACTGTGTTTGGTTTTACTGGGATCCATGTCACTGACTCCATTCATCCTTTTTTTCCTTTTCCCTGTTAAATAATGGCAACTTGGATCAGGTGTATCATACATTTGTCTTAAGCCTGTACAGGTTTTGCTGGCTTGTGGCTCAAATGGCTCTGCTTATAAGAGGTCAGTAGTCCAGAAATCAAGGGAAGAATGAAAAAATATATTAATAGTGGAATGTGTCCACCCAGAAGGCAGAGGAAAGAATAAAGAATAGACCTCATTCATGACAGAAGGAATTTTAGATTGTTTCTTCCACCAGCATGCAGGGTGTATTATAGCTGAATAAATGAGAAAAGAGGAACAAAGACCTCTCTGGATTTCAGGACAAGAGCTCTCTACTTACTCTGTTTCTCACTACCTTCAAAGGTTTTGTCATCCCAGAGAGTCTGGCCACCACCAGCTCCAGAGAAGGTAATGTACGAAGAACCTTGTAAAACTTGTCAAAGATCACTGAGCTGAGCCAGGTTCCTGTAAAAAAGAAACAGTTGACATAAGAACACAGAATAGGGCAGAAGGGGATTTTTGTGCCTTGTTCTCCTCTAAATATAAAAATATTTTGTATCTTCCACCATTGCTTCTTTGTCTGGAGTATTTTTCATTTGCCTCTGTCTGCCCTGAGGTTACCTCTGGTCTTTACCTACCACTTCAGTACCATCCTTTCCCTGCTCAGCTCTAATTTATTTCCTCTCTTCTAAAGAAGCAGCCCTCTTGTTTTCCAGACCCTTTCATCATTTTCTTCTCTAGGTTTCTCCAGCCCACTGAAGAAGTAATAACATTTGCCTGAATACAGATATTTTCCACCTCAGTAGATGTGAGTTACTACAATATATCGCTCAAATTCCCCAAAAGTCCCCTTTATTTTCATGAAATAAGAGCAGGAAGATTTCACTGGGATTTCTCTCCTTTCATTGCTTTGATGGCATAGGGTACTTCTAGATGAATTTATTTTAAGCTGCGCAGTGGGCAGTCCTCTGGAGTTCCCTCTAAAATTCCCTCAGCTATAGTGAAGGCAGTTGAGCACAGGAAACTTACTAACACATTTTTCTCATTAAAACAAAGAGTGTGAAGGGTGTAGGTACATTAGTCTCAAACAACTGGGGGGTTAGTTCCTGGCTTGTTTTATAGAGAACAAAAAGGGGAAGGCTGGCAGAGGGAAATTTAAATTATTTAAGACCTACGGATTGATTCTAGAAGATAGAAATAAAGGTGGAAATAAAGGTAGTGGTAAAGTTGAAATTTTGTTGAAAAGCCAAGGGGCTTTGGTTAGTTAGTTGGCAGGGAAAAAAGGCTGCACTAAACTGAGCATGGTGGTGGGGAAGATGTCTCCAAGTATACCTCTACCCATCTGGAAGAGACAACTGCCTTGACCTCCAGACCCCAGCAACAAGTTAGGCCTGATCTGTTGGAGGCAGCAGAGGCTTTCTGTTTCTACAGGTCAAAAGGCACTCCTTTGTGCACTGAGGTACTGAGAGCAGCAGGACAGGCAAGGTTAACGTATGGTGAGCCTGGGATGACCCAAGAAAGCTACAAGCATCACCTTCTTCCTTAAGACAGTTTAGTAGATTGCTCCACATATTCCCACACATCTGTGTCTTAAATGAGTTTCTGGGTTTATGTGGGCATCTTTGTCAATTAATTTTGGCAAGGGGCTGAAATTGCCCTGTTTGCTTTTTCCTGTGAGCAATGATGGCTTAAAACAGGAGACCTTCTAGAGCCTTGCAAGATAAATATTGCAACTGGTATGAACAGTGCATGAACATGTGCATGTGTATGAAAGCATCTGAAGAAAGAGCAGACACTGAATGTCCTGTATTGATCAGTAAGACTGCTGTTTCTAATTAATCAGACTGGGAAATGGGTTGTTTCTGTCAAGCCTGTGACAAGGCCTGATAAGTTATCCCTGTTGTAGTTTTACTGGTGGAAGATCCTAATCTAGCAACAGGAAGATGGCAGCGAGATTGCCTAGTATAACTTCTGCTGCCCCTTTTCCTCCCCACCCAACAGGAAGGTAGCAGCTAAAGCAGAAGAAGACCGCTCCCAATTATACAAGAGATATAGCCCAAAATAATTTGTTACTGGGCTGTTATGAATACCCTCGAGGGAAAGTTTACTGCTGGATGAGTAAGGCGCTCGCTGCCGGACACTGCCGGCTCCGGCTCTGGGGCAAGGGACGGACGGTGACGCGGGGGGGCGAGGCGTGGAGGCTCCCGCCTCCCTGGAGTTCTCATTCCATCTTTTTCCCTGCTTCCATGTACTTGGCCGTGAGCAACCACCCCTCCCGCCGCCTTACCCGGTCGCATGCCCAGGTCTGAGGAGGGTTTCGGGCGGAGGTGGGCAGTGGGTGCAGGGCGTGGGCCAGCCTGGCAGCGCCGCCGGGAACGGGACCCCGCCGGGGGCACGGAAGGCTGGAGCCACCGCCCACGATTTGCGTCTCCGTCCTCCGTCTTTCCTAGCTGGAGGGTCCTCCAGATGCCGGGCTCAGTCAGCAGCTGCCTTCGGAACCCTGATGGGACGCCAGTAGGGTGACAGTTTCTTTAAAATTAAAGGAGGTTCCCAGAAAGTGGCGGGGGAGCCCTTTGTCCAGGGATGGTCACAGCCGGTGGCTCAGGAGCCCTCCGAGGTGCGGTTTGGGAAGGCACAGTAAAGGATTGGCGCTTTACTTTCCCCAGTCTTTAACGCGTTTTTCTTTTTTTTTTTTTTTTTTTTTTCTTTTTCTTCTTCTGTTCGTTTCGGTTTTTGTTTCCCCACCCTGCAGTACCCGTAATTGAGGTTGTGACCTAAAGGGACTTTTTTTTTCTTTCTGTGCCCGGTATAGCTACTGTGTGTACCTACATGGTATAGCGTCGTTCTTCATTGTGTTCCGCATTCGCTTGTAGCTACCCCGAGTGTGTGCGATGGTGCGTTAAGGGCTTTAACGGGTACTAAAGCAGTGAGGCAAAGGGTTGTTATTGAAAACTCTGCTTGCCTGCAGGTGTGACACATTTTTCACTGCTTTATAAACAATTCTGTAACTCGATAGTTTCTGCTTGCTATGCTGGCCCTTGATTTCTGCGTGCTTGTAGGAATATCTATCTGAATTTCTCATAACCAGGCTCAAATATCTGACTACACAAACTTTTTTCATTTGGCTAGTTGCTGATGGGTTCTTGTTTCCTGATTCCACACATAACAACTTGTTCTCTGTGCTTGGTAACTGGAGAGTTATATCAGGAGTTGTTTTAGCACAACATTTTAGTGGTTTTAAATACTTTTTTTCTTGCTCTTATTTATTTATTTATTTACCATCCCTCCTTTTTTAACCTCTATTATAGAAAATACTTTGCAGTTGATTCTCGCTTTTATTTTTTCCATGTTGTCTTTAAAAGGTTTGGCTTTGCTTACATTCTTGACAGAAGATGGTCCCAAGATGCATCAGCTAGTTTTGTAGGCATTGGCAAAAAAACTCAGCAGTGGGCAGAGCGTGTTACAGAGGTACTTTTTGCAAAATAATGTTTCCAGTTGAATATAACACCATCTTCAGTTCCAGGCAGGTCTACAATTCAGTTGTAGGAAACAGGGCAATAAGACTTGTCAAATCTTGCTGTCTGACCCCAGAACTTCTTTTCCACATAAGAAATCTACAGTTAATTTTTGCATCTGTACAGTATCACCGGAAGATGATCTGTCATCTCTCCCTGTCGTTCTTCAGGTGAAGCAGATTTTCTCTTCCAAAATGACTTTACGAGTTCTGGTTTTGTGTTTGGCATGTTCTGGGCTTGGAAAGGCAAATGGTAAGTTGAATTTCCTGAAATCTGCTGGAAAATGTTTGGGGAACTAGTTTCAGATTTCTGAGGCTTCAACACAGTAAGAGACAAAAATAGGTGAAATACAGATTGCTGGTGCTGTTTGACATGCTACACAGCTGAGACAGAGACATGGAACTGGTAGTTGTGACACAAGACCTCCTGGAGCAGCATTTAGAGATGGGAGGGACAAGAAGTATCCCATATCTACAGTGACACTGGACAACATTGTTAACCTGAGTTGATAGCTTCCAAGAGTGGGGCATTCCCTAAAGAACCTCCTTCCCTCTGTCTCAAATACACTGTGAAACTACAGTTCAGAAAGTCTTTTTAAGGCATTTTGCTGTTTACTTCTCTGATAATGGCTTAGTGTGTACTTCTCTTATGTATTTGATCTTCCTCTAGCTTTTAGGAAACAAAAATTGAGTATTTGCTGAGAATAGAAAGCCATGTGCTGATTTAGTAAAACTTAAGAGGGAAGTCTGCAGATACTGGTACTTTTTTTCATTTAAGTAGCTTAGAAAAAAGCTAAAGCCTCAGCCAATGTAAATCAACATAACTTCATGAATTTCCAGGAGTATGCAGGAGATGGATGTTTTTGTAGTGGAAAGCCGTAAAAACAATATGTAACTGAAGGAGTTTTGCCTGTGGGTAATCCAGGCCTTACAATCAACATTAGGCTTCTGAGTATGTGTGATATCTGCCCATTTCATTAACTGTTTACTGTCACTGTAGTGGTTCCACAGGCTAAACACACGAAAGTGAGGATGGGTGACAACGTGACTCTGAGCTGTGCCCTGACAAAATCCATGGATGTTCTGCAAGTGACGTGGCAAAAGGACTCAGAAGAATTACATAATAATATAGCTACATACAGTAAAACAAACGGATTAAAGATTCACAAGCCCTATGAAGACAGAATGAATTTCACAAGTTTGGAACTCAACAAGACAAGCATAACTTTTTGGGACACTAGAATGGATGATTCAGGATGTTACAAGTGTCTCTTCAATGCTTACCCTTTTGGCGCCTTCTCGGGAGATACCTGCCTGAGTGTTTTTGGTGAGGTTCGCTGCAGGGATATGTTTCTAGTGAAATAAGAGGTGTTTTCTCACCCACAGTATTTCCTTGAGCAGATTCAAGAACTGCACTGATAGGAGCATCCCTTGGTGAAATATGGTGTAGAAACAGAGCACTACTGCTGTGAGCAAAACTCTGTGGGTCATATTCAAGACTGTTGTGGTCATTTTGGCTCTTGTTTGTTATTCCGTGAGTAGCAGCTGAAAAGCAAGGAGTGGGATCTTTGTAAGTCCTTGATCAGTCCCAGCTGGAACTTGGGCAAAACAACATTGCATGTTGCAGTTTCCTTTTGCTGCAAGGTACAACCCCATTGCTGTGAGCTGCTCTGCCAAACCCTACCATTGATAGGGAATTAGCAGATAGGACCAAGAAATGATTTTTCATAACAGATTATTTTACTACTTGGATTTCAGATTGAGTGAAATCTTTGCGGTATATAACTTCAGTATGGGGGATGGAGGGGACCTGACCCAAGAACTCCTCTTGCATTCCTTGCCATTAGGCTCAGTGCGAATCCAGTAAGCTTTGCTCTGATTCATAATGGTTAGACTGCTACTACTGCTTATGACCAGGTGCTCACTGTGGTGATGACTTGTCTCATTTGTGTGTTGGAAGGTCTCAATGCATCTGTCTATTACAACATTTCTGAAGGTCATTTCATAGTCATCTGTAATGCTGTTGGCCTCCCAGAGCCCACCATCACCTGGAACAACCTGTTCAATTCTACTCCTATGCAGAAGACGGTCAAGCACAAAAATGGGATTGTGTCCATTACTAGTGAACTGGAAATCTACAACATTCAGAGCATCAGTGCACAGGATTTGACCTGCAGTGTAAACAACACAAATGAAAAAATTGAATTGCCTGTGAAAATAAAAGGAGGTAGGTAAGCAGTACAAGCAACTTGTTAGCATTCTCTTGGCCTCCATGTTTTGCAGTAGCATATTTGGATAAGAATCTTCTGGGAAGAGGAGGGAGTAAGATGTGTATATGTCAGAAAATCCTATTTGCATTCATTGTTGTCTTTGAGGTAATAACGTATTGGAATCCTATGCAAGAGGGCAAAAAAAGCCAGACTAATCAGCTAGGGAGATATGGGGTTTAGAGGCACCATGCATTTTGCAGCAAGTTGAACTTAGTTTTCCGCATAGGCCTTCATAATTTTTTTTTAACAGCCTAAAAATAAATATAAATATGTCAGCTGATATCTGTGAGTAGAATGATGAGTAGAAACTCTATGGATTGCTCGATGAACTCCGAAGTTTTGAAATTCATAACAAACTGTCTCTGAATCAAATGTTTCTGTTCAACTTACTGCATGTTTTATTGTATTTAACCTGTATATTATGTTCTACTTTCTCTGATTTTTTTGCTAAGGCACATGTCCACTGCAGTAATGATCAGGGAGGAATAGGACTTTCAGGCATAGAGGGAGGGAGTCAGTTGAAGATACTTACATTTGGTTTATACAGGAATCTTAGATACATTAATGTAACATCTGAATATCTTGTAGTGTTAATTTATTTCTTCTTCCAATATTCTGTTCTGCTGGAAAGACTTTCACCCTGTTTCTTCAGATAAGGAACAGAAACAGTAAAAGCTGAAGTATCATTCTTAGTTCATATAGGAGCATTGACTTGGGTGATTTAAAATTCACATATCTCTAAATCCAGAGCCTTAAATTGAAGACCACTTGTAAATTAGTAAGACAAGAAAAGCAGCTTGTAGCTGTGGGTTAATTCTGAAATTACATGCTCAAAAAGTGATAGTTATAGGAATAGTAGTAAAGAGCAGGATCTGATTTTTAATATCTGCTCTCTAAACATTCAAAAGCAATTTCGTTCTGAATTCCGAATTACATTAATTGAAAAAGCATATTAATCTTTTTGTCCCGTCTCCAATATTCTTTTGTTTTGGTCTTTTAAAAAGAAAATGTGTATCTCAGAAAGCAGAAAACTAAGACTGTTGTTATTTCTTGCTAAGTGGATAAAAAAATCAGCTAACAGATTGTTGTTTTAACAATTTTATATTTTAGAGGACAAGAAGTTCAAATGAATAGTTCAACAGATCTTTGTTAAAAGACATAATAGTTTTGGCTTGAGTCAAATAAATTTTAAGTCATACAGTTTTCCAGCTAATGTCAGTGAACATTGAAATGAGCCTTTGTATTAGCATTTTGATTAATGGCAGTCAAATGAAGTGGCTTATGTCTAACCACGGATGAACATTTACGCTGTTCAGCTGTTGGGTAGAGCTATTTGCAAGCAGTAAGACATAGCCTGTCTTCTTTTCTTAAAATTAATGTCGCCGTTTCAACAGTGTTAAGTGTTTAAAAGTAAAAATAATAAAATTCTCGGTGAACAAAAAAACTCTTCTGAAAGTGTTAAGACTTGTATGAAGTTCTGCTTGTGTGTGTATGCCAACCATAGTATCAGGTATGGAAATGGCAGTTTTCTTTGCCATGAGCACATCTTTTCTTCACATTTTCTGTGGGCAAGTAGTTTGGTTATTGAAGATACATAGGTTTACTCTCTGTCGAGCAATTGGTGCTTTCATTTATCTTAGCAACACCTTTAACCATATCAGAGGAACCACTGTCATGAATCAGACATCCTCTTGGCTCATTTTGCTTTTTCCTCTATAAACTAGATTAATTTGCTGTGGGTTTTTTGTTGTTTTGTTTTCACAGAAGAGGGATCGTCATTGCTTTGGCTGGTGATTATTGTGGTAATTTTAGTAGTCATCATAGTTCTGATTCTGATTATGCTGTTCTGGAGGAAGATAATATGCAGGAGGAGTTGAAGTGGTGAGTCACTGATGTGTGGAAACACATGGTTTTCCTAGAGCCCATAATAAGGTCTGATCGTCTGCAGAGAAGAATGAGAATTTGTTGAAATACCATTGGGGGTATAAGAGTGTCATATTGAACAACTTAATAATAATAAATAATAATAGTAATATGTTTACAGTTTTTAGAGGTTGCCTCAGTTGCGTGTAAGTTTAAGACCTGTTTTCCCACTGCCAAGGGACAATCCAAGGCTGAAAATTGTGAGGGAAGCATCCAAGCAGATCAGGACAGGCTGCTCTTGGTTTGCTTTCAGATAGCAGTCTCAGCAGAAGTAATTCACTTATCTTTCACATTTTCCTGGAAGCCCACAAAGTGTGGTACGGTCAGATAATTTTTGGCAGATGAATGAAACATTGGAGAGAAACCAACCTAGGCAGAGCGATGTCCTCTCAGGGGCAGCATTTTCTATTGGTCATCTTTGTATTTTTTAAGACGAACAGGGTAATATGATGAAGAAGTGTGCTCAAATTTGGCACGAGTGTCCTTCCTAATGATGAATTAAGGAGAAGTTGTAGTTAGTGTAATGTCTCTGCATGTGTAATAACCTGGTCATGGATCAATTCAACTCTCTAGTCCTAATTAGTAGTAACATAATGAACAGAAAAAATTAGGGAGGACACACCATAAGCTTCAGAAATGAGAGAAATTTGATGGTTGTTGGTACTTTCACTCTTGTTTAACTAAATCCAAATGCCATGTCTGGCTTGAAATTCTACTAATACATTTAGAAACACCAGCACATATTAAGTCAGTTCCTGGCTATTTAGATACCTGCTTCAGGGTGATAATGTGATATAAAGTAAAGAAATGTTTCAATGAGTATCACACCTGTCTATTGTGAACTTAGACCTACAGTATCTACTATTAAGAGGGGTTGACCTAATGAATCTGCCACTGCCAAAGACACAAAAGTCTTTGCTGAGAAGAAAGAGAAATGAACAGTTTTTACACCCCTGGTATAACGTCTTAATTGTAAAATGTATGTAAGACTTCCATTGATCCTATAAATAATGCAGAATATAAAATTTCTTGTTGAATTTTCAGACTAACCCAGAAGTTAAAGTGCAAGGAGTTTGTTCTTAAATACTGCATTTTAAAGGATCAGAAGAAAAAGATTAAATGCTCAGAGGAAAGATATATTGAGCTGGTACTAAGCATACCTTGAAGGAGAGATCTTGAGATGGTGGTGATGTGATAGAGCTTTGAGATCACCCTTAGAGCAGATCTGAGATTGACCAGGAAAAGAGACGGCCAAAGAGCACAGATGATGCCTTGCAGTGTTTTGAAGCCCCTTCATTTCATGGCAGATGAGAAGAACCACACTGGGATGCTGTATCTGCACTGGGGCCCGAAGCTGGAGCAGTGTCACTCAGTGAAATGCTGCTTGACAAGACTAGGATGTTCATTTTTAGAGCAGGCTGAGGATGTTAACATGTGTCTTAGCATGATTCTGGCCTGTAAATATTAGTGGTTCCCTGGGTAATGCCCTTATGTGGGTTCAGTGATAGTTTGTAACAGGGCCATCCCCAGCAGGCAGCGACAGCAGGTTTCTTATGCCCTACACCACACGCTAGGTATCAGGCTTGGAACCCCCAAGCCATTTTGTGTATCTTTGTGCCATGATACGGGTCATGTAAGACATGATTTCCTGCTGCGGAGACACTGCTGTGACGCACAACAACAGAGCCTGCATGTTATTTGGGAAACTTTGAACAGACCCCCCCTTCCCCTGCCTTGTAAGGAAAGCATAAGACACAGAAAAGCATTAGTTTCAACTGAAAGCACTGTGCCTCTTTTTCCTTAGCTAAAGGCTCAAAGCTTGAAGTCCCACTGTGTCACCAAGAGAAGTGGGGTCTCATGTCCTGCTGCCTGGGAAGACGTCGAGATTCCTGGCCCCATACATATGCTAATGTGTCACAAGGTCAAGGTTTAACGTAAATCCCTGTTCACTGAGGCAGAGGGCATAAATTAGATGAGCAGTGTTTAGTAGTGGGTGTTTGATGGATTAAAGTTTATCAAGTAAAGCAGGATTTGAATGACATCTGTTGTGTGTGTTCCTTCCCATTTTTCATGGGTTTTGATTAACTCTGATGCCAGGATGTGACTTCTGCAGTGAGCTTGTAAGTTGCTGAGTCTCTGTTCTTTTAATGTAGTCTAGTTTTTATCAGTCATAGTCCGTATCTTTTCAGTTGCCCTTTGGCCTTGAGTTTCAAAAATGTAACACACTGACCTGGATGGATTTTGAATAAAGGCAGCATTACTTTATCCACAGTAATTTTGACCAGCTGATCATATTCCTTCCTACAGTGACCATCTTAGGGAAATGCGTAGTCTGTCTTCCTAATTTACATCTGTTTCCCTGAAGGCATCATTAATTAGTTTGCTGAAAAACTTCAGTGGTGGTGCAGTTTGATCACTCTGTCACCATCTGATGGGTTTTTTTCCTCTCCCAGGATGCTCTTTTCTGCTGACGGCTAAGGGTTACTTACAGTTTATCTTGTATATGATTCCACTGTCACTTTCCTGGCCATCCTTAGAATACTAAGAATATCTGTTGTCATATATAAAATTAGGTAATTGGCTTTTGCATATAAAAATCATCTTATAACCAAGTTAATAGTTATTAAAGTTGTTAAGATAGTTAAATTGTTAAATACCTTTCCTCGGTGAACCAATGTCCCTCCCCAGCAAATGATCCATTGGTGAAAAGAACTGTGATGTACCTTGGAATCCACCAATCATCTTGTGCCGTGGGGCAGGACAGTGGGGGGTTCTGGGAAGCGCTAAGAAGGTATAAAAGTAGGATCCCAGAGCCCTCCCCTCTCTCTCTCTCCCCATGGGGCCAAGCTGGTGAACATCCCCTGCAGCTGCTAGGTGTTGGGTAAGGGGGGGGGGAGGGGCCTATCTCTGTTCAGAGGCCTCGTGGTTTTTTTTTTCTTTCTCCTTTTTTATTTTAAGCGAATTTTACCTCAGATTAGCTGAGGTAAATCCAGTGCTGAAGATTTCTGCTGTGGGTACATAGCCAATTTGGCTCCAAGAGTCTCTGATCCTGCACTCCCGGGGTGGTTTTTTTAATATGGTTTTAAGAATTCAGATGCTGTTATTTTTCCAAATTATTTTTTGTAATAAACCATATTTTTTAATTAAAATAAGAGTTGTTCCTATTTTTAACACTGTGGAGCTACAGTAATTTTTAACACTATATTTATAGTGTGTTACCACTCCACAAATATTGTGATGAGGAAATCCCCTAAACTTCTTAGCTATGGATCCTAGTCTGATTTTGTGGTGACTTGTTTTTTCCTTGATCATCTGTAAAATATGTTTATGCTTTTTAAAGCATTGGTTGTAGTTGGTTCACCCAAAAGGCAGTAATATCTTTCAGAAAGCCCTTTTCTGGTTTTATCCTATATTGTCCTCAGATTGCTTGGAATGAGGAGCAGCGCCTACGTACGTACTTTGGGACTTGCTGTTTGTAACAGCACAATAGAGAGCTAATAGCACTGGCTGGAGAATGCCAGGGTCTGTCTGGGGCTTCAGTACTTCTTTTATTCTGCACTAGATAACAAGCACAGCCTTTCCAGTCTCATCAAGGTGCCTGGTTTTTAAAGTAAAACAGTAGCTTTTCACCTGAGTGTCTGGAGACCCTTCTCTGACAAAGTTTCTTCAAAGCACTTTTGCTTCTGAGAGTAAGGTTAGGTTCTGCTTTGCTTTGCTTTTTGTTGTTTCCTTCCTCTTCATGGTAGATACTTTGGAATCAGGTCAAGAGCTGGGGCTGAAAGTTGATGTCCCATCCCTCAGTCATTTGCCTTGTGTACCAGTTATATAGCATATATACATTTTGGTTCTCCCTGAAAATGTCCCAGGTCAAGTGTCTTCACAACATTTGTGGAAAAGTGACTTGTTTGGAATCAAACTGAGCAGCCTTTGTGGCAAGTGCTGACATACAAGCTTTGGAAAACTCACATCTCATCCTTTACCAAGTAGGCAGGCAAACCTAGCTGTGCCTATCACTCGATCTAAGTGCAATGAGCAGGCTGCAAAGAATCACCAGGCATGACTTCTGCCTGAAGTTTCTTGGTGCTGCTTATCTGATAAAAAGTTAAATCCTTTCATTCCTTACTCAACTAATAGAACTTAACTGTACACCACATCAGGATAAAGCAGTCCAGTTAAGAAGCCAAGTGCCTGGGTAGAAGCAAAGTAAAGGCTATTAGCCTGAATAAATTCCTGTGGTTTACCTGTCATTTATGTGTCTTGACTTGAATGCTTTCCACAGCATCACTTGCTTATTTCATGGCTTGCAGGATACTCATATTTCAGCCTGGCCAATTAAAAAGCTTTATAGTTAATTCTCAGGATGTAGCAGTCTGCAGGGGGATAAAATTCCACGCATACATTTTTTCTGGAGGCTTGTGGTAACCTGTGAGGAAGGACTACTTTACAAATGCATATAAAGGCCAGAATGGGTATTTTGGTGTTGGTTTGGTTTTTAAGAATTGATGTGTTGATCTCTCTTGGGTACCTTATGCTGGTTTTGCCATGTGGAAAGCCTCAGAAATAGTCAAATAGTATACTTGTGTTTAAAAAAACTATAACAAGAGGAAAAAAATTGAGGCTTCTAATTGAATAGATATGATATTGAATAGTTAAGAAAGCTGAACAGAATAGGTTAACCTGGAAGAAGAAAACTTGAAGAGTCGTAGAAGAAGAGAGCAGACCAGGCCAAAAATTCCATTCTGCAGAAAGCACCAGCATAGAAATGTGTTTTTCCTCTCTGGAAATCAAAACATTCAGGTTTTCTTCAAGTGGAGATTTTATGGAACTCAGATGTAAGCAGCACTGTCTTTGCCACTTAGTGCTATGGTTTACTTGACAAGGTGGTGTTCAGTCAAAGGTTGGACTTGATGATCTTGGAGATCTTTTCCAAACTTAATGATTCTACGATTCTGTTTGTGTCTGAACACAATCAGCTATCTGTATTCCAAAAAATTCTGAACCTTAATGTGCTTCATGTGTTACACAAGTACTACAAAACAGGTTCAAAATACCTCTTTGTCATGAGGTGGAGATCACTTAATAACCTGAATAGCAATTTAAGATGCCCTGATTGTTACCTTTTGAAGTTTGATAGCTGCTACAAATAGCACAGAATCACGTCTGGTAAGTGTAAAATAGCACCTTGGCTGATCAGCTATAATGTGTGGGTATGAGAAACCCAAATTTTGGTGGCCAAATATGTCCTGGAAGGCTGGGAAACAAGTATTATGCAGGAAATTCCAGGTTTTGGGAAACTTTATAAGAACAAGTACTTAGTTACACTTTTCATTGCTTTGTTTATAGTAAAGATAGTAATTAATTCTGGAAGAGTCATTATAGCAGTATTCTCTAGTCTGTATTCAGTTTGGGAAAGGCTCTGTTTCTAAGAACTAGCTTAAAAATTACAACAATTCTTATTTTATCTTATGACATGGCATGTTTCTTCAGTGGATTTGCTTGGACATCTGATTTTCTTATTAGCGAGAGACTCGGTAGTTGAGAACAATATAGCAGCAGCTTAGTTTTAGGAGAATTTTGAGAATAATTTTTCCAGAGAAGACCGCTAAATACCAGACTTTCTGATAAACTCGGGACATAACTCCCTCTTTCATGAGGCAGATGGATATAACACACTTCCTCTGCTCACAGAGGAACGGGTTTCTTGCAGTCACGTCCCAGCTGGCGAGGCTCATTTTAGAGTAGCCTTGGTTTCCTCTTAGGTGTGGCTTTAGTGGGAATAGGAGATTATATTTGTCCTGTTTTGAATTTCTGAAAAATAGCAAAAAATATGCAGTGAATATACAACAGCCTCATTCCTTTAACCTTCTTAATACTACACCAAAAAAAAACCCCAAACCCAAGACAACCAATCAAACAAAAATCCCAAAACCCAAAAATGCCGCAATGTAAAAACAGTATAGCCAAATAGACCTAAACAGAGCTACTGAGGGGAGGAATTAAAAAACCAAACAACAACCCTCATGGCAAAAATGTCAGTGAAAGGGTAATTCTGCTGTCAGGCTGCCCATCAGGTTTCCCGCAGACATAAATATTTTGCGACTCAGCTGAAGATGTTTTCTGGGTTTAATCACACACTGTTTCCAGACAGCTCCTGTTTCCTAGTAATTCCACTTAATCTTCTGTTTACAGAAACATGCCTGGCAGTACCCTCTGGTCTGTATCATATATAGAACGGAGGATGGGCACACTTTCCAAGCGTTCCGCACTTTAGTGCTACCTATTTTCATTGCGAAGCACAGGGATGGCTGGTGTTTTGTTTGTTTTCCCTGGCATGTTTTGCTGGGAAAAGCATGCTCCTTATCGTGCTTTCCAACTAGAAGAGCCAGGAAAAGGGAGTGGCAGTGGAGGAAGGAGGGGAAGGTCACATGGGTGAATTCTGGTCTCCTGGGCCACAGCTGGGGTTTTTGTCTGGAAGGATGAAATAAGACCTGTTTTGTTACCGACAGGATGAAGGTAGTGGTGTAGGAAACATCTTGGAGTTTGTCCTGCCCATCTAAAGGGAAGGCATTGAAGTCTATGCTACTAAAACACAAAGCCCTTTCATTGTGAACAGGGAGGCTTTTAGTATATGTGACTAGTACAATTTCTATCTTGTGCATCATATTTGTGCTCATATTTCATTATGAAGTAATTTTCTGGTCCTTCCGTCTCCTTTTCATTCCAACAATAGGGCTTTGTATATAACCAGAAAATAAATAGGCTGGCAGCTGAAAGGGAGAAAAAATAGCATTCCTATGATATGTGAATAGTTGCCAAGCTGTTTCAATTTCTCATTTACTTCCTTGGTAAGAATTATTTATATACGCGATTCCAAAATACTTTACAAAATACTTTGTATGTATGCAGCGTTATTAGATAAGGAACCTCTTTCGTACTCCTCTACGTGAAAAGTAAAGATGCCATATATTTTATTATTGTCTTCAAAGCCATGTAAAGGTAGAGTTACAAACTGGATCTCAAACATCCGAATGACATTCTGAAATACCAAACTATTTATATGCTCAGTATATGCGTGTTAATTAATTATTGGTATATTATTACCAGTGAGGAAAGTTGGTTTACTTTTCACAGTTTACAAATCCTTTCAGGGTTTTGTATACTCCTTATCTCACTGTCATATTCTGAATTCTGCAGTGTGTGTGATTTCCAGAATTAAAAAAGCAGGGAAGTTTTTCACAAAAGGGCAGGTTTGTGACTGTTGCTCCCTGCTTTCCCCACTGTACGTTTCTCTTCCTCCTGTCCCAACAGCAGCCACACTGCTAAGCAAAACTTGAGATAGCAACACAATGGCCACAAGTCATCCTTTCCTGGGGTTGTTTTTGTGTTTTCTAGGATCCTTGAGGATTTCCATCCATTTACCAGATCATTAGAAGCCAGCAGCCTGAAGCCAACATACACATAATAACTTGACTGGCTGGAAAGAAGCAGCAAAAAAAAGGAAAAGACATCATATACACTGCCCTATCTGGAAGCTGAGTTGATCGCTGAAACAACTAACACAGTGTTTGTTATCTGGTCTAGGCCTTTAATCTTAAAATGTAGGACTGGACGGACCACTTGGTCTGCTGCTCTGCAGAGGACGAGATTTTGCCAGGCAAAACCTTCTTTGCCCATGCCACTCTTGGTACTGCTGCTGGGCAAAATGTATTTGTCTTCTTCCAGTTGAGTTTTGAAAAAGTCCATGGATAGAAGCTCTGCAGACTCTCTGGGGATTCTCTTGCAGTGCCTAATTGCTCTTGCAGTAGAGAAGGATTTAATTTTTGCCAACATCTGTCTGCAATTTCACTTGCAGCAACTCTGAGTTCATCACCCTCTTCCTGTCATCTGTTTTTTCTTCTCTTATCCATCTATTCCAGCTCCTTTTTCTCTGTCTGGAAGGACCTACCGGACTCAAAATCAGAGGACACAAACCACACCGGATTTGTCAGAATTATTGGGGAAGAGCAATAGGTCTCCAAGCAGGTGACTAAATAAAGGCAGTAGCAGCCACAATTTGGAAAGAAGAATTGTAAGTAATTTATATAATATATAAGTAATTTACTTTATTTGACTTTCTTCTAATCCTGGAGTGTTTTCTTCTGGGTTTTTAGTTTTTTTAGGGATGTGTGTGGTGGGGTTAAATATATAAGTGAGGAGGAGATGGTAACAAAGGCCAGTAGTGGAAGCATTGTCTTCTCCATCTTTTCTTTCCTTTCTGTTAATATCCTATCCTACTCCTTGATGAGCTGTCAAAAAGGCATGGACTTTGTCAATAGTTTTTGTGCTCATCTTATGCACTGCACAGAATTGTGGAAATCGACAACTGCTCTGAAAGTTTCACAGAGCTCAACTTGGACACAATCTCTTTGTACTCATGAGAATTTCAGCATCAACAGAAGCAAGAAATCAAAACACCAGATGAAAGCATGCACAGCTGCTTGAGGGAGCTGTTCGTTGCTTTAGATTGTTTTAGATGGGTGTTAGTTTCAAGCAACCAGTAGTTTTGTGGGGTGTTAGCTTAGAAGCCAATAGACATAGCACGGGTGCCAGGACACTGTATAAAAGGGGCCTTTGTAGAAATAAAGGAAGCTTTTGCATTTTGCCCTCGCCTGGAGTTGTTACTTTGTGTCATGACCACCTCAACAGCAGCACAGAATAGACTTCTCTCTCTTCATCCATTTTTATTGTGTCTTTTTAAATGCAGATGAATCGCTTAAGAATCGCTTAATAATGAATGGCTTAATGGCCAAAAGCCATTATTCCATGGCTGGACTTCATTGTGTGGGATGTCACACATTGAGCTCACTATCCTGTGTCACTGCTGTGGCTGTAATGATATCAGTTGGCACTCTTACAGAGACTGAGCTTACCAATTTGTCAGGCTTTTGGTAGCAGATAAAGACACAGCACTATTCTTAGGAGCTGGGACCTAATTCTGCTCCTGTCCCAGGCTGGATTGGAGCTTCTCTCCCACCATCCCAAGTTGCTCATCACTGCCAGCCCAAGCCTGCTAATCTGGCCATTTCCAGGCTTAAAGTTCCAGGTGCTTGACCCCCTCTTGCTGGGCAAGTCCTGGGCATTGCCCTGCAGCTCCTCATCTTTGTGAGGGGTTGAAGGCTCCAGGTGACCTCTGCCTCTGTGCTTGTTTTGGTTGGGACAGAGTTAATTTTCTTGATAGAAGCTAGCACGAGGCTACCTTTCTGACTCTCCCCTTCCCTCCTGGGGGACCGTACAAGCAGCTGCGTCGTGCTTAGTTGCTGGCTGGGGTAAAACCATGACAGCCTCTGAGCACCTTCGCAGGGCTCTGTGCCTGTCCCACGGGGTGAAGATTGCTAAAAGCAAGCCTACCTCTGGGTATACCTTCTTAGTGGCCCATTTTACTGACAGGATAGACAGATGGGAGGACTGCAAGGGGTCCTCTGGCGATTTTTTGTTCAGCGGATGAGTGCTAATGTTTAAGGTGTTTCTCAGTCTTCCTTCTATCTGAATGTTTGTCATTGTATCAGGATCACCAACAGTATTCTCTTTTCTTTTGGCTTTGATGAGCATTTGTTTGTGTATCTGAAATACTCCATCTTACCAGAGTGCGTAGCATTTTGGATTGTGCTTTTTATGTCATATGTTTTCTAAGGGTACAAACTGTCAACCTGAAAATTCAACAATGGAGATTTAAAACTTAGGGCTCAGTGTTCAGAACAAGTATTTTGTTGGTTCTAGAGAGGTGGCCTCTACAGAATCTGGTAAAAAGTTTTGTGTGTACGTCTGCTTGTGTTACTGAGGATGTGAGGGGTGACGTTTGCTCTACTATTGCTCTAGGCGCAATATGAATTATTTATTTGTATATTCCACGTTTTCTAATTTAAAAAAAAAAATCTGATCCAACAAAAACATCAGCTGGTCCTTTTTTTTTTCCTACTTGTTTGGGATACCAGAAATGCATCATTGCAATTGGGCTTTTTTGTAGTTTTGCTTTATACTTTGCTTCCTTTCTGTAGAGAAACTGGGAGTTCATGGGGTTTTTAAGGTGTTTTGGGGTATTTTTTCTTTTTAAAAGAAGGTTTTGAACAAAACTTCTGAGATAAATTTACAGAAGTATTTTTGACCACAGCAGCTGCATTTTAGTTCAGATTTGAAAATAACTTCAGTCAATCAAAGCACTGTATTCTATCTTTTTACAACTATTGTCTGTGTCATGTTTGTTACTTAATTATCTTTTATCTAAAGTTACATGCCCTACTGATACATTGTCTGTCTTGCTTTCTATACTTCCCTGGATGAAAAGAAGCCAAATAAAGCAAATTTTAACATAAGGCCACATGATTTCTTTCATTTGTAGCACAGTGCTTGTGAACTTTTATAAATCAGTGAGAGAAGTATCATGCATGAGCTCTAAGTTTCCTTTAGAAAAGGAGTGACCCAGTGCACTCTTTAATACATGTGGCCTTTTGAGATTAATTGTGAAACCACAATAATTTTTGTTTCTCATGACATCAACTTGCACTTTTCTTGAAAGATGGGATCATGAGAAACTTGAATATAGTTAAAAGGATGTGTCGATGCTACTGTATCCCTAGAGGAGCTGAGTGTCATGGGGTTGTGTCCTAGATCTGAAAGGCAACAGTTTATTGCTTGTCTGAGCTATATTTGTTGGTAAAATACAATAGGCAGTGATTTCCAGAGGTTTTCCAGAGATTGCAACATAAACTTTTTATTTTCTCAAGGATACAAATGGTTGCTTCTGATGGCTTCTGAAGAGCTTCCTCCTGGATGCTGGCCAAAAGTGCAAGTCTTGTTGCTGCAATACCTCACTCACCCCGAGCGATGGGAGACTGTAGTTTCTTCTCCTGGGAATTCATTGCTATAGAACAAGGAATAACAGTTTTAAACTAAAAAAGAGTCAGTTTAGATTATGTATAAGGAAGAAGTATTTTACAATGAGAGTGGTAAAACACTGGGGCAGTTTGCCAAGAAAGATGGTGGATACCCCATCCCTGGAAAAATTCAAGGTCAGGCTAGATGGGGTCTGAGCAACCTGGTCTAGTGGAAGATGTCTCTGCTCAATGCAGGGGAGTTGGACTGGATGGCCTTCAGAGCTCCCTTCCAATCCAAACTCATCTATGATTCTAAGAATCTGACACTGTCAGATCAGCCAGGTTACCTCTCCATGCAAAGGGAAAGCAGTGAGCCAGCAGTGCTGCTGCCCTGAGCACAGTGTAGGGCAAGCTGTGGCTTTCCCAGGAAGAAGAGCAATGTCACCATGCACAAGAGCAGAAGGGCTGCTTGCCTGGCCCAGGAGTACCTGGCAGACCTGGGTCAAGGGCTGTTTAAACCACCAGTTGCAAGGTGGGTTGTGCTGACAGAGCAGGGCAGGAACCAAACAATGCAGGCTGAGGTGGTTCAGGTACTTCAGGGCTGAAGTATGGTAGCAGATTTGAGTGGCCTTAGAAAGAATAGATAGGCCACCCTAAACTTCACGAAACATAAACATGTGAAGAACAGCATGTTTCCTCAGGGAAACCTCAGGGTTGCTGTAAAATCTGTAAAAGGTTGCTTTTTTGGCTGACAGCCTGGTCCTCAGAACCTGTCAAAATGTTTGCTTTAGTTTTCAAGTCACAGCACATTGTTTAATTCCTACAGCTGTCTCCGCTCTTTGTGTGCTTTTGTCCCTGACATGCTCAAGGATGTGATAACTCTGAGTCTTGAATTGCGCTGACATAAGGGAGAGGAAGGTGAAGTGTCTGTGAGAGATAACTTCTATGTACGCAGGGCTGGGTTCCTATGAAAGATGAAGTCTGGAAAGAAAAAAATCACTTCTGATCACACAGTGAGAATGACTTTTCTCTTCTGGCTTGGGTGTTTTGAGTGTTTTCCCATTGCCCTGCAGCACTGACGACCCAGCCCGAGATCAAGCAGCTGCTCCAGCTGCCTCTGAAGTAGTGAATGCATGTTTATGTTTTTTCCTTTATCCTTTCCTTATCATTCACCAACCCGTGAATTTTGCCTCTGCGTATTGTTTCCAGTTTCCAAGTCTGAGAAGTAGACTTGAGATGCTTCTGGGTGACTTTTTCTATGTCATGTCATTCCATGTACCTGCCTGCTTCTTTTCTGTCTCCCAGCTGCTCTTCTGCTAACTAAAATGCTGTTTGCTCTGAAAGCATAGTGGCAGCTGTTCTCAAAGTCTGCTGCATAACAAGATGTCAGGGAAGGAAGCTAAGTTAGAAGCCAAGAGGATGTATGGTAGGGTGTAAACTTCTGCCGGCTTCTGTACTTCTTTTGGGTCGGCGCTTTGATTAAAGAGATGGGACTATCACGGTTACACACGATTTATTATTTAAAATAACAAACAAGGCATCAGTCTCAGAGGCCATGGAGCTTAGTAACAAGTCACCATAACGAAGGACAGTCACGAGTTTCAAGGTTACATAGCAATTGATAACTTTCTGATCCAATGAGCAATTAACACGAAACTTTGTTTTGACTTGATAACCTATCACCTTTGGTACTTTTTACTGCAGTGCGTCTATTTTTCAACCAATTATTTGCTAGGTCACATACACCCACATACTTCTATTATAACATCTAAATTCTTAACTTAAACTATAAAATCACATTATTATATTTAAAACCCTTCACCTTATCACCCAATACATTTTCTTATTTATAGCTATAGGAGCATAGGTTTGTGATTATCTTGCTTAGGGTCTGTATATCTTGTCATCACATGAGCCCCAGCTTTTTCCAGGGTTGTAAATCAAATCCGTTATTGCCTGTGGAAGTTCTAACTCCTAGGTTTCCCACAGTAGGGGTTTGTCTGGATTTTTTTCCTTAAGATGGATTGAAGTTAGCGGCAGAATCAGCACTGAACAAGAACTTACACATTGATGACCAGTATTTTTTCACCCAGAAAGGCTTAAAAGTCTTACAGCTTCAAGTTGAAAGCACTTAAATTGGTTTTTTGAGACCATATTCAGTGAGCAACCTGGGAGATAGTAATGATGTAAATTTGGTTCTTTGAGTCACTCTGTCTGCAAGAAGGAAGTGTGGCCAACTGGACATGCAGAACTGCGAAACAAAGAACAGGATTGCAGTCCCAGCCTTACTAATCTGGGTTTCCTTAGAGGAAAAGATGTATTTTCTTACTAATTGCAGTCTAATAAATTACCTCTGGAAAACAATGTAGTGAGTGGTTGACAAAAGAAAGTTTCCCACTTCTCATTTGAAACAGAGGTCAAGCAGGTTCGTCCTTGGCTGATGAAGTATGAACAGACAGATTGCCTTTTCTGGCAAGAGTTTGTTAATGTAATTTGGTAAGGAAACATACAGTGAGAGAATGATTCATATTTTATTTTATCCACTCCTAAAGCCTTCCTGATTTCAACTTCTTTCCTCCTAATTTTGACCTTCCCTGTTCAAGCTTCCCTGATTTATTGTTCCTCTTGGTCCTGGTCAAGTTCCTTCCTGATCACTCTTGTTCTTTGCAAATGACTTGGCCCGAAGCGTGCTATTTTCTTGCTTATATGGACACACTCTCCATATAAGACTGTGTCCATATAAGCAAGAAAATAGCACGCTTGACTTCTCCCTTTTCCCTCTCTGATACTCGAGCGTTCACAACAGTCACTCCATTACTTGAAGGTGTTTTCATCTTCCTGGGTCACAGTAACCACAAAATGAAAGTAGCTCCTGTGAAAGCTTGTCCTTGTTTCCAAGCCAGGAGGCAGCACCTCATGGAAAGACAAATAACCTGGACACGAGTAGACAGACCTAGGGAAAATGGAGGTAACTGTCTGTCTGCAGGAGTTCCACAGAGCCCAGATCCTGGGCACACACTGCCTGGAGCTCATGTGAAGCCCACTGACATGTGTTCACCTCCCTTGCTGGGCTGCATGATTGTCCAATCATAACATACAGAAAAAGAAAATGTGCAACTGGGGGCCTGAGTAACATGGCTGATGTCTCACCATGGAGTAAAAGGAAAGCATACTCTCACCACTGTTGCACACATTAAGTTTGATTTCTATTAGGCAGCTGGTTATTTCAGCTAACTGATGTTATGTAGGGATGATAAATATTGGCATTCTCTGACCACCTTTATCATGTCACAGCCTGGCATAAGACGGCTCAGTTGGTTAGAGCATGGTGCTAATAAAGCAAGGCTGAGGGCTCGATACCCATATGGGCCATTCACTTCAGAGTTGGACTTGATGATCCTTGTGGGGTGCCTTCCAACTAGGAGTATTCTATGACTCTGTGATAACTTTGAAATTCACTTGGTAAGTCTTGTTTCCTTTCTGAGCTAATTAACCTGGGAGTGAGAACTCTGTGATCATGAGAGCAGCACTAGGAGAACTCATTAAGGCTTTGATGGAAACATAAGAGAAAATTTTCTTGGACAGCATGGAAGGCATAATGTTGGGAATGAGAGATTAGAAGACTTGGGGTCAGAGAAAGCTGGCTTGTTTCCCTGACAGCCCTGAGCATCCCAGCAGCAACCAGCATAGAGCGGCTGCACTGGTGAGATGAGAGAGAGCTCATGTGTCCGGCTCTGCCTCCAAATGGTGCACCTGGAGTCAAGTAGCTACTTCTGCTGTTGTCTGTGTAGAAGAACAGGATTGGAGTTGAGTCAAAGGCAAATATGTTCTGTTTGACCTGAATTGATGGTAAGATCTCAGGGGAATTATTCAGGAATATTTTTGCACTTAGGTATATAGTGCTTCCTGGGATTGATATTTTAATTTTAGAATTTTAAGGGAGTTTGTCACAATGTTATAATCAATAGGGTAAGAGTGCTGTTGGCCAGGGTTCTTCTATAGAGAACAGCTCCCCTCTCCCGCTGTCCCCAGCACTCCCATCCCTTCCTAATTTGCAGTTGCGAGTCCTACCTTCTAAACTGATTTGGGCACCAGAGGAGCTAAATGTTATTGCAAATTGCAGTAGTAATCATGAACTGAGATCCTTTTCCCATTTGCTTCACTGGAAAGAGGATTCATTTCTCTGCCTGCACTGCCCAGCCATGTTTTGGGTTGGCTGCCTGTCAGAGCTGCAGTGTTTGAGCAGCGGCAGGTTGGCAACATGAGCAACTGAAAAAGTGGAATTAGAGAAATTTAATTCCTTCAGCAGGTTGGCAGCTTCCTAGGCAAAAGTTGAGTTTTCCCTGGAAGTGCAGAAATCCCAGTGTCAAGGAGTAAAGACACAAGTTCATGAGGTTTACATAGGAGTTACTTGGTAGTCTACTGAGAATGAGAAGCATTGAGGAGAAATCCCTCCAGTGTGGTCCTGTGCCCTGCAAACCAGTAAGGGAGCAGACGTGGCGTGAAGCCCTGTGATGGACCTACAACGTCAGGCCAGAGAGGTTACTCAGCATGGCCTCGTCTAACTATCAAGGCTGAGGTTTTTGCCACAGTCTCCCAGTTGGATATCCTGTGAAGTGGTTTTTTGGGACAGTTCAGGTTCATGTGAGATCTGGACTCTGAGTCTTCAGACACATTTCCGTTTGTGCTGTGCAGACCAAATTTCTGTGAGAAATGTTGATCTGATATTAAATTTGAGAAAGACGAAACTCTCTGCTGCGGGATAAATGTTGTGCCTAACAGTCCATATAAAGAGCTTATTATGCCTTTATTTTTTGGCATGTAAGTAGCACTTCCATCTATGGGAAAAATCTCATTCCAGTAGGAGTAGGAAATATGTCTCTGCTAGGCAACCCAGATATTCTCCCTCTCCCTTCTGACACAGCTTTGCATGTTAATTTAGCCAATATAAAGAACCTAGGGGTAAAATTAATCCTAGAAGGCTGTATGGGCACCCTGAAAAATTGTTATGCTAAAACCAGGGAAGACAGAGGCCACTGAGAAAGATCAGATGTGGAAATCTCAAATGGTGTATGTAAGCAGCTAACTGAATCCACTGGAAGAGATTTCTGGTTTCCTGGAAGCAATCCTCAGGACATTTTCCTCTTGTGTTTAAAATGAGGTTTCTGCTGCAAGGACTTCCCTTCTCAAACTTTTCTGTATTAGTTGAAAGGTTGATATTTTAATATAAGAGGGAAGATATTCCTAGAAACTGAACAATTGTTTCTTTTGTTTGTTATGACCTTTTTAAAGTCTGAAAATTTGAGGGGTTAAGTGCTAAAAAAACAGGCATGAACTTATTTTCTATCAGCCTAATTTGTATTATGTGGATAATATGACAAATTATTTAACATTAGCTGTAAATCCTCTGCTCAGTGGTTTAACTTCGCTCTTGGGGTAGCACAAGCAGAGTCAGTTTAATATCCTTGCTTTGTTCGCTTGCACTGTGTACAGAGTGGCTGTTTGGATGGCGTGTGTATAATCCATGCCGTTGTGGAGTGGGGTTGGGTAGGCACAGCTTTCTTATAGTTAGTTGTATTGGTACACATTTGTTAGCCTCTCCTGCTGAAATATTCGGGATAGTTTTAATATTAAAAGCATTTATATGCTTTTGAGAAAATAATTGTCTTGGAGCAGTTCCTCAGACTAAATTCCCCTGAACAGACATTTGGAGAAGTGGGTCTGTTTTTACAACCCTGTCCCAAAACACTGTCTGTTTAAGTTCCAACTTGGTATGATTTAGCTGTTTACAAAGCATTCTTATCTGCTGGCAAACACATATATGGAGCATTCTATTTTTGAAAGTGTTTATTCATCTTGCGTAAATATTGCCGACTCAAAAAAAGAAAGTATTACTTCACCATCTTCACTGCCAGAACTTTTGCTTCCAAACATAGGGCAAGTATAAACAATTGTGGGTTTTTGCCTTTCCCACTGAAATGGTGCAAGGTACCTTCTGTGGAATAAATAAATATTTTACAAAATAAGTATTTCAATGTTTAATGAGTCTTTCAGTTAAAGTGTTCCTTAATGTTTTATTTTACCTTTATAAATTTCTATGAAATGTTTTACGTTAAGGGATAGATAGCTCGTGAACAATCCTAAATAATGTAAAATTCTTCATCTTTGGACTCTAAACTGCTGCTCTGTTTGAAGATAAGAGACTGCAGTAGAGGGAAAATAGAGAGCAATGATTAGGATGTACAACAAACTGAATAAGCTTTCCTGAGACACGAGGTAGAGGTTTCAGAATGCCACTGAGACTTTAGGTAGAGGTTTGACAATGCCACTGGGAAAGAAGCTTCATAAAAATATGGAATAAAAATATTAACTTATAAAAATATGAAAGATTCGTAAATATTCATTAGATCCATTAAATTATGAATTAAAAACATGAATTCATAAAAATACTTACCTCCTTTCCCAGTGGCATTTTCAAACCAGTAACTATTTGGAAATGGAATTGCCTCTTACCTAACCTGAAGCGGAATTGTCTCAAAGGAAGAGCCAAGAGCAACCTCCACATGACTCTGTGTCCTTGTCTTCAGAGCGCTAACAGACACATGATGGTGGAGCCAAGCCCCCTGGTTACAGGAGAGATTCTGAGCCTGCCCTGTGTGATAATGGGTGCCATCAGCACTGGGCTGTAGAGCAGGAGAGGAACTACAGCAAATAGCAGACATGATTACAGGAATTACAGAGGATTACAGGGGAGAGAGAGTTTACTTTTGTGAAGAGGAACTGAAGGAGGCCACTTCTTTCTGTCATGGAGGTTTTGATGGGAGGGCAAGTCAGAGATCAGCTGCACTTTGCAGAACAGAAGGAGGGCCCCTCTCTCTGGAACGTCTATGCTTATAGAAACCTGATACAGGACTTTTTGCTGCCTGTATGAACTTGCCTGTTTCTAGGTGGTTTTGCTGATGGCTTCTGCATTAAAACATCCCAAACAAGACCCACACAAATTCTCATGTGTACGAGAATTTCTGTTTATATTACTTTAGTTCTAGAGACGTCGTTAGCTCTAGATAATAGGATCAAATAAAAATACGTGGAAATATAGAGGTTTGGGTTTTATTCTTGTAGAAAAACTTAAAGAATACTCCAGATTCCTTCTTGGGGCACATATAGTCATATTTTGCCCTGTTTTAACATGAACATACATACATGCAACTAGTACTTTACTGTGCCACTTGCTGACTTCTGTGATAAAATCCTGAGATGACCCCAGCTTTGACTTTAAGTAGCCCTTTTCCCTAGACAAGATCTTCCACTGATAAACAGAACAACTTGTAAATTTTAAAAAGTAGGATTTAGTTAGTACTTAAGCTAGAAGTCTTCACATTCTAGAAAGGGAAAACTGAGGTGACAGACAGAAATAAAGGGCTTGTGCGTATCTTGTTCCCACATTGTTGTGTCCTTGTAGGCAGGTCCTTGCTTCCAGCAGTGCTCTGTGAGTGCACTGAGTCCAGATTGTCCAGGATATCTTGCCTTCCAGAAGGAAAATGTCTGATTTTGCTACATATCAGAGATTTTAATCTTTCCTAGTAGGCATTAGAGAAATATTCAGTTCACTGAGTCTTCTAGGAGGAAAATATATTAAAATAGAAAATGCAATATTCAAAGAGAGATGTGACGTAACCCAGTTGCATAAACACAATTAGTTTAGGCTTGAAAAAATCTTTTGGTATTAATGTGGAGATTTAGCTTGTGTTTCTCATGTTATGTGTGCTATATATGATAAAGCAGTGTAGTGCAGAAAAGTACTAAGAATTACACTTTTCTGCGCTAATTTGTAAGAAAATTATTTTGTCCTGTATGGGTAGGAATCAAAATTTTTCACTGAATCCTGACTTTGAGTGTGTGTTTTCTTTCTCATCCATAATCTCCAGAGACTGAGCTTCCAGCAACTCCTTGGCTTTTCCACATCCTGAGAAAGTTTAGATTGCTTTCTTCACAGCATTTCTTTTTCCCTTCCCAAGCAGTTGTGCAGGAAGGGGTGCAACCACAAGTTTGCCTTGCTGCCTGTGAGCAATGCTGTTGATACAATGACCCAGTCCAGAGAGAGGGGAAGGGCTAAAACATCTCAGCCTTGCAGCAAAACTTTTGAAATGATTAACTCCCATCCTTTGTTTTTCCCAGAGGTTTCTGGTGGCTACTGGTTTGAAAGCAAACCAATGAGAGACTCCAAGTCAGAAATACAATTTAATAGGAAAAATAAAATAAGTGCCATAGTACAAAAAGAAAAAACCACTGACAGAGTCAGAATACAACCTGACACCCTGTCGGTCAGGGTGTTGGTAGCAGTCCGATTAAACGGTGCCTACAGCCTCCTGGAGTGATGGTTCTGTTGAGGCAGTGATCTTGTCAAGGGGTCTGGTCTTCCTCGGAGGGTCCAGTGGTAGCTGTGTAGCTCTTGTCCTCTGGAAATCCAGGAGGTAAGGGCTGACTCTGGTGTTCCAAACCTCCGAGTATATACAGATGGGAATGCTTAGCTCCTCCTCCTGGGCGGAGCATCTCACAATGGGATGGTGAGTCATGAGGCAAGGCATTGATGGGCCCATTAACAGAAGATATCCCCCTGGAGGGAGGATGGGTCATGGGAGAGATAAGGAACACTGCCCCACCTGGTTTCAACAGCTGGCCCATTAACAGGAGATATCCCCAGAGTTTATCAGGGATGAGTCATGCAGGAGGTGGGGAACACTGCCCCACTGTTTTTTTAACAGCTTATGAAGATGGTGATAGAATATATACTTTTGGGCACATCTTACTTTGTAACCTAGGACACTACCACAAATTTCCTACAAGCAGAGTGCTGAGAAAGGGGGGATGACAGATGTACATGTGGGTGTGGGTTGCTTACTCAGCTGTTTTTTTACTCTGTAGCCTTCACTACTTGAATCCATGGAAGGTATCTGAAAATTACCAGGGGGAACAAAACATGCACCTGTGAGTTTTAGGTCGCAAGAAGTGATTAGGAGGGGAGGGGGAGTGAGAGCCAGAGCAGGTCACATGTGTGGGTAAGAAAGGCACTTATATGGTGACCTTCCTGGTTCAGATTCACAGGCAGGATTTCTCTGTCTTTCCCATCTTGTATCTTCTCTGTTCTTGTGCCTTAACTTTTCTCACCACCCACATTCTCCCTCTCTTTTATTTTTTTTTTACTTCATAATTTGTTGGCGCTTTTGGCTGCTCACTTGCTATTGCTTTTGTTGTCCCCAAGGGCCACACATAGTGCAGTGAGAGTAAGTCAGCAGTGCATATTTTGGCCCCCAGTGGATTGTGTACATTTTGGAGGTACTGCTGAGGTGTCTGCAGATCTTTACCATTGAGTTTCATGCTGGTGTGGTTGTAATTGAAAGGTTTGCTTTGGGCTGAAGAAGAATGTGGAGACTTGGGTCAAAGGAAGACCTCGTGCCATTTATTTCAGCCATGGACAAACGTGCTGTGAGTGTTGTGGTCAGTCCAGTGTGTGCCATCAACCCTTTAGATGAGGATTTATTTTTTAAAAATTTACAATATTTGTGCAGTATTAAATATTTAAAATATCCAATATTTTTAATATTTATTTTAACAATAAAAGGCAAAAAAAAGTGGGAGGCAGCCCCATTTTTTCCAGAACCTGTTACTGTAAACATGATGAAAAGATAATTATGAAGGAAACTAGTGCAGACTGTACATCCTAGTATTTCACAGCTGATTTTTATCTGAATGACTCAGTGCATATCAGAAAAAAAAAAAAAGATGGCATCACTTATTCTTTTCACTTGTCTTAAAGCATTTCACTTCCAGAACTGCGAAGCTCTGATTAAATGTCACAAACTGTAACTTTCCTTGTTATTTTTTCCAGTTTGGTTTTGGTTTGGTTTTGGGAGGGGATTTCGGCTGGTAAGTAGATGTCTTGCCATTTTCTTTTTTAAGTGAGAACAACTGAAAAGCTGTGAAGCTTAAGAAGGAAATGTTTTGTGCCAGTACTCATTGAGGTTCATTCTGGGAAATAATTAATTATAAATCAATTTTTAGGAAGATAAGGGAAATATTTTTAGAGATGTAGTATAGTATGACATTCTGCTTTCACTTATGTAAGCACAGCTGTGCTGAAGCCCTGGAGCGGCATCGATGCCATGTCTACTCTGTTATCTCATTTTGCCTATGCCCTGGGATGCCTCTGAACAGTGACTGTATGTTAGAAACCAAGGGAAAATCCCTTTTTCCAGTGATAAAGAATCTGACAAGGTCTAGTCCCTTCCTTATCCTCATATGAAAATCCTGCACAGAGGCAGGCTGATCAATTCTCAGACTTTTGGAAAATCTTTTGCAGGGTAAGTTTGATGCCACCTTGTTAGGTCCCACGAGTGAGGCAGAGATGCAAGAAAAGAGAGTTAGGTCTGTGGTGCCTGTGTCACAACAACCCTCAGTTGCCAGTCAAGGCCAAATGATCATCCACCTCAGTCATTGGCACCCTCATCACGAGTTTTTGATGAGAGCTAACACCAAACTAAGCACACTGCTCACATTTACTTGTTGGTATAAAATAGGGGGTGTTTTATGCATGTACATAAAACACATTATTTAAGGTCACATTGTGAGGTTTGAATCCTGCCCTGCCATCCTGTAGGAAGTGATTAAAACACCAGTCCTTAGGTTTTGTGCTCCTGCTCACCAAAAGACTTACTTTATTCATCTGAAATGCTTGTACACCAATGCACACAGTATAAGAAACAAACAGGACGAACTTGAAGCATTAGTCTGTTACCAATCTTATGATGACATCGGTGTTAGTGAGATGTGGTGGGATGAGTCCCACAGGCTGCTCAGCAGGGACAGGCAGGGCAGGTGAGGTGGAAGAGTTGCATTGTGTGTGAGGGAGAGGTTTGGCTGTACAGTTCTTACAGTTAGAAATTGTGTGCTTGAGAGCTTCTGGGTGACGAATGGTGTGGATGGAAAACAAAGCAAATGTTGTAGCGGGTGTCTACTGTGGGTAGCCCAGGTAGAATGATAAGACTGATGAGTTATTCTATAGGCAATCAATAGAAATATCTGGATCAGCAGCCTTTGTCCTTATGGGAGATTTCAACTTCCCAGACATCAGCTGGGAATCTCATACTGATGTGACAAGGAAGTCTGGGAAATTCCAGTTGTTTTTTTGAAGATAACTTCTTGACACAAATACTCAGTGAGTCAGCTAGGAAAGATGCCCTCCTAGACTTGTTATTTGTGACTAAAGAAGGACTCAGGGGGGATGTGACGATAGGTGACTGTTGTCAGAGACTGAAATATTGTAGTTTATGACTTAAAACATTTTTCATGAAGGACTTTTAAAACTGTATTACAAAAGCTGCAGCACCCTGAATGGGGCTCTGAGAGGCCCTGGACCTGCTCACTGATGAAGATAAGATAAAGGGCTGGGGACATTCACAAAGCATAAGCTTAACACCTCCAGGGTGGGGACCACAGCCCCAGGGCTATCAGCTGCCAGGCTCAAACAGACCCCTGCAGCAAAGGGTGGGGCAGAGAAAGGCTTTGGGTGGGTGCTGGAAAAGCCTCTGGTGGGAGGCACAGTGACCGCCCATCCTCCGCTGTGCAGAGGAGCCCAGCTGAGGGGCCCTTCACCTGGGTGGGGAAGCTTATCCGCAGCAGAGGGGGTGACATGGCCCATCAAAGGCCCCCCCCAAAGGGGTCCCCAGACCCTGCACCAGAGCACCAGAGATGATGCAACAGACCCTCAGTGTTGCAAGGGACAGTGTGTCAAGCTGGCCCCTGCAAGGGAGGCACGTGGGCGTTCCCACCTGCCCAAAGCGTATATTAATCCACGGGATTCTGTACTCTTTGGCGTGTGGCGGCGTGTGGCAGCGTGGCCGTGGCAGCAGGGGACCCTCACCACCAGAATATCAGATGGAGGGGAGCAACAAGACATTGTTGGGACCCCTGGATGGGTGATATGCTTCCACCTAACCCCTGTCACTCTCTCCCTGTCCCCCTACCCCCCCACGCACTTCTTTCTCTATTTCCTTCTTTCTTTCTTTTCTCTTTCCTTCTCTTTGCCTCTTTTACTATTAAATAAAATAAATCCATTTTTTTGGCACCAACATCTAACCTCATTTGGTTTTAATCTCATTTTTGAACCTTCTAAGTTCTTTCCGGTTTACGCACAGAGACTTAGTTTTCTTTGCTCTTCTGGGTTTAAAACTGGATTGCAACAACTATCTTGGCCACAATGATCGCAGATGGGTTGTGTTTAAAATTGTCACTGTAATGATAAAAAAGGACATCCGGGTTTCTACTCTGGACTTCAGGTGAGCAAAATTTAAGCTATTCAGGGAGCTATTCAGCAGAGTCTCCTGGGAATCTGCTTTTGTGGGCTTGAGGGTCCACAAGTGCTGGTCAGTTTTCAATAACTGCCTTTTAGAGGCTCAGGAGCAGACAAATCCACTGTGTTGTAAGTCAAATAAGTGGGGCAGGACACCAGCTTAGCTGAACATGGAGCTCAGGAGGAAAAAAAAATGGTACAATCTCTGGAAGCAAGGTCAGGCTTCACAGGAAGATTACAGAGCTCTAGTTTGCACATGCAGGGAGAAAACATGTAAAGCCAAAGCTGAATTAGAGTTGATACTGGCCAGTGTTAGGTCAAACGACAAAATAGGCTTTTTAAAGTATGTTAGTAGAACAAGGAAGTCTCAGGAAAACATTGAACCACTGCTTATTGAAGATGGTCACCTGATAAACAGGGATGAAGAAAAAGGGAAGGCATTCAATGTCTTTTTTTTTGCCTCAGTCCCTAATGATAGACCTTGGGTTGCCTGGTCCCCTGAGTCAGAGGACTATGCCTGTAGGACCAGTGACTTTTCATTTGTGGACACTGAAATTGTAAGGAATCAGTTGCATCAGTTGAATGTTCTTAAGCCCATGGGGCTTGATGGGAGTCATCCCAGAGTTCTGAAGGAGCTAAGTATGTTGTGACAGGACCCCCTCTAGATCATCTGCCAGAGATCTTGGGAGTCTGGGGAGGTCCCCGCTGACTGGAAGCTAGACAGTGTTATTCCAATTTAAAGGAATGACATGAGGGAAAACTCAGGAAAGTACAGACCTGTTAGTACCTGGAAAAATTATGAAGAAGATGATACTACATACTATTGAAAGTCATTTAAAGAACAATGCAATCATCAGGCACAGTCAACATGGGTTCACAAAGGGAAAGTTCTTTTCTACTAATTTGGTATCTTTCTGTGAGGTTACCCACCTAGTGGATGAAGCAAAGGTGATGGAGGTAGTTTTTATAGATTTCAGTAAGGCTTTTGATACTGTTCCTTATGGCATCCTTTTGGACAAGCTGTCCAGCTGTAGGATGAGCAAGTAGGTGATGTGTTCGGCGAAGATCTGGCTCAGCACAGTTCAAAGGGCTGTAGTGAATGGCACTACATCTGGCTGGTGACCAGTCACTAGTGGTGTTCCTCAAGGTTCAGTTCTAGGCCCAGTTCTCTTTACTGTATTTATCTGTGATCTGGACTCTTTATTGTACTTATCAATGGTCTGGATGCAGGAGTTGAATAAACCGATAGCAACTCTGCTGGTGATAGAAAACTGGGAAATTCTGTTGACTCTCTCAAGGGAGAAGAAGCATTGCAGAGGGTCTAGAGAGATTGGAGCATTGGGCAATGATAAATGGGATGAAATTTAACAATTCCAAATGCCAGATTGTGCACTTGGAATGGAGTAACACCAGGCGTAAGTATAAGTGGGGAGAGGGGTGGCTGGAGGGCAGCCCTGCAGAAGGAAATCTGGGGGTGCTGGTTTTGCAGCCAGCTCAGTATGAGCCAGTATTGGGCCCAGACAGCCAAGAGAGCAAACCCCATCCTCAGGTGCATCAAACAGAGTCAGTAAAAAGAGTTGATTATCCCACTGTATTCAGCATTAGTGCAGCCTCACCTGGAGTTCTGTGTGCAGTTCTGGGCCGTACAGTTTAAGAAGGGTGTTTGGCTACTTGAATGCATCCAGAGGAGACAACAAAACTGGTGGAAGGGCTGGAAGGTACATCCTATGAGAAGCAGCTAAGACTTTTGTGTTTGTCTAGTTTGGAGGAAAGGAGGCTGAGAGGGGACTTCATTGCTCTCTACGCCTTCCAGAGGAGGGGAAGGGGAGAGAAGGGTGCTGATCTCTCCTCCTTTGTATCCAGTCACAGGACAGTGGTTGAAAGCTGCTCCACAGGAGATGTAGACTGGACATTAGGAAGTACTTCTTTTTTGAGAAAGAGGTCAAAATCTGCAACAGGCTCCCTAGAGTGATGGTCAATGCCCAAAGCCTGTCAGTGTTTAAGAGGCATTTGGGGAAATGTCCTTAACACCATGCTTTTATTTTCGATGAGCCCTGAATTGGTCAGGCAGTTGGACTAGGTGATCGTTATAGATCCCTTCCAGCTTAACTATACTGTTCTACTATTTTCCATCCAGGAAGTTGTTCTACATCTATATTCCCAAAGGATATCAGCATCTAATTTTGGCAGTTACATTCCGTTCTCCTCCAACAAAAGTAAAGGAAAAATGTTAGCCTCCATGAATATGGGGCTGCTATTATTAAATGAATATTCCAGGAAAGATTGTCAAATTGATAGATTACAGGAAACTCCAGAGAAAGTCTGCTTTTAAATAGGTCCCAAGGAGGAGATAAATCCATGAATACCAGTGTTTTCCCAAAGTTAGCTACAAGGCTGTACCTCTCTTTAAAACTGGGAACCATCTTCTCATTACTGTACATTGTCATCAAGTATTTATTTAAATAAAACATAAACTTATTTCTATTTACATAGCTGTCAAACCAGCAGCCTTCAGTTTCCAGGAATAGTATTTAGGAATAGTAAAAAGAGGGACTGGTCTATGTTTGGAGTACCTTGTACCCCCTACAGGGTCTGCTAGAGGGCTGGTGAAGTAGATTATTAACTGGAGAGAGATCTGCCAGTGTGAGTGTAAATCCTGGTATCTTTGGCTTGCAGCAGGTTAGTAATAGAACACCAGGGTCCTCAGACTGACTCCAGATTTGCTACTCTCCCTTCCTTATCAGCTACAGCATAGAAGAAGAGGCAGAGGGTTCTCTTGCTGAAAGATGTTATCTTACCCTCTAGGCCAACCTATGGATGCATCTGTAGCTCTTGTAAGAGCACGTGCACTATATGTATTGCCTACTAACTTCTTAGCTCAAGGGATAAAGGCTTGTGGTGAGGATTCAAGCTTCAGCCTTCTTGATAGCCTATTTCATGTAGAGTTTGTGGTTGCAGGCATTAAGTCTCCTTTTCTTATTCAGTGAGAATTCCGAGACCTTTGATGTGGACTGAATTTTTCTACGATGAATTATATTCATCAATTACTGGCACATGAAACAGCTGCATATATTCCATTTTGTGGTTTTAAGTTACCTGGATCTATTGTTCAGCTCATACAAAGATTGGGTGGCAGGCACTGATGGGTGTTACACTGTAGTATGGGGGAACAGGTGTGCGGTGTGATTTGGACCAGGCTTCAAAGGTACTAAGCTGACCCTACATGACTGTATTCATGAATTTGCCCAATATAAATAATTTTAGAAGACTTTGGCTGTTAGCTACAATCCTAGAGGAACTCCAACTGAAGATTTAATCTCTCATAAGCAAATAAATAATGCACAACCTGGAACAGCTTGCAGCAAACGTTGTAATAGGAGTTCTTCCACCTGGAGGCTGAAGTTCAAACATAACATGAAGGTAAGTGAACTCATTTTAAATTATGGGATTTGAATATAGCCTTGGCATATATATGTAGTATATATATACTATATATATACACACACAGATATGTATTATATACATATAGTGTATATATATATGTATATAGTCTTGAATCTAAAATTGAACATCCACCTAAGTTGGAGGCCCCAAGGTGTGGCATTTAGGTAAAACC
>VZTE01004725.1:0-10653 GCA_013397775.1 Eulacestoma nigropectus
ACACACTGGGTCAGGCCAATTATACAGCTAAATTGGAGTCCTAGTCTCACACTGACCATGAATGGATGAACAAGTAGGATTATAAGTTTCAGGAGGCATACGTTGGTATTACCTTTCCTTTTTTTCCTCAAGGGACACAGCATTTTATGCATGGAAAGAACGTTATGAGGCTAATGAAAAAACAAAGAGTGTCTATCCTAACCAAATGGCCCATGACATCCCAGCAACGGCCTATCTTCATCTTTTACTGCAGAGCAATGGACCCCAGGGCCAGGATCATTAGCCAAGGCAAGTGCCCATGGAGCATAGCAGAGAGCTGATAGGGAAACCATAGAGACTCTCTGCACTTCAAGACCTGTCACTCCATCACATGGGTACCATTTATTGTGCATCTGACGACGCACACCAAAGCAGACCATGAAGTGTAGGCTGTCACCATCCATGGACACAGAACCTGCAGTCACAGAGGGCAATACTGGCAGCTGCTGTACATCAAAGTCCAGCAGCCTTTCTTACTTTAAAACAAGGAATGTGTAGGAATGAGGCCTACAGCCATGAGATATGCCATGATATCTGTGGCAAAGGGATTTCCATGAGATCTGTGGCTAAGGGATTACTCTGGGCATGATGGCATGCTGAAGGGTAATATGTTATCAGGCAGAATCAGATAACCCTTTTACCTTCAGTCAGCCAGGTAGAAGAGGAAGTGGTGCTAAAGTGTCACAATTCTGTATGTTCCTTGTGCAAGACCCAAAGTCTTTGTAATTTCTTTATTACTCTCAATATCCCTCATTTACGTATAAGAGGCTGCTCTCATACGAGTGGATGAGAATACAACCATTTTACAGACAAGTCAGTGGGCTTTTTTCTCTCTCTTCCCAAAACTAGGGATGCTTCTTTGGTAAGATTTGCACTGGGAGCACTTACATAGCACGGTACATTTGTATTTTGCAAGTCTAGTATATTTATCAACTATCCAATAAACTGTGCTATTGGTGAATCTGTGTTCATGAAAGTTCTTATTGAACTTGACCGGACTTACAGTGATGAATCAGTAATCCTCACAACTGTTGAATCTGTTCACGAATGCGATGAAGCTTGTAGTGTAACTCAGGCTATTGTTGCATCTGGGAACCTGACCAGACTTAGTAGTACTAAATTGGCTCAAATCAGAAATTAAGTCCAGACACACTCAGCCTCTCTGCTCTCTGAGGACCAGCTGGAAAGCAAGGGAGGTTATTTTCTGCCAAATTGCTACACACAATGCAACAGGAGTAGAAGTCCATTAGATTCAACCTTTAAAGATGTGATAAACCAAAAGAAACACTGTCCAAGAATTAAAGCATGACATGGGCAAGATATGATTGTAGTCTAGATTGAAGACACAAACTTTCTACATGAACTTATATGCAGCCATTACACGCAGGCCCTTAATTTTAGCTGCTTGCTCAAGTTCCTCAGTTTATTGTTATTAACCTAGGCTGCACTGACATTCAAGAGAGGAAGGGGGGAGGAAGAGAGAGATCGAGAGACCCCCTCTCCAGCTGCTGCTTGGCTCTGAAGATGGAGAGACTTCTGGCTTACCACACACCAAACAGAGACTAACACTGCACATTTAAGTGCCTGGAATTAGATGCAAAGAATCTGGGCCTTGAAATTCTTCATGAATATGTTTGTAGGTTTTTCAGGTATTTCAGTGTTTTTAGGGACCTAAGTGTTGTTGCAGAGCCAGCCTAGCTCCTACCATCTTTGCGGTTCATTTCTTTGTATATTCTTCCCTCTCCTGATAATCTTTGTAATGCATTAGCTATTTTAACTGTAAAGAGTTACATTCTGGTGCTGTGTCTGGCTATTTGCATGTTTAAAACCTTGCATCCATTATAGTACCAGAACAAACAAAAAGACCTAAATAAGAGCAAGAAGCAATGCTGTCTTGTGCAATGTCTTTGCAATGAGAGGCTTGTTGAAAAGTACAGCTAGAGTATGCGAGCTGTTCTTTTCTCTGTGATCTACACTTGGCTTTACAAAAAATTCAAAAGAACTAATCTTCTGATTTCAACTGGCACATGCACGAACCCCTAATGATTTAGGGTGTTCTTCAAATATTCAGCAACAGTACAACTGCGTGTTTCTGAAGGAAGTTTATCTTCTAGTGTTCCATATATATGTGAGGAGTTCGTAGGGAAAAGGCTAGAGAAACACCTCAGAAGTTACAGCAAGTGTATTATTATGCTCATTCTGAAGTATAGGAGTACAGATAAATCCTTTCCTTTGCAGTCATAATGCTCTGCATCTTCTAACCGTAACAGTAAACTGGACCATTTAGAAAACAGAAAAGCAGAATATGTTCTTGAAAATCTTCCAAAACTGTTCCAGTCAAAAATGTCTAAGAGCAAATTTAAAACAAAAGTTTAACGTACCGTTTTCTGTGTGCTTCCAGGTCTGGCAGATTAGATGCTGGAAGAGACTGCAAAACACAGCAGAAGAAAACAGCATTAAAGTGGTTTCCAGTGGTTCAGCTGAGGTGTCGAGGAGAATGTAACATGACATAACTCACTCAAGACAACAGTAATCTACACCATATCTTCTTTCTCTTCATCTGAGCACCAAAGGAAGGCAACTTCAAAATCCTTAACAAGAGAGCATGAGAGTAATCAGCTAGGACACAAAGGCATTATGAAAGGGTAATATTCATGTGATCAACAAAGATTGCAGAAGCTCAAGTTCCTTTTTTTTTTTCCTTTTTTACTGTAAGCTGCATGAAGGGAGACAAAAATTGTTAATTGATGTGGAAGTTTAATAATTTTTATAATTAATATTTGGGATTAATTTCTGAAGTTAATAGCTTCAAGGATTCAGATCTTACTAAGAATCACTTGTGTGCTAATAGGAGCAGACAAATCTCTTAAGCTGAATACAGAAGAAACGTCTGTTCTGAATGGAACTTGGGGAAGGGAACCAAAACCAAGACAAAAAGGGTAATGGTAAGGGCATAGGAAACTGAATACAAAAAAGTGAAAACTATGTGGAAGAGTATGCACAAGTTGGATTGTGAATGTTGATTTCTTCAAGCAATCAGCCACATTCCTGGTACATGTCACTGGAATATGTGATGCTTAGTGTCCACTTTGCTTGCATGAAGGTTTTCTACAACACAATATCCAGTTACCCCACCCTGTAATTTTTGACAGGTGCTCCCTCACAGTCTATGGTTACAAACTGTGGAAATTTTAATAGCTGTACCAACACTTAGCATTTTCTTTTGCTCTAAGGTTGTTTGTTTTTTGTTTGTTTGTTTGTTTGTTTTTAATATTAGGAACTTGTTGTCAACCAGCTAAGAGCTCAAGGAGTTTTAATTCCATATAAAGTGAAACTGCAGCTTTAGCTGAGTGCTAATAAAATGCAGAGCACTTCTTAGCTTTATTTTTTTTTACCTATGAAATATGGGGAGCACAGTACAGCAAAAATTCCCTTCAGAGATGGGGATAGGGTAAATGAAGGGAAGTTTTCTGAAGTCCAGAACATCTGAATTATAATTTGATTTTTAGAGGCACAGGGAGTCACAGTTTTACTGATTTTAAAAGTTCAGTTTCCCTAAGAAATTGCACAAATTCTCTTTTACCTCCTCTGAAACACAAAGTAACTGAAAGCAGAAAAGTACTTCCTATTACATCACGTGTTAGGGGAGGACCCACTGGTAAGAGCGAATGTATATTGCTGCTGCTGTGAGTGACAAAAATAATTTAAAATAAAGCAGGGTCCTTAATTGCCATAATCCTTCATCTATAAGTTTAGTTGTCAGTTGGCTTGTAATCAGATTGGTGAACTCACATTTCCGCCTTTTTTTTTTCCCATTTTCTACAGGAAGTTGCTTTATTCTATTTGTCAAAATCTAGATTCCACTGTGTTTATTTTAAATCTCAGTGGTTTACTTAGAGTCTTATAGTCTTGCTGCAATGTCTTTTATCTAAAGTGCTGAGCCTCATTTCAAGAATTAGGTCACAACTCCATCTATTCATGGTTAATACAGTGTTTAGTGTAAAATGGCATAATTTACCCAGGAAATTATTCAAGAAAACCAGTTATCTTGCTCAGTTTTTGCAATATATAAGTTGACTCTTCAAACTGATTTTGCTGATAGCCATTGCAGAAATGTGTTTGTGGGCACTAAAAATAATCCAAACAACAAACAGAAAACAGCACTGGAGGAGACTGGCCTACAACAAAGGCAGAGGAAGCACTCAGGGCTCTGGGAAGGGAGGACACCCTGACAGATCTGCCTTAAGAGCTTACCCAAACTGCNTTTTCTGAAAGCTCAGGCTGCCCCAGGCTTCCTCAGTGCCAACAATGACTGGTTTACAACAGCTTAAAATTGTTTGCTGAAAGCCAAGGTGCCCAGCACTCCTGTTTTTGAAAGTGAGTTACCTTCAAGGGAGCCAGAAGGTATCCAGAAATAGCTGAAATAAGATGGAGCTATTTTCCAAGTTCTCCAGGGTCAGCAAAGCAGCTGTGCCCATTCTGTTTGCCCCTTCCTCAGGGGCAGATAAGATGGAGTAGCCACAGACATCATTCCTTCCTTTCTCTGGGGGATGATGAGGAGGAAAAGTGCCCAGGCAGTAATGCTGGAAGGGATGGTGCATGGCAATGCAGAAACTGCTGGCAAATCATAAAACTGGCAGGTTCAGAGGAATTTTGGCACTTGTAAGTGGGATATCCTCAAATCCTGCTTCTTAGTGATGCCACTGCTAGACTTTTTTCATGTTTCATGTAGTTAATCCTGCCAGGGTTTATGAAGTTATCTTCAGGCAAGAGCACTGAGGGAGCGCTGGAACAACATCTACAGAACAACACAGAACTTGGACACTGCTCAACCCAAACAGATCCCATAGTAGGAGAGCATCTCCATATGAAATAAAGGCTAAAGATTATGGGAGGCAAGCAACACCTCACATTAAACATGCATGTACATCAATTTATGGAGTTCTAAAGACCATGAGACATAATTTTCTCAATTTTTTTAGGCCTTGATACTGCCTTTTCAACAACTGTGCATGACATTTCTATCTGTGAGGGCTACTACTCATTAGAGGTTATTTTGATTTTACTGTCATGAATTGCACTTGAAATGGACTGATTTCTTGTCTTCCTCTGTGTACGTATATTTACACATGCAAAACCCCTATAAGCAGTAGGATTGTATATTGAATAGTGTACATATTGTATATATCTAGATATAGTTGCAGATACATCATAGCACAATGTTCTAAGTGTATTTACTTGGTTAACCAAGGCCAAAGGCCTGCCATTTACAGTGATGCAGGCTTCCACTCCCAGCCCTGTGACCTTCCTCCCTGGCTGCCCTGGAGCCTGTGCTGGAGCCAGATTTTCCCTTTGCTTTCACACCACTGTTCTCTGGACTCTATCCCTGCAAACCTTGGTGGGACCAGGGGTCTCTTCAGAGCTGAGGGGCAGTGGCACATGCCTAATTCTTGCCTTCCCTGAAAAGTCACTCTAGAAGTGAAGTGTTGATGCGTGCCATTGCCACCAGTATACCCTGCTCCAACCCCTGCTTATGGAGTTAATTAATGCCAATTCATGAAGCAAGCAGCCATCACCTGTCACTGAGCAGGTGACATCTTCACTACCCTTCACCTCATTCTCAGGCCCTGAAGGTTCTGTGAACTCAAAAGAAAACTGAGACAAACAATTTTTTTCTCCTCCCTCCCATCCTCAAGGTTCCTGGGCACCAGGTGACTGCTCCCCTCCTTACTGTCCTGGGGGGTCCCTGGCTCACAAGGCCCCCACAAGAGAGGGAGGTGAAGTGCAGCAGCTCACAGTCTAGAGATCCAACCAGTTATGAGGCATAAGGGGGAACTTGAACCAGAGCTGCTGCTGGACAGTGAAACCCATCAATCTCCAGTAGCAGGGATGCCTCCACCGTTGTTTGCATCCTCTGAGGATGAAGGGGGTGACTCATTCCTTTGTTTGTTTTGAGAGTCTAATTATAATTCTTGTATTGATAGAGCAAAGCATGGACTAAGATTTGACTTGATCTGCAAAGGGTTCAAGTCACTAGGCATCGTAAGTTAAGTTAGGTGATTGGAAATTACATGTTAAAATGTATTATAAATTCTGTATTAATCTACTTATAGCTTGCACTATGTTGATTTGTTTTGTAGAAATCCCATGGCATTTCAATAATAACAATTTATGTGCTATACTAATCATAATATCCTATCAAAAATGCTTTCATTGTAACTACAATATAGCACCATAATCATTCTGCCAAAGATGATCTCTTTCTTTAGCGTCGGATGAAAGCCATCCACTATGGATCCTGCTAATAAGAGCACATATCTATGTGTATGTACATGTATGTGGGCACAACATAATCTGAGCAGGGAATTCAGCAAGTGTCTACGATTTGCCTATTCTGTGCAATTTCTTTTATTTTTTGCCTTCTTTTACCTTTTCTTACAAGTATATCAACACAGGCCTGGAAAAGAGATACATGAGTATCCATGATCACACCTCTTGTCACTCACAACAACCATACTGGGTCTGGCTGGGATGGAGCCCATTTTCTCCATAGCAGCCCTGTGGTGCCCCGGTATAGGCTGGTGACCAAAGCAGTGTTGATTACACACCAGCATTATGCTGTTGAGGAAGTTGCAGAGCCTCAAGGCCTTCTCTGCTTCTCACACTGGTGAGCAGGCTGAGGGTGAGCAAGAGGCTGGGACGGGGCACAACCATGTTTACAGAGCCTAGCTGACTAAAGGCATAACTCATGCCATTAAGGTTCCACGCCCAGCAATAAAATTGGGGTGGGGTGGTAGCGGGATGTGGATTTAGCTAAAGCAGCCATCACTCAGAGGCTAGGTGGGCACTGATCTGCTGCCAGGAGGTGGTGAGTGATCACTTTTGTATCATTTGCCTTTTTTTTCCCCTTAACTTATTAGCCTGGCTTTATCTCTACCCAGGAGCTTTATTTCTAACCAAGAGCTGCTCTGAAGCTGCCCTCCTGATCCTCCCCCCAGCCCAGATGGGTGGGGCCTTGGCTGCCAGACAGGAGCAGCCACAACACAACACACAAGAGACTGCAGAGCACCAGCTTTGATAATAGACACCTGACAAACAACTGAGAGAGGTACTTGTACAGTGAAAACATGCTCAGGTTTCACTCCCCATAGTCCACTGCCTCAGCAATAGGCTCTGAGTGTTTGACATTTAAAACCCCTGGAGTCTATGACAAGAGCTTCCAGCAAAGCTGCAAAAATCAAATACTCTTACCAAAAAAGCCAAAAATGTGTACTTGCAGTAGGGCAGTGGAATGAGTTAAAATAAGGTTTATAGACAAATATGAGCTAAATCCTCCAACTTCTGCTATGCAATGGGGTATTTTTTCAGCTATCTTAAAAGAATGCTGCTGAGAGAGGAATGTTTCCCACCAGGCTGAACTGTCACCTGTTCGTCAGACCAGAATCCAGCCATGGACCAGGGAGCATAGGGAATTAAACACCAAACATCTCACCATTTTCTGTTCCCATGGCTTTTAATTCTGTCAAAACAGAGGCAGTTTTCACAGAGCGGTTGGAAGCCACCTGTAACTCTTCATAAGCATTATTTTGGGTGCACAAAATGCAGCCCATACAGTAAGGTAAGTTCTGCAATTTTCCTTCTGCTCTTGCCCCCATCTCATCCTGTTAAATTGAGTTGAGTGGGTTTGTGTCCAACAATCTGAGAAACATGAACTTAACTGCTCATTAAATGAAACTCAGACTCCCAAGGAAATTTAAACATCGTGTCCCTTCAGTCAGACCATAAAAAGAAGGAGAAGGATGATCTTATTATGAAGATGTTTACCAGTCTGGTGTGATTAACAGTTCATCCTTATGTTCAAGACAGCTGGAGCATGATTTATGAGCAAGGTTTGCATGAGAGTCAATGCCTAAATTCTTCTCTATTTGACCTGTGCAGGCCACAGTCTCCAAAAAAAGTTTCAAAAGAATAGAAGCATAAGCAACCTCCTGGCACAAGTAATTTTGAAGCTTTATTTACAGTACTTGTGCACAGGGAAGGCAAACAATTCTGCACTTTATTTGAAACAAAGATCTGATTTGTAAAGCAACTGAACTGATACCATGCGTTAAATGTATTGAAAGCCTTTTGTGTAGTGCTCAGGTGTAAACTTTGGTATGTGACCCCAGACTTCTGCCTTATTAGCAACTTAACTGCATAGTGTGAGTTAAATGATCTTACATTTAAGAAATTTCTTTAGCAAATAAAACAATACTGTTGATTCATTATTATTATTACTGTGTTATTATTACTGTTGATTCATTATTATTACTGTGTTATTGTGTTATAACATAGTTACAGGCTTTTCAGGAAGGATAGGCAAGGTAGGCAAGTCAGAGGATGGCTGTTTATATGAGGGAGAGGTTGAAATGTATAGTGCCTGCAGCTGGTGATAACACTGTTGAGAGTGTCTGGGAAGGATGAAGATGCGTGTTGTTGTGGGAATATACTATCAACCACTCATCTAGGACCATGACACTGAGGAATTATTCCATAAAGAATTAAGGAATATCTCTAGATCAGCTGTCCTTGTCCTTATGGGTGATCTTAACTTCCCAGACATCAACTGGGAACACCATAAAATGGACACAAGTAGTCCTGAAGCATGTTGATGATAATTTCTTGATGGAGATATTAAGGGAACCAACTAGGAAAGGTGTCCACCTAGATTTGTTGTTTGGAAACAGAGAGGCATTCATGGGCAAAGTGGTAATTGGTGACTGTCTCAGTCACAATGAGCACCAAGTAGTTGAACTTCAAATCATTGGTTTACAAACACAACCATAAGAAATCATAGCGTCACAGAATAATTAAGGTTGGAAAGACTTTAGGATCATCAAGTCTAATCATCAGCCTAGCACCATGACCGTGTTCACCATTAAAACATATCCTCGAGTGCCATACCCACATGTTTTTTGAACACTTCCGGGGATGGCGACTCCACCACTTCCCTGGGCAGTCTGTTCCTTTGCTTGACAACCCTTTCCATGATTTTTTTTCCTATTATCTAATGCAAACCTCCACTGGTGCAACTCCAGTGCATTTCCTTTCATCCTGTCACTTTCCACATGGGAGAAGAGACTGATTCCCACTGAGTACAGCCTCCTTTCAAGTGTTTGTAGAGAGTGATAAGGTCTCCCCTGAACCGCCTTTTCTCCTGGCTAAACGATGCTGTGGAGAATTATGTAAAAGGCTTTACTAAAGTCTAGATAGATGACATCCACAGCCTTTCCCTCATCCACTAAGCAGGTCATTTTGTCACAGAAGAAGACCAGGCTCGTCAAGCAAGACCTGCCTTTCATAAACCCATGCTAGCTTATACACTTATACCCTGGTTGTCCTGTACTTGTTGCATGATGGCATTTAAGATGATCATCTCCATGACCTTCACTGGCACCGATGTCAGGCTGATAGGCCTTTAGTTCCCCAGATCCTCCTTCCAATGTTAAAATAAAATCATAAAACACCCACTCTTCTAACCAGGCCTTGATCTTTCTTCTGCTTCTGTGGTAAATCAATAACACTACTATGATAATTTGGAGGAAAAAAAATCCTTATTGTCTGTAATATTTAGATGAACATTAGTTTTCTTGTTTGTTTTTGTGTTCTTGCCTGTCTGTATACCTACAACTAAATCAAAAAGGGACTATTTAAAGAAAGGACCAGACAGAAAAGCTAGGCAAGTAACTGCCAGAGGCAGCTGAGATCACAGAATCATAGAATAGTTTGGGTTGGAAGGGAAGATCATCTAGTTCTTTGTCTCTTTGGTTTAACTGATTTTCTCCATCTGCCTTGTGCTTCTCCCTCTGCCTATCTGCTCCCTCTCCTTGCATCCATGCAGCAGCTCCATGCACAAGGAATCCCTTTATCTTATAACTTCTTCCCACCTATAGCCTACAAGACCTTCTGAACTTGTTTCTTACATATCTTCCCATTTTAGTCCACACACATACTGCCAAGTCTCTTCAGATTTGATAGCTTTTTGACAGTGCAACAATGGGAGAGTGCCTGTACCAGACCCAAGCCCCTGACAGCAGTTGCAGCAGAATTTGCTTTCCCCAGTTTGCCCACTCAAACAGATGTGGTAGGCTCGGAAACTGTAAACCTAAGATGAAAAGATAATTAATCTTTTATTTTCCCAACTTATAAGGTCAAAGAATGATCTTTTCTGAAGCTATTTTCTGACACAAATGTGTCAGCAATTGCTTTTTTTGATTTTCATAAATACAGCAAATAGAGAAACTATATATTTTTATAAAAATCACATTTATTCCAGCAGTGTCTGAACAGCAGCAACTTTAGGCATGTTCCAACCACTCCTTCACCCTGTGTATTCGAGCACATTGACCAAGTGTCTAACCCATACTTGACCCAAGCACAGGAGATGCTGGAGGCCTATTGTGAACTAAAAGCTAAAAGTGGTGATTTTCTACAACAGTGACTTCCAGGGGGTAGTGCATCATTTCTTGCTGTGCACTAACAAGTGCCAAGCAAGGCGCATGTGTATCATAACAATATTTAAGGGAAAGGGTAGAACTAAACAGTTTCTTGGAGAAGCTTGTTGTAAGCCAGTGA
>VZTE01004727.1:2722-18071 GCA_013397775.1 Eulacestoma nigropectus
CAGCTGAGGTGGGGAAATATCTGAAAGAGAAGTGCAATGACAAATCTAATGAGAAGAAACTCATTGCAATATGTTGGGCCATGGCATATGCTTATTGCACACTGCTAGATACTGTAGGGCAGCAGATAAAGGCAGAGGGGCAGGAAGATAAATCAGCAGAAACCCCAGTCACTCAGGCTGCAGCTAAACCACACAGGAAGCCTAAGCCAATGGTAGTTGCTCCTATCCAGAGAAGAAAACACAAAACCAAAACCCATCGCCCAGTGGATGATGATGATGATGTGGGGGAAGGACCCTCAAAGCTGGCAGAGGACTCAGAATCAGAAATCATTATTGAGTCCCTGTCCATGAAGGACCTTCATAGCCTAAGAAAGGATTACACTTGACAGTTTGATGAATCTGTATTAAGTTGGTTGGTCCATATTTGGGGCGCTGCAGGTGATAATACAGTTCTGGACGGTACTGAAGCGAGGCATTTGGGTTCCCTGTCACATGGTCCGGGTATCGACCAAAGGATGGCAAGGGGACCTGACTCTCAGTCTCTGGACACGTGTGGGAACCGACAGCTGGTCTGAAAGTCTCACAGACTTCGACTTGGACACAAGCCACACTGTATACCCTTGAGAATTTGGTCTGTACCTGTGAGAGTTGTAACATCAACAGAAGCACAAAGCATAAACAACAGAAGAAGAATGTGCACCTGCAGAAGGGAGTCACTAGCTGATATGTAGCAAGAATGTGTGCTCGTTATAGACAATGACTAAAATTGTATGGTAGTCAGCCAATAGCAAAAGAACATGTAACACGAATGCTAAGAAACTGTATAAAAGAAGCTATGTAGAGAGTGTGACTTTAGTAAAAAAACTAATTTGCTTGGAGCTGTTGTGTGAGTGTGTATGTCGTGACCGTCTCAACTGTGACATCTGGTGACCCCGAAGTGATCCAACAGCTCCATGGGGACTGCGTGAAAAGGCCGATGGCCATGGGATACAGCGGAGACAGGCGTCAGTGGAGGAAGGCAGCAGTGGAGTTGTCATTGATCTGGACTTGAAACTGCAACCTTTTTTAAGGTGAGCCACTGAGGATAGACCATGGGAGCTCATATCTCCCAGGAAGAAATCTGGACGCTTATGTTAGCCAAGCGCGGTATTAAGTATGATAAGCATACCTTGAAAGCCCTGATTACATTGGTGCAAAAGTCAGGGTTTGAAATCTACCTCAGGAAGTGCATTTAGTGTGAAAGCCTGGGACAGAGACAACTTTTTTTTGACTCTGCTTCCTGAAGCAATGAGACTGCCAAAAATCTGACGACTGCCTGGAGGGTGGTGCTGGAAACCTTGAAAGCTGTAAAAAAGGAACAGGACTTGGAACAGCAAGATTCCGTGGGTGCAGAGGGTTTGAGTGGAGTGAAGGGGCAGAAAGGAGGCGGGGATGGCTCCACGCCGACACACACAGCTGAAACTGGCAGCGAGTTGTACAATGGGGTGCTGGCCGAGTCTGCTTGTGAGCCCTGTATCAAACTATCTGGTCACACACCACCTACAAACCCTAGAGTGGACTGCCCTGCTCCCCCCGCTCCCACAGAACCTCTTTATCCACCTTTGCCCACGGTGCCTGTAACACCAGCTTGGCCGCCACTGCTGCCACCTCAGCCTGTGCAGTCCCCGGGCAGCCCCGTGGCCCCTCAGCCGCCACGTACCACGCTGGCATGACTGAAATGGCCCAGGGAGCTCCTCTGCAATAGTCAGTTGCGTTCGGGGGGAACAACTGGAGCATTCCCTGTCATCAGAGGTGGCGGACAACCACCCGATCTACCCACTCCCTCCCCCCAGAGCAAGCCTCTCCCCTGCAGCAGCTGCTCTACAGGGTGCCTCTTCTGCCGTGGCTTCTTTGGCAACAGCTCCTACGCAAGTGGCTTCTCCGCTGCCAGCTCCCCCCGTGGTGGCTCCTTCTGTGGGCTACATGGCCCCCCTCACCAAGAGCTGCTTTGAAGTGAAGGGATAAAGTAACCTACAAGGAACATTTTTGGCTTTTGTTAAAACTACATTTGTATTTTCAGTAAGCTGTGGCTTCTGACAGGATTGTTTATTGGAGAGATATCTTTCTGAATGTCAGTAGAATTATGTAATTCTCTGCTTTGAGGGTCCTAAGCCAGGTCCAGATTCTTCAACAGGAATGCTGATATATTGCATGATTGATACAACTTGTCATGTAAGATGTGTACTGCCTTTCTATGAATTTTGACTTAGAAGTCTGATTGGACTGAATTAATACTGATTTTTTCTCAGTTTGTTAGCTGTTGCCACAAAAATTAGAAACTTGTATACCTAGAAAAATATTTGCAGTCCTGGTGCTCTCAGAGCATATCTTCTCATTAGTAGATCCTTCCTTAGAAACAGCAATTAGACCGGTGTCAAATCATTGCATGATTTACGAAAGTAGCTGGCTGAAGCCCATGGTAAGTTTAGCCACTCATTAATCAAGCATTCCTTTCCTTACTCCCCCATCAACGTTATCTGCAGTACAAGCGGCAGAATTGCCAGTTCACTTGCTTTTTTACCCCACTGTTTTAATAAGGTGATTTTATTTTGGATATTTCTCTATGAACAAACATGTGGCAGCTTTTCAAATAGGTACAGCTATTTAGTGGTTTTTGCCACTTATAAATTGATGTTGGACTTGTTATCAAAACAGTTTAAATACTGTGATGGACCAGTAAAGTGACTAAAAGTGACACCACCTTACAAAACAGACTTGCTCTCTGAGTATGTGTTACCTGCTCCGTGGCTGAGTTTCTAATATTCTCTATTTTTATGGAAAAAGGAGAACTGTGAAGTGAACAGTAGCACACTCCTTTAAAATAATCTGAAACCGTGACTTCGTAGCAGTTTAAATATATGTGTCAATCTTATACATCCCCTGACCTAACAGAGTTACATGTGCAGAACCCAGGGCAGTATTATATGGCTAAGTCCTCAGTATTTTATCCTTATGTATTTATATCCCATTACCTTTAAAAGTCCGAAGTCAATTCTATTGTACTGACAATCACAAAAGGCCGTCTTGCCATCTGCAAACTGAGCCGGTTTTAAGTGCTATTTGCCAATATATATGCTGTTGTCATTTCTCTGAGTAAAGCTGCACCTTAAAAAATCCTGGCAAACTTATGCTTATACTGGAAAAGTCCTGTAAGACATACCACGTCGTTGCTTCTTTTTAAGTACAGCTGCAAATGGGAAAATCCTGCAAGCTTTTGCTTAGACTAGAAAAGTCCTGACTGTGAATACATATTTTCAATAATGTTTATAGTTACCATGAGCTATTCTCACAGCTACATCATAAAGGAATCACAACGTATTTGCCACATCTTTATAATTTTTCCAGTAAATACATGTTTCTGCTATTTCAGCTATGAATCAGTTATTTGCTTGCATATTTTTCACTGGTGTTCACGATGGAGTCAGGATGAGTTACATTCTATTGTATCTGAAACTTTTAAAGGAACGCTCTCAACTCTGACTTGAATTTTGTTATATTTGAGTGATGTTAATTTTAAGTTCTGTTAAGATTAGGTTCTGTTAGATAAAAGTTGTGTCAGGCTTAAGTTCTGTTGAGTTTAATTTCTGACATGTTCAAGTGGTGTTAAGTTTCAAGTTTAAGTGTATTCAGTTTAAGTTCTGTTCTTTTAATTTCTGTTAACTTTAAGTTATATTCAGATTAATTTCTGTTCAGTTTCAGTGATGTTAACTTTAAGTTCTGCTTGGTTTATTTTCTGTTAAGTGACATTACCTTTGAGTGAAGTTAAGTTTAAGTTCTGCTGGAATATGTTCATTTAAATTGAAAAATGCAGTTCTTTTGTTGTAGAGATAAGATTGAATCAATTGAGACAATTATGATGAAAATTGGTAAGCAACTGTTTAAGAATATAAGATAATGAGTTGTAAAATACGTGGGGATGTGGTTTGTTAGATCCTGAAATTGAGTGAAAATTCTATGGGTATAAATGTCCTGCATTGGTTAATTAAGATGATTATTCAAAACAAATTTTGCTGTTTTATCTTTCACAGGTAGCAGAGAAGGATGAGTAACAGTTTCAAGTTATGGATGTTATTGATTGTAAGCTGCTTAGTGCCTTCTTTCTTGCTTTTATTCTGCTTTATTGTCTTATATACATAGATGTGTGGAGAAATATAATCTCGATTTCTCAGATTAGTTACTGTTGCTGTATTAACAATTCTGAATATGTTATTAATGTCATGGCATGAATTTTCTTTTTACAAAGGGCATTGTCCATAAGATATTATTTGATGTTACACATATGCATTTCTTCAGTTGTTTGCAGTTTGTTTATGGTACTAGTGACTACTTAGCTAAGGATAAATAACAAAACCGGTTGCTTTACAAACTTTCACATAGTGTTGTGTAGCTATTTGCAAGACAGATGTCTTTTTAAGAAACTTTCCCAACTGCTATTAATATAGTCTTGTTTGTAGAATATGTTAGGGGAACCCTTCCAGTTAAGGCCTTGGCTCTGGCCAAGCCCTGGCCTTACCTGGTCGGGAGGGATGCCTACAGCCCCAGGTGTTCCTGCACTAAAAATGTAATTGAGTCACTTTGGCTTGCTGATTTGGACTTGTGGAAGCTGGACCCCCTTTTGAGGTACGCTTGGAAGCCTTGCCTGGGAAGGTTCTCAGGGTCCTCATTGTAAAATGGGGCTCTCCAGCTACTGCAGACTCTGGGTGATGGTACAGTATTTAGGCAATTGAGGGTGTATTGCTTTAAGTCACTATTCGTTTTCTTGTGTGCTAATGATTGTGGGTATTGCCTTGCTTATACCTTGCTTATTTTTGCTCAGTGTGGGTTTACTGTTTCATTACATGTATTTTCTTGCTTTTCTGTTGCCTTCACATTTATAGTGAGAGACGCGCATGTTATCACACAAACAAAAAGGGGGAATATGGCTCCTCAGGAACATTTAGATAAAGCGATATTTATACTAAAGTTTTTGCAGGCAGATCATCAATTTTGATCCCCAGCAGTGCGATACCGGTCTGAAGATTTGCGTGTGTGAAACAAATTTCTAAAAGTTTTACGTAAGGATCCACAATTGGGTGTGCAATGGCAAGGCCTAGCTGATTTACTAACCTAGGAGAGAAAGTATGCACGTGTTTTGTTGCCAACAGGTCTAAAGTGGTTACCTGCTCATCTGGACAAACGTTGATCACCTCCAAGGAGACAAGGCCCAGTGAGAGTAAAAATCACTTAATCACCATCCAGCCCTCGTAGCTAATGCAGGAGCAGGGGTAGGACTGCCAGGTACATGGCTGTGCCTGGAGGCTTAGGGAGGCAGCTTGCCAACAGAGGCCTTGTGTCCCACTGTATCTACCATCATGTTACTGCGTTCCTGTTGACTTTCTTCAGTTATTCCCTGTTCCATGTTTCCAGAAAGACATTCAGTAATGTTAAAGTCAGCATTTCCAGCTAATAGACTCTCTCCTGTCTAAACAGCATGGCCCCTGAGCTCCAGCCATATGAGCTTTTGAGCAGTAGCCATTTACTTCCAAGTGCAGAAGAAGAAGCAGCTCTCTCTTTGGGGATATTGGACACTATCTTTTGTTTTCCTCTGCTGTGGATCGCTTTGTCAGTGGCATGGTTGTTCTTGATGGGTTTTTATTGACTGTGATCTGTATTCCATGTATCTTATCCTGTGACCAGCAGATGACCAGTAACAGTCTTAATAAGATAATGGCTTTACAAGTACAGACTGTTTTAGCATTAAGGTGCATAAACCCTTGTCATAAAAAACTAAATAGGGGAAGATGTGGTATATAGGTAAAACCTTATAAAATGAAGGCCTTGTTGTCTTTGTAAAATCATGGCTCAGGCCTGTTATTTCAGCTAAGTAGAGAAGGACTGTGGGAAAGAGACACAGCTGAATTAGGGATAGAAAAACATGCTGTGTGGCTGTCATGTGCTCACATTGTGGTGTGTGGTGATTGGTTGAAACATGCTTGTTATGCTTTAAAACTATGTAAACAGATAACCGGCTAAGTGCTTAAAAAGGCCAGGTTTTTGCAATAAAGTGAACAGTTTTAAATCACGACAATGTTACATACTAGCAAGCCCTTCAGACAAATTTCCATGCAAATTACCTCAAAGAGTATGTTTAATTTGTGGGGTTTGCGTTTGGTCTGCATTACCTTCACGCGCTATTGGTGGACCATGTACTATTGGCTGCCTTACTATGTTTGCCCCAAATTTAACTATTCTTTTAAATCACATGCATATAATCCGTGACAAAAGGTCCTTGCATTCTTTTGCAAGAGACTGCAATGACCGTCTTGGTTTTTGGAACTTAGAAAAGCGTGTTTTGGTTTCCTTTTTTAGCCCAGCAGTAGGAGCTGGAAAAGCATTAGGATTGTTAAATAGATTAGGTTGCTGGCTTGCTAAGCAGACTAATGCCACTTTGCTTGCTTTATCAGGATTGTTAACTGATGTAGATTCTGGTAAACATGCTACTTTGCAAAATCGGGCAGCCATTGACTTCTTGCTGTTTTCACATGGACATGGTTGTCAAAGACTTTGATGGCATGTGCTGTATGAATCTTTCTGACCACTCCAGATCAGTGTTTGCTAATATTTTGATATTAGGTTTAGAATTACAATTAGGTATTTCCAAATTAAGAGAAGAGAATGAATCCGCTTGGTTTAATGCTTTTTTTGGTAGATGGCAACTTGCTAAATGAGTCAAAGACCTCATGAAAATGGGATGTTTAGTTGTAATTGTTATCCTTCTTCTTTTACTCCTTGTGCCATGCTTGTTATCCTTTCTGCGAAGGGCCCTGCAGAGGACTGTAAACGCTGCATTTATAGTTGAAAAACAGAAGGGGGGAACTGTGGGAACCAACAGCTGGTCTGAAAGTCTCACAGACTTCGACTTGGACACAATCCACACTGTATACCCTTGAGAATTCGGTCTGTACCTGTGAGAATTGTAATCAACAGAAGCACAAAGCATAAACAACAGAAGAAGAACGTGCACTTGCAGAAGGGAGTCACTAGCTGATATGTAGCAAGAATGCGTGCTCGTTATAGACAACCAATAAAATTGTCTGGTAGTCAGCCAATAGCAAAAGAACATGTAATGTGAATGCTAAGAAACTATGTAGAGGGTGTGACTTCAGTAAAAGAACTAATTTGCTTGGAGCTGTTTTGTGAGTGTGTATGTTGTGACTGTCTCAACTGCAACAGATGTGGTTCTTGAGAAGTGTAAAGGAATGACACCTGTGCCCATAAGATCTCCAGCTGCCGCAAACCCCGTGGAAGACCATAGAACAAGGAATTCAATGCTTGAGAGAACTGGCGGTGGTAGAGATTGTTTTCTCAGCTGACCAAACAATTATGAGTCCAGACATGGTAAAATGTACACCAGTGATGTGGCTAAAACTCATACGACTTGGGCCACAAGAATACACTTCTCCTTTAGCAACGATGAAGTAGAATAAGGGGGATGAGACTGTGCTTGCTATGGTGAAGAAGCTCTGGGCATATGCAAAACATATGCTCTGCATGGCCCAATATATGCAAGAATCTCAGCTGTGGAAACATGTCTGGTGAAAATGGAAGATAGGATGGAGGAGAATCACCAGAAACTCAAGAAGGAGCTTAAAGATCAAGAACTATCCATGAGGGAGCAGTTTCACACAGCCAGTGCAGCTTTCCAACTTCAGCAAAATCTTTGTCCTGCAAGAAGCAAATACTTGGCCAGGAGTGGGAATTCAGATTGGAATGAGCAGCCTTAGCTCTACTCTCATCATGTTTCTTTACTGCATCAAACTCAAAAAGAACCACAAACTATGGATGCTGAAAAGTTAGAAGCAGAGAAATTCTTCAGCTTTTTCTCAGTGTTCTGTGAGAGCATTGCTTTCTCACGCAGACTAGCCGAAAACAGTGAAGACGGTTTTGTAAACTAATTCTTTATCTTTGCACCTGCTGTTGTTCAGTTAGTGTTGTTACGGTACACTGAGGAAAATGTTTTGAAATGGGTGTTGAATAGCCTCCACCAATCATTCTAGGAGGTGGTTGATCAAGGGACCAATAGTACCATGCTACTCTTGCAAACCAAGTTATATAAACCGATTTATAATTAATTAAAGATTCCACTTTTTCCTGAAGCAAATACAGTGGTGGGATCACTATGAGCCAGACAATCTGACAAGTTAGAGTAATTTATTCTAATGCACCTCGTCTGATTGTCAATCACCTGTTTTAGATGTTGGTTCATGAGTTCTCCTCCTTCTGATGTTATCATATGCATTGTCTCTGCCCTGAGTTGTCAATCTCCCTAAGCTGCTGGAAACTTTTCTGTTCTTCAGTTCCCTGTTAGTTGTATGCTCTCCTGCCCCTCCTTCCTCCTCTCCCATTGCACTGTATCCCTAAACTCCTTCTAAACCCTACCTCCGTTTCTCAACACCATTGGACCATCTGAGTTTCCCCACCTACTGTCAGCCCTGCACAAAACCCTGTACCCTCCTCAGATTTTTTGCTTTTTATCCCCGGTTTCTTCAGATAATAAAATCCTCTCTGGAGCACCGCACAAGAAGCCCTTCCAAGTCTCTTTGCTTTCACCATTCCTCCTCCGCAGCGCAGGGTTGAGCTAGCACCCGACCATCAGGAGCTGGGTGTGAGAAGCCAAGGCAGACTGCCTCCGAGGCAGTACCTGGGAGCGGGCTGTTGGGCCAGTTTTATCCGGGCACTGTGCCTTTGCCTAGATCTCTCGGTGCCACGCGGCAGCTCCTCTCATACTCCCCTCAACCCAGAACACCGTGCCTCGGACTTGCACAGTGACTCATTTGAGACAGGAGTCATTCCTGGACAGCTGCAAGTGACACAGCACTGCATGATTAAGTTCAGAGAGGTAAGTCCAGAAATTCCAGACTAACAATGCTTTGGGATGAAAAAGGTCAAGAGGCAAAGGTGTTTGTGTTGGTTTTGTATGGCATGGTTTTTGGTAGTCAGGGTGCCACAGAGGTGGCTTCTGTGAGAAGCTGCTAGAAGCTTCCACCATGTCCGGCAGACCCAATCCCTGATGTCTCTGAAGATGGACATGCCGCTGGCCAAGCCTGGGCTAATTAGAGATGATGGTAATGCCTCTGTGATAACATATTTAAGAAGAAAATCAAAACAAAGGGGCACAGTTTTTTTCTAGCCAGAGAAGAGAAGGAGTTGAGAACATGTGAGGGAGAACAACATGGAGACACCAAGGTCAGTGGAGAAGGAGGGGGAGGAGGTGCTCCAGGCACCAGAGCCAAGATTCCTCTGCAGGCCTTGTTGGTGACCATGGTGAAGCAGCTGTGCCCCTGCAGCCCATGGGGATCCACGGGGGATGCAGAGATCCATCCGCAGCCCATGGGGGACGTGCTCACGCTGGAGTGGGTGGATGCCTGGAAGAGGCTGTGATCCAGTGGGAGTCCCGGTGGAGAGAGAGGGCCCTTGCTTCCAGGCTGGAGCAGCCTGTCCTCGAAGGGCTGCACCCGATGGAAGAGTGACCCACGCCACAGCAGTTTTGGGAGGACTGCTACTCATGAGATTGGAACCATGCTGGAAAAGTTCACAGAGAACTGTCTCCTGTGGGAAGAGACCCCACAGCGTAGTAGGGGAAGGACTCCTCTTTCTGAGCAGTGGAAGAAAACCTTGGGTGATGAACTGACCAAAACCCCCATGCCCTGTCTCCCTGAGCTGTCGGTGGGAAGGAGGGAGGGGTTGGGGGAAAAAAGGTGGTTTTAAGGGCTTATTTTACTTTTCATTATCGTCCTCTGACTTCATTAGTAATAAATTCATTTTGTATTCCTAAGTTGAACCTGTTTTGCCCTTGGAGTGTTTTGTCTTGGTCCTTATCTCAATTCATGAACCCTTCATTTAATTTATTTTTCCTCTCCTCTGCCCAGCTGTAGCAGGGGAGGGCAAGTGAGCGGCTTTCATGGGTGCCTGGCATTCGGCCAGTGTCAAACCACAACAGTCTAGAAGTAGTTTCTTGTGCCTCTGATGGCACAAACAGGCTTTTGTCATCATCTCACTCAGTTTCAGCAACTTTCTTGTGTTCGAGTTGTATGTTAACAACAGCCTTTGACTTCTTTGCCCTTGGCAAGGGCCAAAGGTCAAGTATTTCTCTGGCTGGTCTGTGCCACAGGACATAACAAAACTTTACTTTTTTGGTTTGGAAACCAAACCACAGAAAAGAAATCGAATGTGAACACCGTTAGCAAGAAAAAATTCATGCCCTCTCTTTCAATTTCAAGGCCATTATCTCACTGTACCAAATTGCAGAGCAGTTTGGTTAAGTAATTAACTTCTTTACATGCACACAAAATAAGAAAGAAAATGTTTCTAATACCAAAAGGCTCTAGGTGTTTGCCTGTTCTCCACTCCCCTGGTTGGTGTTCAATATTTCAGCCCTTGGCTTGGATACCCCCATGCTCTGAGGAAGCGTTACATTCTCATAAACACCATTTTCTCCTATTTATATTCTTAGGTACATCCTAAAATTCTGAAAAGCCAATTTGCCAATTGTCCAGAGGGACAACGAGCCTAGAGGATTGCAGTGTTCCTCAAAGACTCTGGTAATTTCCCAAAAGACAATGACTAAGAAAATCTGGCTTTTCATCCACAGCCTCCTGTTAAATCACCTTCAAAGTGTAAGGTTGGGAAAGCAGCACCTAGTCTTCCTTGTTTATCCACAGCAGGCTCAGCTATGCGGTAGAGCAAAGCCTTCTTTCAGAAGTCCTAAAACAAGAACTCGGCATCAAAGCCTCCTTATTCCTGCAAGAGAGGAGATTATGACCATATGGCTTTGGAGTTGAATCAGCTTCTCGGAAGATTCATTTTCCAAGATCAAGGTGAACCTTCATCTTCCAGGCCTACTTCTATTCAAACTTGCAATCTCTCTGAGATATAACATGGACAATATTTAGGTCAAACGTAAATGACGTAAATGAAAGTTATTCAGTGGCCCATAACAGACTCATGGAGAACATCTCTAATTTTTAAAGAATTTTAAAAGAAAACCTCAAAGGCTAATTGAGCCTCTCCTCCTGAGCTGTCTGACTTTTGTTTTTTATCAGTCCCCATGCTGGATTCCTCTGCACATAAATGACATTCTTGCAAAAGAGCGGTTAACATTCTTGACACTAATTCCAAAGTGTTATTTTTGTGTGAAATGTACATACTGCAATAATGAGATGACCTAAGAAATTAAAAATATTTTTTAAAAACAGCGTAAAGAAAGCCTAGCTAATCTAGTCCTAGATAAAACAGGACTGAAGATAATACAAGGGGCTATAACATTTTCCAGTTCTGTCAGTGTGAATGCACTGTAGTGATTTACAGACCTTCCATACAGAGCAAAGACATGGTTACATACCCAGAGGTGAGAAACGTTGATAGCACAGCTGTGAAGCCTTGGCTCCTGTCTGCAGGGTGAGGAAGGGATTCAGAGTCAGGTTTCTGAAAAAATCATTAAGAACTATTGAGCAGGAAATACCTGTTGTTCTCCGAACGCCTCCTAGATCCAAGGGTAGTTTGATGAAGTGAACACTGACCACAGCATTTGGCTTTGATCAGGACAGCAAAGCTTTTTACCACCCATGTAGTGAATAACCGATTCAGCTAATTTGACCAGCATAGAAACAACCCTCCTCCAGTTCTTGCCTCAGCATCATTTGCATGGGCTTTCCAAGCCCTAGAATTGCTTATTTTCCATGTCTTCCTAATTTTGCTTTCAGGTGAAAGGCTTGCCTGTGCTGTCAACCATGCTTTCATTCTTGTGGTCCTGGTGAGGGAAACCTGCTGCATTTTATTAGGCTCTGGTAAATCTTCCAAAATCTGAGGATTTTATCAACTTCTGCATTTCATCTTGTCACTGATCTCATCCTTTCATCTTGTCCCATTCACTCCCTGAGAGAACTTCAGCCTTCAAAAGTCCCTGATCCCACCTTTCCCTCAGCTCTGCCACTCTCTCTGTTTAGTCCAATTTGGTTGGTTAATGATGCTGTTCATCTCAGATGCAGGGGCAAATCACACCTGAATCTCAGCAGATGAAGGGATTGCTATCAGTCTCTTGCCTTGCACCTTTATCCAGAAGGAAGTTCAGGAAGAAGCAGAAAGGGGTTTCTCGGAGCCCTTTCCCGAGCTGATTTTGCAGATTGAGTCTGCTTTAATTATGCTTGTGCATGAATTAAATATCACCCCTTCCCCAAGCACACTCTTTGCCAGGTGGATGTGGGGAGTGAGCACAGCCAATTACAGTGTGATTTACACTGGTCTTCCAAGGGAAACATCCCGTGCTTCTCCAAAGCCTTTTATTTTTCACAGGTTCTGCGAAGAGTTGATTTTAAGCATAGCCATGAAACCTGACAAGCACACTTTATACTTCTCAAGCGCATCCTCAGAGCATCACCACATAAATCCCTTGGCACCTTTCCAGAGCATATTCCCGTTAATCCTTCCACAGCGCCTGTATCTGCAACATTTGAAGGACAGGTGGAGGCAACAGGATTTGCTCACACAGACACATAATATCCATAGGAGAGTAAGAAATGAACTGCAAATCAAAGGTTTTATCAGCACAGTTGTGGATCACAGCATCAAATGGGAAGAAGTAGAAAACCTTGAGGAACTGGGAAAAGTTGAAGCAGAAAGAAGCTCCATATTGCAAGGAGATGGTCAGGCACTTGAGGTTAAACTAAACATTTACCATGTTTTGGGGTACAGAAGATGAGTGTGTATTGAGGTGAGACAATGTAAAGCAAAAAATGACATGATTTTGGCAAGGGAGCTGGGCTGGACCACCATCAGCTCACAGAAAATTTCCTCCTTAATGGTGGTATGAACAAATATTTACAGTGCAGCCAGAGATGCCAGTATCAGCGCACAGCAGTCATTGCTACATTTACTTTTATGCAGCAGTGAGATTCCTGGAGTATACTGCTTAGCTCTTATTGCTGCTGTGATTTTGTTTGCCATATAAATTGTATCTTCGTGAAAAATGATGCCTATTATTTCTGAGCAAGGGGGGAAGGGAGCACTATGGGATGAGATGCTGCGTGAACCTGGCCATGGTATTTGCTTGGAGATTGTGTTTGGTCACTTCCAAGCCTTCCTGGGCCAACTAATTCACGGTGACCACCACAACCTCTCCCAATAGGTGCTTATTTATACACACAAATCATAACATGATCATAGATATCCTTGGAAGTGTTCAAGGCCAGAGGCCATGAGCAAACTGACCTGGTGGGGGACATCCTTGCCCATGGTGAAGGAGTTGGAACGAAATTATCTCAAAGGTTACTTCAAACCCAGTCAGTTCTATGGTTCTATGTTTATTCAGTGATTTTATTCCAGTACACGTTTACCTGAATCAACCCAAACTGGGCCAAGGGACACCTCAGAGACAGAGTCAGAGAAGTGGGTATTTGCTTTATTCAGCGCACCGGGTGTGGAGGGATCACTCCTCCGAACACACACAGCACTCCATACAGTCCAATATTATGGGTAAAATTTATGAATATTCATCACACTCCTTGGGATAGGAGTGGTTATACAAATTACTTCTCAGAAGTCATTAATATCATTAGCATATGTGCCACGCATGCACTGTGTACCCTGGTGGTCGCACTGAGGAAGGCTCCTCTTCTTCCTCGGGGGTCTTTCTGATGAAGGCTAGTAGTCTTCATCACAATGCACTTTTCAGCTTTCTTTCTGGAGCATGCACAGTCCTTCGTCGGATGATTCAGCAGTTTTTGTGCTGGTTTCAACAAAATCCTGTTTCTCTTGAATCTTGACAAAATTAAGGTGAATCCTGCTTCTTAAGCTTGTGATTAACATTTGCTGTCTTTCTAACAGTTAACTGTGCTTACATGAGTTAACTATTGATCACCCCTATCAATCCCCCCTTTTTCTTTGGTCATTTGTAATTCTTTACAAATCTTGCATGTCTTGAAAGTAAGTACCCGTCTCTACCTTGTTTTTAAGTTTGGCTTTTGCCACTGGGCATAAGCATCGCGATTCTAAGTACATAAAATCATACAACAATAACTACTAATACAAACAGTAAATAACAATGCAACAATACAAATAACTATTACAATTTTTTAAGCCAAGATAAGTTGTGTAACCATGCAGTTAAGTTTGTCCCATACTTCTTTAAACCTCTAAGAAGCCCGTGTGAGCATGCAACCAAAATGGTGTGTGATCCAACAAACTCAGTTCCACATGGATGATATGCATCAGATTTGTAGCCCTGGGTTAAGAGATGCATTGTTTGTGGTTAGAAAAAAGGCAACTAAAGACTCATCTCAGACTTGTGGGTGCTATCTGGGAAATACCACAACATCTGGTACAAAAGTATTTGCCCAGAAGAAGAAAGTCATTGTCTTATCCCTCAACACCAGGACTTATTTTTCAGGTGGTACTGCAGAGAAGGGACCAGGTACGTTCTCCAGTCCTTATATGTAACTGCTGTGTTAATTCTTATCTCCCTTTCAAGGCTGTCACCAATGTGGTAATGGTTGTTGCATCCTTTTTCTGCACCCAGGTCTATGTCTGCATGATGGCAGTGCTAAGAGCTTTTGAGCTTCTCCTTGCATCTCACACAGGTAGGACAGATCCATACTTCATGCCCCTCGGGGAGGTCAGGGAAGGAATTTCCATTTGGGAAACTCCTCCCTGAGTTACACAACCCTTGATGGAGCAATCTATGCAGCACCCTGAATAGATAATAGATAATTAATTACAGCGGAGAAAAGACAGACGCTCCTCAGACATCTGGGCTTTTCCTTTTTAAAATCAAGGGAATGGCAGCAAATAAATAAAAATATGGAGGAATGAATTGAGGACAGAAGAGGCAAATAATGCCTGTTGATCCCCTGGAGCTAAGGGATTCCCCAATCACCTGCAGAAACACCATCTGAGAGAAATGCACAGACAGGAACTGAAAGCAAAGCTATTTAGTTTAAGAGTAATTGGATGCAAACTACCGGCATTCTAATTTGAAAAGTATCCCCTGAGAAAGCATACCAAAGGCTAAATCATCTTTATTCAATATTGCAACCCAAACTGGGGTTCTAATGTGAATGAGTATGTCCAGAAAAACACCACTTAGATCACCAGAAGAGCCGCAAAAGCCTCCGACATCCATTTTTTAGCTGTAGTGGGTTGGAATGTAGTTGATGGACAGTCTTTTAGACCAATAGTTTCTAGTGATTTTGCATGTTTAAAGCAGCACAGGGGCAGAAAATACCTCTTTCTTTGTTCTGGTTTTTCCCCGGAGGGGTGTGTCAGAGACTGAAATATT
>VZTE01004729.1:0-16936 GCA_013397775.1 Eulacestoma nigropectus
GAGTGAACCTCGTTTTTCACAGTGTGGGTCCAGATGAAAAGCCACGGGAAGCTAAGTTTGGAAGCTACTGACCTGAGATGGCAGAATTTTGCCTGTTTTCTGTCTTTTACTCTCCCCAGGACACCAGGTTTTGGAGGAAGTGCAGCCAGCTGCTGGGTACTGTGGTGGAAGGCTGGCTGGTCTGTTTCCTGCCATGTGCTGCCCTGGGTGTAGCTGGAATGCAGACTGATTGCATGGCTGTTGAGTTAGAGGAGAAGTCAGGTTATTTTCCTCAGGACAATGTGTTATGCATGCTCTCTGTGTCCCTCAATCACTGGCTTGATTTATCCTCAGGGTGAGCACAGGCAACACCCCAGAAGTCTTTTTACCCTCACCAAGATTAAACAAGCACCTTTGTACTTGTGATCCCCAAAGGTCTTTCAGCCTCAGGGCTTTGAAAAAAATCAAAAGCTGTTGCATGTGGGAGCTTAGTGGGGAGGGTTCCTCTTGCTTCCTGGACGTGTGGCAATAAAGATTGGTGACATTTAATGCTAGGCTATGCCACACTACCCAACAGGTAGTGGGAGATAATGCCTTTTTTGCCTGGATAACTGGTTGGGTTAATGGCCCTCCTTAAGGTCTAAAACACACAGAGGACTGTTTTGCTAAAAATGAGGCACTGTCTTCAGGTGGGTGCAGTGATGAGACTGCTCCAGGTGTTGGAGGAAGCTACACAAACTCCATAGGGAGGTGCTGTCTTTTGACCAGCTTTGAGCAAGTACTGGATCCACTCTGTAGCAGCATACTTTGGTGGTCTGGATGTCTCATTAAACTGCTTAAGTTGCACTCCTCGCTCCACTCTACCCATGACTGGATGTGAGGTCAGCACACTGAGCTTTCTGTTTGTTCTAAACTGATGGGCTCACTTATTTGATTTCACTAAAGTGGTGCCAAATGCTGTCAGTCTGCTATGTTTTGTTGCTGCATGGTTGTGCTGGTTTGAAAGTAAACTGGTGGGAGAAATGAACCCCACTCAACAACCTTAAGAGAGATTACAGGTCAGAGTTACAATTTATTAAAGAGATTATGATAAGTAGAATGATACAGAGAAAACTGGTTTTAACCCACAAAGACTGAATACAACCTGGCACCCTGGTCAGGGTGATGGTGCCAGTCCTTTCAAAGTTCTGCTGCTCCAAATCCATCAAGTGGTGGTGCCTGAAGTCCCCAGGCCCAAAGATTATATATACTCAGGTTTGTTAGGAAAATGAATGCACCACACCAGAGATTTATGTCCAAAAAGGAAACAGAAGAGTCCCGTAGCTTTATTCATGAATAAAGGGAGAGACCAATGGGGCATTTTCCATAGGGTCTCTCAAAATGATGGAGGATGCAGCCTCCTTTTTATTCTAATTTCCCGGCCGTATTTCCCTCTCTCTTTCCCCATTGGCTGAGGTACTTGAGAAGTGCAGACTTCCTGAATCGCCTAATACAGAACCCCTTCTAATGTGCACACCCCCCACCCCACACCCCTTTTTTCTTTGTATCTCTGTTCTTTTTCTCTAAATCCAAGAGCTTAGCACAATGAGCAACAGTGTCAATTGGTGGAATTCCTCTGGAATTTATGGCTTCTCCATAGGCTTTTTTCACCTATCAGTATCTAGCTTTATCTACAAACAGGCGCACAGTTTGTAAAGACACATCCCTCTCATTCTTTTCAAGTTCAGGTGGGAATGCTCAGTACCTCTCTCAGGGCAGGGAGTTTCAGAATTCATGAGGTAACACTGTGAGTCATGGGATATTTTGAGAGTTCTTGATAGTTTATAAGTCGTTGCAGCTGGCCATTATGCTGGTGCCATTGAGTCCTTCATGGCCCATTAGCAGAGATGACCCCTCAGGCTGGGTAGGACTGTGCTGGTGCTTCCCTGGAGGGAGTTACCACAGCTGAGTCATTGGTGTGAAGAAAAAGAAACACTGCCCTGCCTCAGAAGGGTTTGCCTTGCCTTCCTTATCTTATTTAACACCCAGCTCCACGGGTTGGGAGTGCACTGGGCAGTTCCTGCAAACAATCCATCATCAACGGTTCATCAGAAATGATGTCGAGATGGGTAGAATACTCCTGTAGCTAGGACAATGGTGAAGCTGCATCCTCTCACCACAGCATGCTTCCACCGCCCCCAGCACTGCTTTCCAGGTGCTCCAGGAAGTGTTTGTGCAAGAGGGGAAAAAAGGGAATATCCGCAGGGCTTGCTTCGAAGCAACTGGCATTACACAGGTATTATTCACTCCTTGGTGTTTGTGGAGCTGAATAAGCCACCCTGCCCTGCTGCAAGGCACTCTGTATAGCATGTGTGGATGCAGGTGTAGGGAAAATCCCGCAATGAAAAGCCAGTGTCAACAAAGGAGACGGAGGAGTCCTGCTGTCACCGAAACTGCGGGAGAAACAAAAACCCTCCAACAACATTTTTAATGTTAGAGAGTCAAGGCATTACTTTATTATCTGGCCAGGACATACCACAGAAATTATCTCATCCACACATAGCCCGGGTGTGCAGAGAGAATCATTCCATGATACATGACTTTTACTAGATTTTTCAGATCTTTTATACAGTCAAAACTCATAGAAACGAATTGGATCAGTGTTCATTGGTCTCAAGTTGTGTAGTTCTTGGTATTTGGTCTCCTACTGGATCCGGATTTCTTCGCTTCTGATGTTAATTAGATCTTCATTCCTTGATTTCCTTATCAGTCTTTTCCGGAGGAGAGGTCTCCAGCTCTGCCAGAAGCAGAGTCTGGGGTAGATGTTCGTAGATGGCCGCTGATGTTCTGTTGATGTTCCGTCGATGGCCTTATCTCTTCGGGGCTACTCCCAGTCTGTTGAAATGCTAAGCCCATCAGGCCTCACCTAGAGAAACAATGCCCTGGAAAGAAGTTTCAGTTCCCTTCCCCCGGGGCAAAGGTGAACAAACCTGGCTAAAGTTATATATAAAAAATTTTAAACTGGTATGCTGCAAATTTATTCGAATAAAGGGAGAGAATCCACTGGGGCACGCACCCACGGGGTTTTCTCTCTCGAGGTTTCGGAGGGCGCTGCCTCCTTTTATCCTAAACTCTCGGCTGCATGTTGCCCTCTTTCTTTCCCCATCGGCTGAGGTACTAGGAAGGTACAGCCTTCCCGAACCACCTACCACATATTTCCCCTTCAACTTGTCATTTTACCCCAAAGTTCAGAAAGTCAGGCGTGTGCGGGCCCACTTGTCTGTTTCAGGACCCAGGCTGTCTGGGCTCTGCAATAAACCTGCTGCCCAAAGTCAGTAGAGACATTAAGACCCATTTCAAAGACATTAACGCCCATAGCTTCACCCATCAAATTGTTTGTAAAGATATTAGCACACATCTTTCCTATCACAGGTGTTTGGTGCTGGGTGCTGAGAGGGAGAACCAGACCCCCAGGAGAAAGAAATGCTCTCCAAAATCTGCTCAGATCATGATTGTTCGACTGCTTTAATCTGGCCTGAATTTGTGTTTTGGGAGAGCTCTGGCATCTCTGTCGGCTCTCCTGTAGATGGGATGAGCTGGATTAGGCCTGGGGGCTGCAGCAGGGAGCACAGCCTGCTTCTGGCACCATGTGCCCTAGGTCTCCCTCCTTCCCCTCCTTGTGAGGTTGCAAGCACCCTGTGCAGCAGCTGAAGTTCCTGCCCCACTGCCTGTGGATTTTGATGCTTGTCTCTGCCCCGCAGAGATCTGGCAGCTGGGCTGCAGCCCCTGTCCCAAAGTGCTCTGGCATCCTACCTCCACTGAATAGCCCCTCAGGGCCCTGCTCAGGGGGCTGCTGAGCATGTGCCATTTCCTCGTGTCAGGAGAGCCCAACCCTCACAATCTGAGGGCTGTGGTGAGCTGTCCTTTCCCACCCTCCCTGTTTGTTTTGGAGGGTTTTAGCCACAGGACCTGTGATTTTGTGCTGGGGAAGGCACAGGGCTGGGGTGGCTGAAAGCAGAGCCAGGCTCTGTATTCACAGCCGGTGTCTCTCAGTTCTGAATTCAGCAGCCCATGTCCCTCCACGCACCAGCTGAAGTGTGGCCATGTGATGGGTTCACTTCTGCCGTTTCCTGCAGTGCTCCCCAGGGGTTCCCCACGGCCCAGGGCTCCCTCAGCCGTCAGAGGCGCATTCTGGGGGGCTCAGCCCGCTGCCCTTGGGTTAAGGGAGACAGTACAGCCAGGGCTTCCCCCCTTCTCCCTGTGTCCCTCAGCCGGGGCTGCCCGGCCCATGGGGCACTGGGGTGTGGAGTGTCTGGCCAGACCGGCTGGGTGAGTCTGGGCTGAGTCAGTCTGGCGGCGCACGGCTGAGCAAGGGGCAGCAGGGCCCGCCGCTGGCTCCATGGCGCTCAGCGTCACTGTCCGGCGGCTCTCCCAGCTGCCAGGCCATGGCGAGCGGCAGGTCCATCTCAGCTTCCGAGGTGGGCTCCGGGTGGCAGGGAGGGCGGGGCTTCGGGGGCTGAGGGCTGGGGGCTGCCTTCCCCTGCCAGCACCTTTACGCCTCCTCTCTCCTTCTCAAGGCTTCACCCAGAAGACGAGGAAGGTCTGCTGTGGCCCAGAGGCCATCTTCAAGGAGGTGAGGGAACTGGGATCATGTGGAACATATGGGACAGGGATGGGACAGGTCAGTGTCTTGGTCATAAAATCATAGATTGGTTTGTGTTAGAAGGGACCTTGAAGATCATCTAGTTCCAACCCCCACACCATGGGCAGGGACACCTTCCACTAGACTGTTTTCTGGGAATTTCTCTGCTGTGTCCTTCTTCCGCTCTGCTCAGAGGGGCAGATGGGTCTCTCACACTGTGTCTGTGACCTACACGTACCAGGTGCAGGAGCTGAAATTCAACTGAGTGACACTGCCTGGAAGCCTGGGCACATCAAAGCTGAAGGCAAAGCTCTCCCTGCCCTCAGAAGGCCAGATTGTCACTGCAGTCGATGCCTTGTGGGGCAGGAGTGGGACTTGTGTGTTTGAGTGCATATGTGTGTGTGTGTGCAGGGGCAGGGAAGGGGGTGGCCTGGGAAGCATGTCCGCCTCTCCAGTGCCATCCCCACTGAAGCCTGTGACAGCCCACCTCTCCTTTGCCAGTGGGTGGTTCCCACCTGTCCCTTGCGCAGGTCTCAGTGCCAATGTGCTGCCTGGGGAAAGGCAGAGAAGGTTGGGGGGCGGGGGGCAGGAGGAACAGCCACCGTTTTGGGTGTGTGGTGAGCTGAAGCCACAGGGTGCAGCTTTTCTATGAGCCAGATGACTCCTGCCTGGGTGGCCTCTTGTCCCCAAGTACCTCAGTACGTTCCCACGTTCTGTCTCAGTCCACAACCTGCCAGCTCAGGGACTGCAGCAGGCACAAGCATCCTTCTTTTTCCAGGGTGGTGCTGCTCTGACTTCTTTAGCAGCTGACCTGTGGCTCTGTGCTGCTGGAGGGGCTCTATGATCTGCCTGGCCAGCAAGAAAGTAACTTCCCACCACAGCTGCTTTTTTTCATGCCCATGGACTTAGTCACCTCACAGGGGAACCAACCAGCCACAAAACATGGGAAAGTGGCTGAGAATGAGTTGTCATCCCTTCCTGCTCCATTTCTTTGCAGCTCTTCCGTTGGCCTCACTACGGGAAGCTCATCATGGGTGAAATGCTGTCCATCAAGGTTTACAACTGCAGCAAGGTTTTCAGTAACAGGTGGGTCCTTTGATTGTTGGGGTGACCAGTAGAGGTGGGGGAGGAGACATTACTAGTCTTTACATTGTCTACTGGGAATAGAAAATGTTTATTTAAAATTTGATGGAACGAAGATGAGCAGGATGCCAGTTATAGAGGAAGGATGGAGCTGGTTGTTCTGGTGGGGCAGCAGTGCTATATATATTAAGTTAAATAAGGGGAATGATTTAGTTGTGCCAGCAGTAACAGGGACTACATAAGGATCCAGATCAGACCCTCAGCTGGGACAAAGGTTAAACAAGGCTCTAAAAACCAGCTACAAGGGCAGGTCTTGCTGCAGACAGGGGACTTGCTCTCACCCTAAACATCCTTGTGGTGACCGTGACCATGCTGCACCCAAATTCAACATATCTCTCTGTGTAGAAAAGCCCTGAACCCATTGTGTTATGGTTTAACCTTTAATAAGACAGCAATTTCAATTTAAAAGATCAGCCAGAATTTAAAATGCTTCTAGGTGGCACAGACACAACACTGTGAACACAGTGGCTATTCCAACAGTTGTAAAACCCTGCAGGGAAACCCAAGAATAGAGATAACAGACTGAGTAGTGGTGGTGGAGCAAGAAAGGCAGCAGAGGTGTCCTTCAGGGTGTGTGAAATATGAGGATGCAGGGAAAGGTGCTGTGAAAAACGAGGTTCACTTTCCTGTAAGGATTTAAAAGTTTTAATAAAGAGACGATAAGGGACAAAAACAATAAAGCAAAATTTACAGCGCTGGGTACCCTTGGCACTCAGCCAAGAGCACACCTGCTATTGGGGAGACACTCTTTACATACCTTTACTATTGCATCAGCCTAATGCATATTCATAAACAATTATACATATTCAAACTTTTCTCCAAACTAGTTTACATATTCTAGAAACTGTTTAGCATGGCTCCTCCTCGGGTCTGCCTTTTTAGAGCATGCGTATTTCTTGGCTGTGGTTTTAGTCAGTTTTTATTATCACCTCCAGTTTGGGCTTTGGTCCATGGCTTTTGCAGATGGTAGTTGCTGATAGTGGGCAAGTCAGTAGCAGGGGTCTTCATTATACATTCACTGGATGTTATCCAACCAAGCAGACAGTTCAATTACCACAAGCATAACTATATCAGCTGTTATACTACTATTAATAACAGGAATAAAGGCATTAGTTATTGTTACACACAAAAAAACCCCCCCAAACCTATATCTTTATAGAAAAGCTACTTTAACATTATACATATAGCATTCACTTTAATATTTGTGGACAGCCAATATTATAATATGTGTTTATCACAGTGCCAGCTCTGACAAGCAAATTGTAAGAACTGCAGGAAAATGCACCAGCTAATGATGCAAACCTACTAAGTTTGCATCCAGCTAATAATGTAAACCTTTTCAAAGGTGTCAGAGAGGGCATGGTGGAAACAGATGAGCACAACACATGCAACACACAGATAAAGACAGAGCAGAAAGTGTGGCAAAATGTTGTGTCACTATTTCCTGAATGCTTTTCTTATGGGAGCTGGATCAGAGGAATTGTCTCTGACTGAAATGTCAGTAGAAACTGACACAAGACATAGAGATAACACAAACAGTAGCAAAACAGTAGGACCTGACAGCCTGGAGCAAAGGAGTCCAGTGGGAAATGACTGGACTGACATTATATTCACACACCTCCACTGCTGGGGAGCACCGTAATGGCAGGTGACAGACAGTACAGTTCAAAAGCAGTTGGTCTGTGCACTGGGATGTTCAAAGTTAAATAGAAAGAAAGTGTGGAAGGACAGAAGAGAAAAAATTGTTACATTGCTCTATCTGTTTGTGGTCTCTGGACTTCTTTGTGTCCATCCTTTCTGTGGCAGCAGCACCAAGCTGGCAAAGCTGGAAAGGAGGGGGATGAGCAAACAGACTCTTTCCTTGGGAGTAGGAAGTTGGACAGGCTCTGTGTCTCAGAGAAAAGGGAGGTGAGAAGGAACACAAGAGATCAACAGCTCACAGCTGAAATTGAGATGTGTGAGGAGCAATTCCTCTTGTCTGAGTCCTGGGTGGGCAGTCAACTCTTCCAGTGGCAGTTCCCAGCTGGCATTGGGAAGCTCTGCTTCATACAGGGCTTAGCCTGGCTGCCAGCAAAGATGCCACGAGGAGATGGAGGCCCATGTACATATGGGTGCAGTGTCACACAAGCTGGGGTTAGGAGTGGCAAATGCCATCCTGCATGCCTTTACTGCCACTTGCAGGGAGCCAGATGACCCTCGTCCAGGAAGAAGCCCCTTTGGAGTAGGTACATTTTGGCCTGACTTGCTGCAGACATTCCTGTGGTCATAGCTTTATGTCCTATTTCCTGGTGTAAAGCCTCTGTTTCCCAGTTTTATCTGGGAAGAGTCACCCCAGCTCTGCTAGGTGCCCAGACACAGAGTGGCTCCTGTGAAGCCCAACTCTGTTGAAGGGGAAATCTCCTTTGCCCTTCATGAGTCTGGATCTGCACAAGCCTTTAACCATCAATGGCAGCTCAGTTGCAAGCAGCTGCCTGGGCATGACTGGGGTGGAGGCAGGACCTGCTGCAGGGTCAGTCTCAGGTATTCAGCTGCCAGACTCCCTATGGAAACCACTTCAGGGCAGCTCAGAGGGGCTGTGAACAGGAGAGTGGAGATCCCAGTACTCCCCAGGATGTAGGTGCTGATGCTATGTACGGTGTTGTTGCAGTCTCTCTTTTTGTTCCAGGCTGCTTGGTACCCTTGTCCTCAGCCTTCAGCACCTGATGACATCTGGAAGGCTAATCCTGCATGAGTCCCTTGTGGACAAGAACAACAGAGTCACTGGTGTAAGTCCTCCATGGACAGCCTGGCTATCAGCAATCAGTAACGCTTTGTGGGAAACCTCATGTGGTACTCCCGAGGTGGACTGGGGGCTGAGGGGGAATCCAAAGTGCTGTTTGAGCTGGGAAGCACTGTGGCATTTGTGCCGTCTCTGCACAGGGACGCAGACACTTCACATCCACCAAGAGGTTTCTAGGAGCATCTACAAATGCATGGGGAGGGCTAGGGGTCCTGGAGACCTGAATGAGCAGAGAGAGGCTTCATAAAACCTTCTCAAGTCTGGGCAATGGATGTAGGAAGTGGCATCTCATCTGCTTCATGCACCATGCAGTGCATGTGTACAGGCTGCTGCAGTGATGGAGTGAGGTGGAAGGTGGCAGGGTGCCTTGGGACCCCCAGCAAGCTTTTGGGTTAAACATTAGCACTAACTGGATGGCTTAATGAGTGTCTGGGACAGCATGAGTGGCTCTGACACCTGACTGCCCCTCTGCTTTGCGGGTCCTGCTCTCCTCCTGCCCTGGCATTGGGGCTCAATGGGTCCTTTGTGCTTGTAGAAAATGAACACTACCCTAAAATGAGCTGTTTCCTGCCAGCTGGGTGTGCAGGCACAGCTCAGTGGGTTCTGGACTGCCAGAGCTGTGTGCCAGGGCAGCTGGCAGGGCAGGAAGAGCGGAGGCAGAGGCAGCAGTCCTGCAAGGTGCTGCATCTCTACTTGCTCTTCACACAGGCAGTACGACTAAACCACATGGTGGCACATGGAATGCAGCTCTGTGGCCACCAGACCACCAGCCTGAATGGCACAGGCACAGGTTTCTTGTGTTGCTGGACTCCTGGATACAGAGCAGGTCCAGGTGGAAATTGAGCATTTGCAGGATGATTTTTAGCCCATACAGCTGTCATAAACGAAACAGCCAATTTAATAATTAAAAGAGAATTTATTAAATTATCAAAGTATAAATTTTGAAAAAGCCACAAGCAAAGCAGTGCCAAGCCAGGCAATCGACACCGGGTGAACTGGATTCGGGCTATGTCCGCTCCGAACCCCTCTAGTTCACAAACGCTGTTCCATGGGGTACCTTTTTGGGCTCTGTTAATCTTATCTTTTAGCTTACTGCTGCGTCTGAAAGTTCCTGGAACAAGTAGATGAATATCTTTTCTTTATGATTTTGAATAAGCTTCTTTGGCGATGAATATTATCTTATCGTATATGCATATTGAAGGCATATCGCTAGAGTTTTTGCCAGACGAAAAATCCCTTGAAGTACACTCTTTTGGAGACAGCTTCATGTCTTTGGTATTTGTATTTTTCTCTTGGCTTTGGTAAAAATGCTGTAGTCTTAATTTTTAGCACGAATTACTTTGCAACACATATTACACAGCTCACTGGATAAACGTTCATGCCATTAAAGAGACAGGGCTTAGACTCACTGCTTGGTGCTGGTGATTGTTTGAAGGGACTCCACTGTGTAAAGTCAGAGCTAGCATGGCCCAGCCCTTTGCCCCTGGGTGCTTCTTCCCTTGTGCTAACAACCACAGTTGTGCTGATGAACTGCTCCAACTAAAACCCAACCACATTCAGTTTGCCAGGTTACTAAGGGGAAAACAGCAGACACATGGGGTGGACAGTTTTGGATTGTGCAACCCTGGCTGCACAACAGCTGCAGGGGAAGAAATAGGACAGGCAAGACTGCTCATCCAAGAGCAGCCTGGGATGCTCTCAGCTCAGCTTGGTAGAGAAATGACCCCAAGAGAGAGGCTGCTCCTTTAGCAAAGTGGGAATAAAGCCATTAGACTTCCTGCTAGTCCAATTCCTGTTCTTCTCTGGGACTTGAGTTATTTGTGCCCCTTTTTCTCCTGGTGGTTTGAAGGAGAGTTTTTAGAGCCTTAGCTTTTTATCCAGCTTCGTCTCAGGCTTCTTCACCCTCCAGCCTTTGCTGCTGCCTTTCCTGATCACTGTACTTCTGCTTTCTTCGGCTGCATTTCTTTTCCCAGAAATGTGTGTTTTCCAGGGATTGAGCTCTGAACCCAGCTTGTACATCCCCTTCAGCCTACTAAGGAGTGATCTCCTCCATGCTAGTGATTTTGGCTTCTGCTGGGAAATTCTTTGTGTTTGTGTTGGTTTGAGATCAGGCTGGCCACCTGCAGACCAAGGGTGTTCAGACCTGTGCTGGCTGTGCTGATACCCAGTGTGGTCTGTACTTCTCTGGCTGTCCTTCCATGTCTCTTGTGATGCAGGCTCTCGGTGTGCTGATGACTTCTCCAGTATTTTAATCCAAGCTGTCCTGCCTAGGGATGCTCTGCCAGCTGTCTTGTGCCTGCCCTAGAGAGACTGCTCCAAATCCTGCATGTCAGTCTGCAGGACTGTACCCATTTCCCTTGTCAAAAATGCCTTGAGGTGGCTCTTGGGGCCTCTTTATGGTAGATTTGTAAACTTGAGCCAGCTTTTATTCAATGAATCCTGGATTTTGGGAAGCTGCAGAGGTGTTACGATCTGGTTTTAAACCCAGAAGAGCAAAGAAAACCAAGTCTCTGTGCATAAACCAGAAAGAACTTAGAAGGTTCAAAATATTCCCAAAAATGAGATTAAAACCAAACGATGTCAGATGTTGGTGCCAAAAAATTGATGTATTTTATTTAATAGTAAAGAGAGGCAAAGAAAAGGAAAGAGAAAAGAAAGAAAGAAGGAAATAAGAGAAAGAAGTGTGCATGGGGGTGAGGGGACAGAGAGAGTGACAGGGGTTAGGTGGAAGCATGTCACCCATCCAGAGGTCCCGGCGACGTCTCGTTGCTCCCCTCCATCTGATCTTCTGGTGGTGAGGGTCCCCTGCTGCCATGGCCACAGGCCACGGCACGCCGTTACACGCCGCAGAGTACAGAGTCCCATGGATTAATACACGCTTTGGGCAGGTGGGAACGCCCATGTGTCTCCCTTGCAGGGGCCAGCTTGACACACTGTCCCTTGCAACACTGAGGGTCTGTTGCATCATCTCTGGTGCTCTGGTGCAGGGTCTGGGGACCCCTTTGGGCGGGCCTTTGATGGGCCATGTCAGCCCTTCTGCTGCGGATAAGCTCCCCCCCGCCCCGCCGGGTGAAGGGGCCCCTCAGCTGGGCTGCTCTGCACAGTGGAGGATGGGCGGTTGCTACGCCTCTCGCCAGAGGCTTTTCCAGCACACACCCAAAGCCTCTCTCCTCCCACCCTNGGCGGTTGCTACGCCTCTCGCCAGAGGCTTTTCCAGCACACACCCAAAGCCTCTCTCCTCCCACCCTTTTGCTTCGAGGGTCTGTGCCAGCCTGGTAGCTGATAGCCCTGGGGCTGTGGTCCCCACCCTGGAGGTGTTAAGCTTATGCTTTGTGAATGTCCCCAGCCCTTTATCTTATCTTCATCAGCAAGCAGGTCCAGGGCCTCTCAGAGCCCCATTCAGGGTGCTACAGCTTTTGTAATACAGTTTTTAAAAGTCCTTCATGAAAAGTGTTTTAAGTCATAAACTACAATATTTCAGTCTCTGACAAGAGGAGGGAGTTTTGTTTTGTCTAGCTTGTTGATGGAGGCAGACAAGGGGAGTGTGGTATAAATAGGCCTCTTGTGAGGATGTGACCACCTTTCTTCTGCTACTTTCCACCAGCTTCTCACTTCTTTTTTTCTTCCACGCCCCCCCTTTCTCTCTTTTGTGACATTTCTGCTGTTGCTTTGTGGCTACCAAGCTCTCAGGCCATTTCACTTTCTGCTTGTAGATCTACATTGAGTTGGATTTGCGCTACCAGCCTCCAAATGGCTCAGCGGGGAGCTGGGTTGAAGAGGATTTTGTCTATCTTGTGAAAGACAGGTATGGAAATCCTAGGAAGAGCAAATTTCCAGGCAGTTTGTACAGCTGCCTCTGTCAGTGGCAGCCTTTGGGATGCAATCCAACCTCATTTACTCTCTACCTCTGGCCAGGCTGGTGCATTTCAACTCCACAGCAGCAATAAGGGAGCAGGGCTCTTGAATTAAAATACCTTGTCATCACAACAAGCCTTTGACTGCAATGATCCACTGTAAGTGCTAGGAGTCTTGGGACTCCGTGGAAGAGCCTTGAGAGCATTTCTGCAGCCTTCCTGGCTTGTGGTTGCAAAGTTGCAGAGCATGGCTTTGGCCTCCAGCAACTCCATGCACCCTGCATGCTGTGGTGGTGCCCAGAGCCAGGGGAGTTGTGGATTTCTGGGCAGACAGGATGACAGGCAGCAGCAAGGCCTGCAGAGTGTCACTTGTGGAACACTAGGGGGAAAACAGCAGACACATAGGGTGGACAGTGGATAAGCTTAGAAGAAAAATGCTGGTGTCCCTGCCAAGAAATAAGCAGGAGCATGGCTGGGCCACTGTTACTTAAATGCACCAGGGAACAGCCACAGCACACTGGTCTTAGCAGCAAAACATCTTTTGTTTTTACAGTTCAGAGTTAATCATTCGCAATCCTGGATTTGAGCAGCTGGAGTAAGTAGCCCTACTTGAATGTCTTGGCTCACCCTCTTGGGTGGAGGGCAGTACACAGCCCACTTGTCAGAGCTGATGTGTGGCACGGGGTGGGGTTGGGCTTGCAGGACTGCCGAGGGGCTGAAAGCGAAGGAACTGGACAAGAAGGCTGCTGCACTAGGCAGGAAGCTGGCAAAAGGTCTGGAGACTGATGAAGAAGAGGAAGAGGAGGAAGATTTCTATGATACATCTGAGATTGAGGCCTCGGGCATCATCTTCAGCCCTGTGAAGAGGTATCCATGGCATGCTCTTCTCTCTTGCCCTTGCTTGGGTCTTGGGGTAGAAAGTGCCAGATCCTGAAGAATTCCTGCAGCTCATAGCAGTCTGCTTTGGCAAAATATCAGAAAGCTTCCATCTCTAATGGCCCTAGACTGGGTGTGTTGGGGATTTCCTCATTCCCAGGGCAATGGGCCATTATTTGCCAGGTTTTCTCTTGTTTCCCTTGGTGGGGACTTACTCAGGTCCATGTTGACAAAGACACCTGCTCACCTGGGCTTTTTTTCCCATGCAGCCGCTCCAGACTCTGCTCTGCACGGGACCTCTTTGCTGCCCCAACCCCACAGAGCTTCCAGGTACTGCAGCATTGGGTGCATGTCCCCGTAGCTGCCTCTGGCCCCGCAGCCAGTCCCTTACTGCCTTGCTGTGGGCCTTGGCTTCTCCAATTGCCACATCCTCCATCGAGGCCTTTAACATGAAGACCATTGTGCTTTGTGTGACTTCCCTGGGCAAGATGTAAGGTTCCTTGAATGGACTGCATCCATGAGTGCTGGCCCCAGTATCAGTGAGCCCATGTAGTTAGCTATGGATAAACAGGAGAAGGGAATCAGCTACATGTGCAATTGCAAAACACTGCCTGAGCAGAGTCTCAGAGAGTACCCGGGCAGGGCTGGTGCCTGCCAGCTTTCCCAGGGCCTGTCTGTCTTCCTTAGGGACAGCTGTGGGACATGAACAGGGCCAGGGGACTATATGGGGGCTTGCTTGGACATGCTGGGAGGCTGGTAGGAAGCTGTGGCTCTGGCTGATTATCTGACATCAGGCTAAATTGATTTCAGGGCAGGTCTCCCAGCCTGGCTATGGATTTAAATCCTTCCCTGGTTCTAAGTAAATGTGGACTCACATTTGGTCCTATCAGCCAAGCAGGAAACTTTTGTGAGGGTTGAATTTCCTATCATCGTTTTCTTGAAGCGATTATTCTGTACCTTAACAATGGCCTAGTTACTTGTACTGCAAGCAAATATGAGAATATTTCTTGCATATCTTAGACTCATAAGCAGTTGCAGTAAATGAGACAGCTGCATTCCAGTCTTTCCAATGGTGTCCATCTCAGTAGGCTTCAAAGAGGAGTATTAACAGAAGATACGAAGAGCATCTTCTCCAAGATGCTCTGTGGACCCCGCCATGTGGGAGCAGTGGGTTTGCAACCCCTTGGCATCAGGAACTGAGGGTACAAGTGCTGCTGGGAAGGTCTGCTCTTGTCAAAAGTACTGGGGCTCCAACAATTTATTTCCTTGCTTGTCTGAAAGAAACAAGTATCTCAAATAACACTTTGGTCTGTTCTGGCTGCAGTAGATTTCAGCAGCCATGCTTTTGCCTGCCCTATGTGTCCACCTCTGCATTGAGAGTGCCCTGTACATGTGCATATTGTTGAAACAATCTCAGGATGGAGACGTAAACGAGGAGAGTGCTGATTCAAAGAAGGAGAGTGCTGATTTTCTCCCACATTTTCTCAGGTTGGGATTAATGTAATTGAAGCACAGAAGCTGGTGGGGGTGAACATCAACCCCTTTATTGTAGTCAAGGTTGGAGAGGAAAAGAGGCACACGGCGACGCAGAAGTCAACAAACTGCCCCTTCTACAATGAAGTATGTGACATGGACAGAGGCTCTGTCCTTGCCCCACTGGTGTCCCAAGTGCCTGCGACTGTCCTTGAAAGGCATGCCTGGGAGCTTGGGGCTCAGCTGTCTTGCTCTTCTCTTTCAGTATTTTTTGTTTGACTTCTATGAGCCAAGGGACATTTTATTCCACAGACTCATAGAGATCTCGGTATGTATGTCTTCATCTTACATCGGTTAGTGGAACAGCCTGATGCTTCTGTGTGTAGACACTGGGAGCGATGGGCAAAGCAAGGGTACCAATACCATTGAGGTGTTCCAGCCAGAAGCACCTGCCCACAGAGAGCCACAGAGCCTTCCTGTGGCTGCACTGGAGCAGAGACCTAGCCATGCTCTGAGCCAGCACTGGGAAGTGCTGCCTCCCCACCTCCTCCAATTCAGGGTTTTTCTTCACCTTGTGACTGGAGTGGGGCCTCTGGGGCACTTTCTTGCCTGCTGCCTTGTTGCCCTGCTGTTTTAGCAGCAATTCCCTACTGCCCCTTACCCTGGAGCCTCATCCTGCAGGTCCTGAAGGTAAGTAACTGGTGTGAGGGGAGCTCAGAAATTATTTGTGCTGTAGAAAAGCCCAGGCAGGCAGAGAGGTTGAAAATCCCTTGGCCCAAAGCAGAAGGGCTTCCCCAAGACACAGGGATGTTCTGAAGATAGTTAAACCCAGCCAACACACCCTTTGCCAAGTGGTTTCCAGCACTTTCCCAGTGAAAGGCTGCATGTCTCTTCTGCTGGGGTGAGTTCAGCAAGCACTGAGCAAGACGGGTTTTGGGAGAGACACTAGCCTGGTGGGGTCATGACTGCCCTAACGCAGCAGGATATGGACACAAGACTCCCTGTGGGAAAACAGATCTGTCCTAGGTCCATTGTAGGGATGTGGCTTACCTGGGACTGCAGAAACTGAATTGGTTGCACATGACTGCCTTGGTCTAGGTTTGACTGAGGGCTATGGGCTGGTGGGCTTTGTGGGAGTAGTTGGGTGGGAATGAGTTTGTCCCAGGGCTAACACAGATGGGTCAATCTGCATGAGGAACTTGCAACCACCGTCTCAGCTGTGCTTTGGAACGAGCACCTCTTGGCAGCCCTGTGTTCCTCAGAGATATCTGGATGTGTCACCTGGCTGCCCACACCTCATGGTGCTCAGGGAGACTTGTGTTGTCTGCAGATTTTTCACTCCAAGAAGATACCATTTCTCGGAACTTGCATAGGAACATTCAAGATGGATGTTGAGACAGTGTACAGCCAGCCAGGTAAGAGGGACTGCACCGCATACCTGTGCCTGACCCTGGCTCTGTCTCAAACTGGTGTTTCCTTCATGCTCTGAAGGGTCTGGTCAGGGCCCTGGCTTTAAAGCACTTAGTTTGCATGAGGACCTGAGCTTGCTTCTCCTCCCAGCTGTCTGAAGGCAGGTGACACCTCCTGCACCTTCAGAGGGAGGGTCAGGGCAGTCTTTGTGCGGACCGAGTTGGATGTGAAATGGTAACCTGGCCTTTCCCTAGGGAACTCCTCCTCTTCCCTCTCAGATCACAGATTTTTCCAGAAGTGGGCAGTTATCAGTGACCCCACGGACACTCGGGCAGGTGTGAAAGGCTTTGTGAAGTGCAACATTTCTGTCTCTGCACGCGGGGATATTGTGGGCTACCTTCCCACCTATTCCAGAAACCAGGATGAGGACATTGAAAGGTAGGTGCAGTGCGATCTTGCATGGCCCTGGGGAACACCGCCACGTCTCTCTTCACACTACCTTCTTTGCCCTGTTTTCCCCTTGTAGCAGGTTTGGTTCGCCAACTGGGCGGAAACACCAATTTAGTGTAGTGGTTTGATCACATCTATTTCACTCTGTGAGATAAGGACCAGAAGAAATGCAAAGCAGGCCTAAAACTTAAAAGAATATAAAGTTTATTACTAACAGAGTTAAAAGTAACAATAAAAAGAAAGTTAAAGCAAAACCCTCTTCTCTCCAGCACTCCCCAAGCAAAAACTTCTTCCCCCCTTCCCCTTCCCCCTCCAGCACTCCCCCGTTCTTTTACCACCTCCCACAAAAGG
>VZTE01004735.1:2304-12965 GCA_013397775.1 Eulacestoma nigropectus
TCACAGCAGAAGCTCGGCAGGCCATCAAAAAGGCGGAAGAGGCAATTACCAACCGACAGGCCCATAGGTATCTGCCTTACTTACCTTTTCAATTTATCGTTCTAGGTAAGGCGCCACACCTCCATGCCCTGATATTCCAGTGGGACGAGGTGCAAAGGGACTCCCTTGTGATCATCAAGTGGGTGTTCCTGCTGCACCAACCGTCGAAAACCATCACGACGCCACAGGAGGTCATGGCAAGCCTCATAATTAAAGGTAGAGCTCGACTCTGCACCCTGGCAGGGTGTGACTTTGCGTGCATATACATACCAATCATCTTGGACCAATTAGAGCACATGGTCCAGACAAATATGAATTTACAATTCGCTCTGGATAGTTACTCTGGACAAATTTCTAGTCATCGGCCCAAGCATAAACTTTTCAACGAGGCCTTTTTCATTGTGCCAAGGGAGGTTCAGAGTAAGAAACCCCTCAGAGATGCCCTAACTCTTTTTACAGACGGCTCTGGGAGATCGCACAAGTCTGTTATCACTTGGAGGGATCCCAAGACTCAGCGGTGGGAAGCTGATGTCGAGGTGGTCCCCGGATCGCCTCAGGTTGCCAAACTTGCGGCCGTCATCAGGGCCTTTGAACGTTTCCCTGAACCCTTTAATTTGATCACAGACTCTGCTTACGTTGCCGGAGTAACTATGAGGGCTGAAGGAGCTCTCCTAAAAGAAGTTTCCAACCAAAAGATTTACAGCTTGCTCTCAAAGCTGATAAAACTTATTTCCCACCGAGAGCAATCCTTTTATGTTATGCACGTAAGGTCCCACACAGAACTGCCAGGTGAGGTTGCCGAGGGCAACCGGAAGGCTGATATTTTGGCTTCTCCGGCAGAGCTCGCAAAGCTCCCTTTGATATTTGAGCAGGCTAAAATCAGCCACACCATGTACCACCAAAATGTGCCGGTCCTGGTCCATATGTTCCAGCTAACGCAGGCCCAGGCCAAGGCTATTGCGGCTACATGCCCTAGCTGCCAAACGTACCAACTTCCATCAATGGGCAGCGGGGTTAACCCTAGGGGCATAAACAGCTGCAAGGTGTGGCAAATGGATGTAACGCACATCCCCGAATTTGATCAATTAAAGTACGTGTATACATCCATTGATACCTTTTCAGGGGCCATGTATGCCTCCGCCCATGCCGGCGAGAAGGCCAAGGATGTCAAAAAACATCTAGTCCAGGCCTTCGCCGTGCTGGGCGTGCCTAAAGAAATAAAAACAGACAATGGGCCTGCCTACACCTCACAATTCGAGAGCTTCTGCCAGCAGTGGGGGATCCACCATGTCACTGGGATTCCTCATTCCCCAGTCGGACAAGCAGTGGTAGAAAGGGCCCACCAGACTCTGAAACAAGTCCTCCAGCAGCAGAGTGGGACCATGCAGACCAACTCGCCCATTTTCAGGCTCGCCAAGGCTCTGTTCACAATAAACTTTTTAAATGGGACTTTCGAAGAGCTTGAACCGCCAATTTTCAGGCATTTTAGGAACAGTAGTAAACATAAACTAAAAGAGAACCCTGAAGTGTTAATTAAAGACCCTGAAACATAGCAGATACTGGGTCCATACCATCTCATTACCTGGGGACGCGGGTATGCAAGTGTGTCCACTCCCCAGGGGTTGAGATGGATTCCCGCGAAATGGGTAAAACCGTACGTCCAGCCCCCATTGTCCACTAAAGAAGTCAAGGCAGCCGCATGGAGATGTCGACGTAAGCGGGACCCGCGCTGATTTTTCCTATGCGTTTCTCATCCCCTATCATAAATCTATTATGTGATATTAACTTATGTACATTTGTTTTGCCCTTGTTATACTTTCATCTATATGTTTTGATCTTTGTGTTTTAAAGAAGATTGTTTTCAATTATATTTTTAATTTATTAAGTAAAAATGGGGGAGATGTTGCGGTGGTTCGGTCCACCTTCGGGTGGACAGCAAGTGGGTGGACTTCCCTGCACAGGACTCTGCCTCTGAAGGCAGGCCTGAGGATAAGACTGAAGTTTAACATCTCCACCCACTGGGTGCCACTCACCCCAAAGGTGGACCGAACCACCGCAACAGGCGACTCTCCGCCATTATTGTCTATGTTCCCCAGGACAATTAGGGGAACTCCCTCTGCATTTGTGGGTGGGGGTTAAACTGTTTTGCAGTTATTAACAAAAAAATTTTTTTTCATTTATATCTACTCATTTTAATCTCTCCTTATCAGTGGAAAGGGGTTGGTTAAAACTAAAGGAGAATGAACCCATCTTGGAGTGTCCACCTCCTTAAATTGTCTTAAACTAAGACACAGAAATTGTCTTTTTTCATTTATTTCACAATATATGAAAAAACCCCAAAATTTTCTGTGAAAAATCCAGTTTGATTTAAAATACAATTTCACACAATATATTTTTAAATTAAATTGTGAATTCATTGTCATTTGTAGATTTATTCAGAAAATCTCTCTTCCGGTCTTAGTGATGTCAATTCCAGCTGTTCTTGGCTGGTAATCACATGATTATAAAAGATCTCTTCACAGTCAAAAGAAACAGAACTGTGCTTTCTGATTTTAATCATAAGCAGCTGAGAAGATATCAAGGCCCAAGCAAAGTTCTACTATGAAAAATTAATCATCAATCTCCTCTTTAAATGTGTTTCTGCTGCAAGTAAACTCTAATTATCTTTACTAGTTGGTGAATTAGAATAAACTCTTGGGAAGGGGGGAAGAAATAAAACAAAACATAGCACAGCGATGTCAGACCAAGAAATCCCTAAAACGGTAACAAAGCTCTTCTCAGCTTTGTAGGTTAATATCAAATTATTAAGTTTTACTTATAACTGTTATTTAAAAGACTAAAAGAAATTCTACCTCCCTGCAGTTTAATTATTGGAAGATTTCATAATAAGAGCAGGATCTGGAGCGGGAAGTTCAAAGGTACAGCCAAGATCAAACAGGACAGATTGTTTTAAAAATATGCTAGTATGTTACAAGGACTCATAACACCTAGGGACTGTAAAACGCAAGCTTTGGGAAAATCTGAAGGAGCCAAGTAGAAAATTGGTGTTCAGCCTGTGAGATTTTCAGCTCTTAGAAATATAAAAGACTGACATCCTGAAAGACTCTGTGGAAACCTTAAACACTGTGGGATTTTTTTTTCTTAGTCTCAGTACACTTAAAATCAATTCATACTGTATTGGGCCAAATGCAGTCATCTGATAGATATTTACCTGGGGAAGACATGCTCAGGTGTGACATACCATGCACATACATGACATTGTGTCATATGTGGCTGGCTCACGAAAATAGACTCAGTACATCTTTGTGATGTTTTTCCTGCTGATACCAGGCTTAAAATCCTATTAAAACTACCTGGCTTATTGAAATGCAGAAAAATCTTGCAAACTAAATATACGAATGCAAGCAGACAAAGGTCTTACCAGGAAAGAAATAAAGAAAAATAAAAGAAACACCTGTTCTATTTCTTTTTAATTGCATGATACCCTGCTGTTACATGACAGGTGAGAAAGCGAAGCCTTTCTCACATTCTATCAAATGAATTAATGCACAGTGCAAATGCATCAGGAAGCTGACATTCCAGTGGGGTTGGGGTTTTTTTGTTTGTTTGCAATCACAAATGAGCAAGATTTTTATATGGTATGTGTATTCTGGCAGACAGGCTGTAAAAATGCATTCTGTGAGTGCCTGCTCCTGCCTTAAAGTCAATTCTTACTGATTTATCTGCAAGTAAGCAGTATGTGCTGGTTACTAGTTAGCAACATCCTACTTCCTGAAGTATTTTGGTTTAACTGTTTTATTGTTTGGAGTGACACACATCCAAGGTTCCACACCATATCCTGAAAATTAATTCATGTCAACCTGGATTTTTCTGAGAAGGTTCAGGCAGTCATAATGTACTAGTCTTGCTGGTTGTGGAAGTGTGACATACAGCAGGCTTGCTTTTCAAATTTTGCTTAGTTTTTCTCCCTTTTCTACTGGAATATGTGATTTAAAGAAAAGTGTGTGTTATTGCTCCAAAGATGTGGGAGGTCTGAGACTGAGATATGAGGATCTGGAATCAGCCTACATTCTGGCCAATACAAACAATTGCCTTGAATTCTTCCACAGTTTGTGAGTCATGATACCATGTTTCTGTGCTGGAAACTATGTCATAGTTTTCCTGCTGCACAATGGCTTCCAGTCTGTTGAGGAATATGTTTAGTGCAGGTAGCTCAGGTGTGCAGCTGCAGGACAAGCTGCAGATTGAGCTCTGGGTGTCAGGAGCCTGGGACAAGAGGCTGTGAACTGGTGCTGAGCGTTTGCATAACGAAGGGCCCAGGGATCTGTGGTGCCAGGCAGGTGGCCAGACACTCAGAGACAAGGCAGGAGCCGATGGCCCCAGACTTTCACTCACTTAGATTTTAAGGGTATAAAAAACCCCCGAAGTTTCACCTGTAATGAAACTTTGTCTGGCTGTGTAAGTGTGGGGAGTCAAGTGGGGTACCCATCAACTCACTGGAGCTGCCCGCTGTGAAGTGCCCTATGTCCCAGCTCAAGTAGTGCAAATGTGACTGCTAGAATGGCTCTTGGATGCTTGGACAGGAAAATTTCCTTAACACACTCCTTCCTGCTTGTTACCCATGCTGTCTGCATTGGTGTATAAGCGTTTCGGTTGGGAAGCTTAATTATCAAAGCTAGATAGAATTTCGTTTCATATTAAAAACTATAATATTGATGTCAACAGGTTAACACATGAACAAAAAAATTCTAATCATTTGGGATAGGAATTTGTCTTCCAAACCTATAAAACGAGATCTGAAAACCTTTCTGCTACGCAGTTCCTAACACAAGTCAGTCACGCTACAAGTGAAGGAGCAGAGCCGTGACATGCAAACAACATGTTTTTGTCGCCCTGGTTTTTCTACTGTTCTGTATTTTTACTTTTGTAGTAGAAGTTCTCATGCATTTTCTATAAACATAGCTCTTGTTTTTCTAACCGGCCTAGAATGTTTTCTGAACTTCTGGATTGTTGTTCATTCCTTTCTCCAAGGCGGAGAAAGATGATAGACTATGTTCCTATCATGTAAAATTGCAGAGGTGTTAACCTCATCTACCAATGTGTGGTTGTTTTAATAGAGGTATAAAAAGGTGAGAATAAAGGTGGGCAGGGTCCTTTGCTCTGCTCAGTGGTCCTGACCTGCTGTTTGAATCTGCGTGTTCGTGTCCGACACTGCAACATGTTTTCAGTCAAAAACCAAGAAATATTAATTGCGCCACATACAGAAAACAGTTTTTTATTAGATATTTTCTTTATCAAGATTCTGAACACCAGCAGAAAAGGTATAGAAAACAAGAGAGAAGTTCTCATTTTACTACTGTATAAAGCTTTGGTGTACTCATGACTTGAATAGAGTGAGCAGCTCTGGTCTTCTCATCTCAGGAAGGTCCTTATGAAGCCAGAAGAGGGACAGTGACATGACTTCTGAGATATAGCAACTGCCTTGGGAAGAGAGACTTCAAAAGCCAGTATTCTTGATGAGGAGCAGGGAAGGCTGAAGGGGCATACCTAAGATCATGAAGCCCTGGTGATGATGGAGATGGTGAACATGGTACTAATAATCATGAAATGGGATTGAAAGGAAATAAGTGATGTTTAACAAACTTGAGTAACTGCTTGATCTGCGAGGCTGCTGAGTAGGCAGACAGTGTTGGCAGTGTTGACAAGGTTATTAAAGACATCACCATTCAGACATATTGAAAAAGGACATCAAGGAATGCTCTCCCATGTCCTGCTACAGTGAGCATGGATTGTGAAGGTACATGAGCACAGGGGCCATATCCATGTATGCTGCACAAACATCTGGGCATTATTGTCTATCTTTGCTGGTGACAAAGAACAAGCCTAGCTGGACTTGGGAAGGCTTTCTTAAGTTCTTATATATATATTTTTTCATGCTGTGAAGCAGCACAGACAGAGGGTAAGCGCATGTTGACTGTCACCTGGAGCTGTGCTCTTCAGGTGTGTGCGATGGGAGTGGTCTGTATTTCTGTCTCTGCTTTCCTAAGTGTCTCTTTCCATTTGGTGTTTCCATCTTTCCCCAGTACAGGACTGATGGAGAGCCTATTACTGCCGGGGCTCATTTTGGCTTCTCATCTGCAAACAAGTACACCAGACTAAGACTAGGGATTGTAATGGAGTTGTTTCTAATTTTTCTGCTGTTGTAAAACCCTGTTGTGTTCGCTCAGCATTGGAAAGAATTTGTTCTCCTGTTTCCTGGGGGACTTTGCTGCTTTCTGTCATGACCAATTCCCCTCTGCTCACGGCACAGAGCCTGTCTTGCTTTGTCCTCCTGGTGCTTGGTTCTGTACATCCTCTTGCTACTTTTCTCTGCTGTCGTCCCTCAGATATCCTTGCTACTGGTGTGTAAGTTAATTTGTTCAGGAAAATCTTGTAGTGAGTAAATTGCTCTTAGAAGTGAACAAAGACGGGGGAAGGGAGGAAGAGACCTCTCTTTCTGTTTTCCTCTTTATTGCTGAAAAAAAGCCTCCAAGTTCATATATAGGAAGGTGGTAAAAGATCTCCAGAGAGAAAAAAAAGTTACAATAGAGTCTGGAAAATCAGAGTGTTCTGTGTCTATATTGATTGATGTGAAGCTTGTTCTCAAATGCAGGTGTGGAAATGTGAATAAAACAACAACACTCCATCACAGATGTCTCTGGTGAGGGTGTCTGGTACATGAGCGCAGACTGTGCTGCAACACCTTTCCTAAATCCTTTCCCCCTCGGCTTTGTAACTGGTAGTTGTGCTTATAGAGATAGTAAAATTTGAATAACGTGATGTAGCAGGTTGACCTTGTCCAGGTGCCCACTAAGTCACTCTATCACTCCTTTTACCAATGGGACAGGGGAGAGAGAAAGATGGAGAACAACCAGCAGGGTGAGATAAAGCAGTTTTATTGCAGTGAAAGAAAGAAAGAAGCAAGATTCTGCAAGCGCATAAGCTAAAGAAAAAAAGTCAGTCTCTACTTCCCATCAGCAGTGATGTTCGGACACTTCTTGGGAAGCAGGGCTTCAGTAATGGTCTCTTCAGAAAGCAAACATTGAGGAGTTACGAATGCCCCCCTTTCTCCTCTCTTCCTTACCTTTATATATCTGAGCTGATGTCCATATGGTATGGAATATCCCTTTGGCTAATTTGGGTCAGCTGGCTTGGTTGTGTCCCCTCCCAGGATCTTGCCCACTCCTATTCCCTTTGATAGGGGAAGGAATGTCAGAGGGACAGCGCTGCTCGGTAGTAGCCAAAACACTGGTCTGTTATCAGCACCCTTTCAGCTACTAATGCAAAGCTCAGCACTGTAAGGGCTGTGAACTTTACCTCAGTCAGACCCACCACACATGAAAAGCAAGCCATGGTTGAGCATCACAGGTATGTAGTTTTTCTAATGAAAACTGTTACTATTTTTCGAAGCAAGATACTTTATAGATGTCACACAGAAATATTTATTTGTCTTATTCTCCAGGTTTGTGTATGGATAACCTTTTACATTCACTATCTTACAGGAATGGAAAGCAGTAGTTTTTATTTGTGTTAACTGTATCACTGTTTTCTGTTTGATTTCTTCTTCAAAATAATTTTGCCTCATTATATGTTATCTTGAAAATTTGTGTAGGTTTTAAGTAATGATTGTTGCGCATATTTCAGTGCTGTTTTTTGCTGGTGGCTGCCAACCAAGATATTACATTTAAAAATACCTCAGCTACTATCTTATGATGGACAGCTGTGTTTTATATATAAGAGAGCCTAGAAGATTGTGGTTTTGTAAGTGTTGCAAGTGTATGTCCAGGTAAATAGCAGAAATGCTTTAGGCAAAGGAAATGCTGTTTATAGTGAATTAGAACAGATGGTGGTCTGGGATGTTTTATTGTGGCACTGGTTATATGACTGACAGACTGTATCCAAACAGCAAGTGAAAATAAATTACATTCATCTAAACAAGTGTGTGTTTTCAGGCACACTTCTAAGCATACTCTCCTAGGCCAGAGTGAATTCCTAGCATTTATGAGCAAACAACAGAATAATTTCTTCATTCTAGTAAAAAGAAACCCAACTCCAAAACAAAAAACAAACCCAAAACAACTCACACTTTAATCAGCTCCAATTTTACTCTTACACTGGGGGAACATTTACCTTTGCTGCCAAGTGCAAACATTTCTGTGCAAAAGTTTAATGTCTTAGGCTTGACTGTTCTGTCTGCCAGGTCTTTTTCCCTTATAGTACCCAGAGGCTTTAAACACACATGCTGGCAAATTTTGATGCAGTTCTTGTGCTATTCAAGTATTTTCCTTATTCTTCGTTAAACTATCTGAAATCACTAAATAAACACGGAGTTTTTTAAATGTTCAGAGGAGGAAGATTTTTCTTTAGAGAATTCTCATTATTGAAGTTAAAGAATGTGTAATCACTACAATCTGCAGAGCATTTGGAGCAAAAGCTGTGGATGAATCTCAGTGCCATTTTTTTAGTTGATTTATTTACGATTTGCCATGGAGCTTGTTCCTGTTATACTTTGTGCTTGGTCTTACTGGTTTCCATGATGGTTCTGTCAAGTGGCAGCAGCCCTGTGAGAGGTTCTGTCAACATGAGCCTGAGTTTTGAAGGCAGTCAGTCCTTTTGTGAGTGGACTTTCTGCTACCTCTCCACTGTTCATATATTAATGTCTGTATTTTATATTAAACGCTGAATAAATCTTCACTTGTTTGATGTGTGTATATGTAAACTCTTATCCATATATCCACATTTCACCTTGTTTCTTTAAATAATTGCAGACTGGTTTTTTTCACTTTCATTGATTATTGTAAGGGACGGTCCGAAGACCCTTCCCCGAGACCCTTCATCTGCTTCACGATTATCTGCAGAAAGCGAGACGCTGAGCCTGGGCCTGGCCGAGGTGGTAAGCTAGCCAAACACAGCTGCGTTGGTCCTGCTGTCATCACAACAAGAACAGTACGGGACATGTCGGGATCGGTACACATGCCTGAGTGCGGTGTGCAAGGAGACATGCCGACCCTGCTGTTTCCAAACCAAGAGCAGTGCGGGACATGACCTGTTCTGTGCCGTTAACCTGAAACAATGGGACTTGCTCCCCCTGCTTCTCAGCTAGTTGCCCCTCGCTTCGGAAAGACTTTCCTTACCTGTTGGCCGGCTGCCACTCGCTTCCAAGAAGACTATAAAAGGACTCTTTAAGAACACCCCAGTCGGGATCCCCCCACGGAAGATGACGGATCAAGAGGACTCCGTCTGGCCGTTGGTAGCTATAACCCCTCTTTCTCTCTCTCTATCCTTTGTTTCCCTACATCTCTCTCCCTCTCTATCGCAATTACACCGCGTTGGTACGCAATAAAATACACTGTGCTGATTGAAATTTACACTTCTCCCCATTGGTGTTTCTTTTGCACTCTGAGATTCGGGTAACGAACCATCACGACCCCCGCTCGTCCCCACGAGCGGATCATGACAATTATATACTACTAAATATGTAGAAAAATGCCTGCTGAGTTTTGTTTGTGTCATACTGGCAATATGTAAAACTGCTTGATGTTTAGAAGTTTTCTTTCATCAAATATGTTATGAGTCTGGGGCTGCACAAAGACAGCAGGATATATTTCAGATTGGTATCTCAATAAGAAATAGGATTTAGTGGATGTTCTTGAGATACCATTTTTATATTTACATTTTTCAAATCTGTTTTATATATCTGACTTAGGCAAACAAAATGCTTATCCAGGCAGGTTAATTAGGGAGTGGGTGAAAATTAATTCATTAACTTGCATGCAAATCACATTGAAAGTAACATTATTATCTGAACCAAAGCTAAGGTCTCGGGTGACCTTCTACCAATAAATTTAGTTCAAAAGTATAAAAGCTTTTTCATAATTTCATTTTGAAAGCAACTGAATGGGCATAAGAGAGCAAGCCAGCTGTGTTCAAGTGTACATTGTTATGGTGGAGGTAGAATCTAATGCTTTTTAGTCTTTCACAGCGTTTGACTGACTTTATCATAAGCCTGTAATGATGTACACTTCTTAAAAAATGGAAATCAGCAATTTATTCAGGAAAGCATGGAGGAGTCTGTCTCACAGGAGGTGCATAGGACCTGGGATTAGAGTTTATACAGGACTGCAGGTTAATATTTGTCACTGTTGAGGCAGTCATGACACATATAAACAAAGTAACAACTCCAGGCCAGGGCAAATGCAAATGCTCCCTTTATTTCTACAAAGCCCCTTTTATACAGTGTCTCAGCACCCATGCTGTGTCTCTATTGGCTTCTGAGTTAACGCCCCACAAAACTACTGGTTGCTTGAAACTAACACCCATCTAAAACAATCTAAAGCAACAAACAGCTCCTTCGAGTAGCTGTGCATTCTTTCATCTGATGTTTTGATTTCTTGCTTCTGTTGATGCTAAAATTCTCATGGGTCCAAATCAAATTCCCAAGGGTACAAAGAGATTGTGTCCAAGCTGAGCTTTGTGAAACTTTCAGAGTAGTTGTTGGTTTCCAAAATTCCCCCTTTTTGTTTTACCCCAGAAATCCCATTTTCAGGAGGTTTTTGACCTATTTAGTAAATTGCCAATTACCA
>VZTE01004737.1:3535-24735 GCA_013397775.1 Eulacestoma nigropectus
AAAAAAAAAAAAAAAAAAAAAACACAACAAAATCAGGTTACTGGTTAAACTCACATTCCTTTTTTAGCGCAAAATCTCCGTTCTGGGAACTCTCCTGTTAAATAAAACAATTTTCTGGCCTCTCTGTCCATTTTGGATATGAACTTGCAAGGAGGGAAGTGGCAAAACACCCCTGAAGCAGGGGCAGCACTGCCCAGGCACTTGTCCACTTACACTCGGAGCTTCTCAGGTGCAGAGCAGGCCAGGCCAAAAAGTGTTTAAAAAATACCACATTTACAATGAAAAGGGCATAAATTCACCACCTATTTTCTTGTCTTCTGATGCAGAATTGGGGTTTTACTTGGATCCTAGCAAGGTGCAAAAAAAACGCACAATCCAGCAAAAAGGAGGAATAATGAAATGGGGTTTCAGCAGCAAATGGAGCCACCTGATGTAAAACACAATATTAACCAAAAAAACCACTTTTTTGTGCAGAATCAAACCAGAAACTGAGATCTAGACCAAGTCTGGACCCAAATACGTGTTCTATTAAAGAAACCAGGATGGTTGGGCAGATGAACATATCTTTGCTCACTGATTTGTCCCTCAGCCTTAGATGAGCTGGGTGTTCCCAGCATCTCCTTGGAGCCAGTTAAATTCCCACACAAGTCTCCAAATCAATGGCACTGGAACAAAACATGTGGGGCTTTTCCTTCAGGGTCAGGTGACAACAACTGCACAGCTGAAATCAGATCCAGAGCAGCTGTGACCGTGAATTAAAGGTGAGAAATAAATCTGAGTGCTGTTCTCAGTGAAACTCCATCAGTGATTCACCCACAAAAGAGAATCAAAGGCACCAAGACAGAACAAGGGGTTCAACTCAATCCCAAAGTTCTGCTCACATCCGTAACCTAAATCAGGATCTACCATGAAGAAAACTCCTTCTGGTGGCACTTTTAATTTCCAAGAGTGGTGGGAAATTTTAAAGCTGCCTTGTACAAGCAAGACTCTCAAAGTAACTTTGTGTCTGCTCATCCCCAGCAGTAACTGAATGAAATGAGCATTTCCTTGGCTTGGTCTGGCTCCAGCATTGCTGCAATTATTCATGAAGCAACAGCTTGAATCACTTCCAGCTGAAATTATATAAAGGTGTGGATAATGAAAACTCTATCAGTTCTGAAGCAAAGGATTTAGTCTTTATTATACCTGCAGGGACTTGAAGTTCTTTGCTGAAACTTAGAGAAGGAGATGGGCTAAAGAAACTCTTGATGTACTTGAAAATGTTTCCAAGGAGTGTGGAAAATTCTTTGTGTCCTTCTCTAGAACACCCCAAACAAAGCTCATCTGGAAGTAATAAAGACTTTTCTTAAAGAGCATCGGGCTCTGAAAGAAATCTCAGCAGCACTGATGGTCTCATCAGGATTTCCATGAATTCCTGACTGCACAAGGTGCTGCCATGTGCTCAGCTCAGGGATTCCAGCAGAGCCCTGCAGCACTGCCTGAGTCAATCCCGCTTGGGGTAAGGATGTCTCAGAACATCACTAAATGCAGCTTTCCAATCCCAAGCTGAGAGGTTTTGTGCTTCCTGTAACTACATCACCAAAACCAGGCTTTTTTCACACATGTAATAACCAAAAAAAGCAAGGTCAGTTACGGGAGCAGAGCGTTTCTTCCTGTGGTCTCCCATCTGATACTCTGTGGGACACATTTCATTTCCAATTCAGTGCTAAAGGCACATTTTCTTTTCATAAAGCTGTACAGCTCAATTGCGTAGATTTAAAATATCCTACAATGATGATGGACTTCAACAAATGAGCAACTAAAATACACGTCCTTAATTTTCCCACATCACTGAAGACCTGCACTGGGCTTTTAAAGTGGGAAAGATTTCCAATGGCAGATGCAAGAACTGAAACAGTTCTGTCCTCTCCTCAAATGTTATTCAGCTTGGAAAATCTCATGGATTAAGTGCTGATTTAGTGTTTTCTTTGTTCAATGTTGATTACTCATCAGCAACTGCAGTGATAAGACAAGGGGGAATGGGTTCCAGCTGAAACAGAGGAGGTTTAGATGGATATTAGGAAGGAATTGTTCCCTGGGAGGGGGGGGAGGCCCTGGCACAGGGTGCCCAGAGAAGCTGTGGCTGCCCCTGGATCCCTGGCAGTGTCCAAGGCCAGGCTGGACGGGGCTTGGAGCAGTCTGGGACAGTGGGAGGTGTCCCTGCCCATGGCAGGGGGTGGGATGGGATGAACTTTGAGGTCCCTTCCAACCTAAGCCATTCCACGACCCTGTGTTCCATAAATCCTCCAACTATTGACTCCATCCTGCTGGAGAATCTCAAATAAATTTGCTTTTCCTGTTGATATCTGCATGTAACCAGTGGGTTTTCTTTAACAAGGAAAGTCCTGTGTGCAGTAAATGGAATTCACTCTAGAAGGATCCAACACCCACCTCAGGATGGAGCAGGCACAGAACCCCTGGCTCATGGTCCATTCCCTGGGGATGTTCCCCCTCATGCTGGACATGGGCTCAAAGTCAGTTCTGCTTCAGCATAAGACTGAAAAATCACATTTCTCACCCTCCTCAGGGGGCTTTTCCATAACTAAATGAAAAGCAGCACGAAGTAACCAAACATGTGTCTCGTATCTGTTCCTTTGGCATCGACAGATGTTCCTGTTTCAGTCCTGGAGTGAAAAGGAAGCCAAGCTCCACTTAGATTTTGTTCTCTAAATGCCTCACAAATGCCAACAGACACCAATGCAAACCTTCCCAGATCCTTCCTGTGGGTCCCCTTTGCGAACAGCTCCTTCTGGCAGGAATTTGGGCATGAGATCAGCAGTGCTGGGAATCCCCACATCAGAGGGAGCTCAGGGGCTCTTCCCCAGCAGAGAAATGCAGGAAGGGAGGAGGGATATGTGAGTTTGGGCTGGCAGGAAGCAGATTCCCCTTCCCAGAACCCACATAGGGAAGGAAAGACAGGTCCAGGGAGGAGAGAGAGACTCAAAGGGTGCCCAGAGAAGCTGCATCAGCAGCAGAGCTGCCGATGTTGAAATCCAAAAGCTGCCTTGCCCTTTACCTTGCCCCAGTGACATCCACATCTCACGGCGTAATTTCCACGCTCCTCGCAGACCAGGCTGGGATTTACATCCCCAGGGTTGAGTCTGCAGGAGAAAGCTCATGGAAAATCTGAGTTTCTTGCCCACAAGGAAGAAAATAAACTTGTTAAGGGAAGCAGGGTGGGAAGCAGATAAGCCTGTCCTAAGCAATGAGTGATAAAGAGGATATGCAGAGACAAATATTTGGAGCTTCTCAAACAGGAAGAGCAGCGGAAGGTTGGAAGGAAAATGATACATTTGATATGAGGTGGCTTTCTGGTGTGCTGTTTGAATTCTTTTCACATCATGTAAGGCAGAAATGATGTGTTTTGTTCCTTCTGGGATGAAGAAATTGTGGTTTTCAGGGTGTCACCCCCTGTTTGTTGCCAGGTGGAATCATCGAAGGTGATGCAGAGATATGAAGGCACTGAGAGAATGCAAAATTGGCGTGTTCCAAAGCACAGTGATCACACACAGGGTGGTGCTGGGCCAGAGCCACAGCCCCTCTGTCTGGAATATCCCTTTTCCACCCAGATTTCTGTGTAGGATGGGAAGAGTTGGCTGGGGGTGACCCCCTTCAGCCACAGCCTGCCCCTCCTGCCCCAACTGCACAAATACCACAGAGGTGCTTTCGGTCCAAAAGGTGACTAAACCACGGGAAATGGGGGAGCTCAAGGACCTCTCCCAGGCTGTGAGTGCCCAAGTGACTCCTGCAGATCTTTCCGAGCTGTTCAACCCCACCTCATCCCTGAGTCCTCCACCATCTCCCTCTGCTCTGCTGCTGGGTGTGTGACACCAGCTTCCATCAGCAGTGTGGTCACTGCCACACACATCCCGGGATTTCCAGGCCCCACGGCCACGTCCCTGCTGCTCTCTGGACTGCCCAGGACCTGCTCCTTTCCCAAGGGTGTATTCCCAAACCTCAGATGTGCCCTGAGCATCCAGCAAAGCCCAAGCTCCTGAGCTGCCCACCATGAAATATCAGGTCATGCTTGAAGGAAACATCATCAAGGAGCTTCCAGTCAATTTAAGGAATCAGCACTTCCCAAAAAAAGTCAGATTTTTGCACTCCAAATAACTGAGTGGTCACTGGCCTTTTGAGTTAGCAATTGGTGGCAGAAGAACACGGGGGGTGAGCCACTGATCAGAGACATCTCAAGTGTTCCAGGAAAAGCAGTCCTGGGAGACAGAGCTGTGCTCCTGGCACAGGGAATTTGGACAGCTGGGAATCTGGGATGCAGATCCAGGTCGTGGCCTGTTCTTTTCTGCTCTCCCATTAATCCTTCTGGCCGCAGGCTGCCTTTGGAGCCGAGGTGGGGAGGCTTTGATGGGGATCCAGCTGCTGTAGTGGCTCTGAGTAATAAAGGTCTGATTTTGTGTGTTCCAGACAGAGCATCCAGACACAACAGAGCTGTTCCTGCAGGACCTCAGGAAAGGAGGAAGCACAGCTCGATAGCAGTGATAAATCTAGTGAAGAAGCCATTACTGTAAGGAGATTACAAAACAACCCAGCTGGTCCTTAACCTTTAATCCCAGCTGAGGGAGGAACACAGACCGTGGGTTTTGCCAGAGCAGTGCACGCTCTGGGCTTGTGCCCTGACATCTGGGAGGAGGCGTGACAGGTGATGCAGGGCTGGCCACAGCCCGTTCTCCCTCAGAACGAGGGATCCCAGCCTGGAATCCACCTCCCAGCACACCCCGGAGTCAGAAGAGGACGAGTTGCTCCTGTCTGACACGGCCACCAGTGGGAAGTGGCTCTCACTTTCCTTCTCATGGGGATGGAAAGAGGAGAATGGAAAGGTCCCCAGCCTTTGGTGTGATTCATTCCCAGCATGGTGACACCGCCTTGCCTTGGAAGTGTCAGGTCAGGTGATTCAGAAGCATCCTGAAGTTGGGATGGGTGGCAAATCCAGGCAGCCACAGCCATGCTGGGAAATCACCTCTGATAGGGGAAGCCTAAGTGTGTTTGAAAGACATAAAAGACTAAAAATAACTGATATTAAACAAGGCCCGCAGATTTCCATGTGCAGGAATGTCACAGCCCTGCTCAGGCAGCACACAAGTGAGGAGAGGAGAGTGGCAGTGCCTTGTCACAGGCACAACCAGGACACTGCAGGGATGCTTTGTTCCCCTTGTTCTCCATTTCAATCACTTCTCTTAGGGCACAGCCCCACAGACACTGCTCAGCAATGGCTCTCCCTGACCTGCCACCATCATCTCCTTGGGTTGAGCCCTCTGAAGCACTGGCTACTCCCACCATTTAAAAACACACCTGCAGAGATTCCTTCCAACACAAGACCAGGAGGATGGAAAGAGAAAAGTTTAAGGTCCATCCCATTCACAACCATTCCATGTTTCTATGATTTAAGGAAAATTCTCCAAGGCAAAGAAGCAATACCAACCTATAACCCTAACCCCAACCCTAACCCTAAACATAACCCTAAACCAAATCCTAACCCTAACTCTAAACCTAACCCAAACCTAACCCTAACCATAGCTCTAAATCGAACTCTAAACCTAACCCCAACCCTACCCTGACCAGAACGTTAAAGCTAATCCCAACCCCAAACCTAAACCCCAACCCTAAGCCTAAAAGTGACCCTAACCTTAACTCTAACCCTAACCCCAAACCCTAACCCTAAATTTAACCCTGACCCTGACCCTAACCCTAATGCTAACCCCAACCCTGACCCTAACCCCAACCCCAGCCCTAAGGATGAGAGCTGCAATGTGGATAAAGGCTCCCGGACAAGGCCGGGTGCCAGCCACGCTCGTGGCCAGCGCTGTCGCAGCAGCCGCACCTTGTCCCTGTCTGCAGGAAGGAGCAGGGCTGCAAAACCCCTGAAGGGGAACTGCTCTTTTCCCGAGTGCCTCCGCCAGGCAGCGGGCACAGAAAGGGGAACCTGGAGGGAGCAGGAACCTGGCAAACGCAGAAGTGCCACAGAGAGGGGGCGGAGGTGAAGCCGAGCCACAGCCACCCTTACTGGAAGCGTCCTGGTCCTGGGGGAGGGAGAACAGCACAGCTGGAAGGGTTTGCAGCCAAGGAGGGGGTTAGCCCGGGACTGAGCTGGGTTTTCACTGGACTGGGCCAACCTGTGATGGAAATGTGGAAAATGTGGTGCCCTCACAGTCACCCCCAGCAAAGGAGTCACTGCAGGGGCTCAGCAGCGTCAGCTCGAGGGCTCGGGAAGCTGGTGGAGCTGGATGTTCTGCAGACTAAGGAAAGCTAAATTACGTCATCTTTTCACATGTGAAATGACTTCCTGAGTTAGTAGGACAGGCTGGAGGTTCCAGCAGTGTTGGTCTGGCCCAGGAGGAGCTGCTGGAAGAGGAATCTGCCAGGAAAAGGCTGAGCAAAACCATCCCCGGCTCAGGCGTTTTCAGGCAGTGGCTTTGCAGCTGGGTTGTGGAATGTTGGGAATGTTAATGGCGAGGGTGTTGCTCTGTGTAGCAGTCACACCTGCGGGCAGGTGACAGAGCACAGGGACCCTCTTGGAGGGACCTCCATGGTTTCCAGGCAAAAACTGCAGGGAGAGCCACAGTGAAGTACTCTGGGCCATATAAATCCTGGAGCCCTTTATCTATCCCTCTCTGGGCCATATAAATCCTGGAGCCCTTCATCTGTCCCTCTCTGGGCCATATAAATCCTGGCAAACTTTCATCTCCTCCCTCTCTGGACCATATAAATCCTGGAGCTTTTTGTCTATCTCTCTCTGGACCATATACATCCTGGAACCTTTCCTATTCCTTTTTCACTGGACCATATAAATCCTGGCAAACCTTAATCTACTCCCTCTCTGGATCATGGAAATCCTGGAGCCCCTTATCTACTTCCTCCCTGGGTCAATCATATAAATCCTGGAACCTTTTATATTCCTTTTTCTCTGCACCATATAAATCCTGGAGCCCTTTATCTGTCCCTCTCTGGATCCTATTAATCCTGGAGCCTTTTATCTGACTCTTTTTCTCTAGACCATGTAAATCCTGGCAACCTTTTATATCCCTTTTTCTCTGGATCATATAAATCCTGGAGCCCTTTATTTACTCCCTCTCTGGACCATATAAATCCTGGCATCCTTTATGTATCCCTCTCTGGATCCTATAATCCTGGAGCCCTTTATCCCTCCCTCCCTCTTCCCAGACATTTGTGATGCTCCAGCCAACCTCCCAGCTCAGCGTGGGGCACGTCCCTCACAGTTGGTGCAACACTTTATTTCTTCTCTCCCCTGATTTAACACCAGCACAAACCTCTGAAACAACTCAGGTGGCCGGAGAAAAACAGGGGCTGCTGCAACTCCTGCTCCTGCTCCTGCTGCTCAGCTCATAAATCGGCTGCAATAATATTTTAGTTATAAAAAAGAAGTGAAAACAAAGCTTTGCCGTGGATCTCAGCACTGTTTTTCTAAGCAGTGAACTGAGTTTTGCTTAAGTCTGCCACTGAGCGGAAAGGGAAAAGCAATCACGAGGGACGCCTGGGTGAAGCTCCCGATGTCAGTGTTTCTGATGAAGATAAATTTTGCTGGTAAAAAGCAAAGTTCCAGGCCTGAGAAAAAGGAGCCCCAAGCCATAAATATTGATAGAAGTTGGGCCAGCAGCCTCCTGCAAGGGAAGGGGGATTCAGGAGTGGGGAAGGATGGGAGGCGGAGAGGCTGGAAGTGAAGCTCCACAGGTCTGTAGGAGAAATGAGGAGAAAGGGGAGGAAGAAACAGTGTTCAAGGGAAGAATTTATTGGGGATTCTGGGGGTCAGCCCCTCCTCAGGCACCTGAAAAGGGACTGAGAGAATAAAAGCAGCTGCCAAGGCTTGAAAATCAGCCCCTCTTTGGGTCAGTAAGGGGCAGGGGCTGGACCTTTCCCCACAGGCTCCAGGGCCAGGTCACAGCCGAGCAGCAGTTTGGGGTCATGCTGAGAGCCCGGACTCAGAGATGTTCCTGCCCTTTGGGAAAGAGCAAATTGAGCCAAGCTGTGCAATCCTGGTTCATTCCTACCTTTGTTCATCCAGCACAGGAGATGACTTCGGCTCTCACTCCTCTGGCACGCCAGCCCATCACTCCTCTGTGGGATTCCCCTGCTCTGCCTCCTCACTGGATGGTTTTTGCTGTTGTTCCTGGGATTTCACCAATTAACACCAAGTGAAAACCTGTCCCGTGGCACCCAGGCCTTGTTCATCCCATGTCCCTGGGGTGAGCCAGAGGATGAAAGGGTTACACTCTGATGCCTGAGACGGCCACCTGAAAACAGAGACTGGACAGGAATGAGAATAAAAGCAGGTGTTTATTTGAAGGGCCCTCAAAGGTGCACCCTGAGCAGTCAAAAGGCTCCACCCAAGATGGACCCCGGGTCACGGGACCTTCACACTTTTAGAAGTTTGGGCCATTTGCATATCAGGGTTAATTATCCAGTTATAACTTCAGCTGATGATGTAATTACCCCAAGTTTGCCCCTCCTCTTTAAAGGCTTTTAGTTTACACATTCTGGGCCTGGGACAATCTGAGTGTCCTCGGAGAGCAAACCTAGAGAGGTTTGTTATGTCCAACCAGCACGAGAGAGCAGCAGCTAACAGGGCACACGAAGCCTCAGAGTTACACGCTGGGCAGTACAGGATTTGAAAAATATAAAAGTTAAAACCTAAGGCGTCAACTCCAGCAAGGAGATGCGAGCTGGGCATTGGAAAATGTGCTGGTGGTAAGAGGAGGGATGTGCTGTCCCTGGTTGGTTGGGCAGGGTGAATTCTCCTGCAGGCTGGCTCGGAGGTTTCTCACACCAAGGAACAGAGGATCCGTTTGCTTTTCCCTATTTTTCTCCCTGGCAAAGCCACTTTGGGCACCTGACCATCTCTCTGCTCCCTGCCCTGCAAGGCTGGGCGCTGGATCCTCCTCCAGACTGGATCCACTCCACCTGCTCCAAAACCAGCTCCTTCCCTCCCATCCCCGATGGCAGCAGGAGCATGGGGTCACTCCTGTCCCTGCCAGGACCGTGCCAGGGTCCCCTCCTTTCCCTGCCCCTCTGGTTTAGCCAGAATTATAAAAATCCATGAGAAACCTCTGGGCTTGCACCTTTGTTTTGCAGCTTTGGGTGGTGGCACTGGGAAACAACTGCATTCGTCACTCACTGAATAAATTTCTATTTTCCATCCATTGTAAAAATAAGGTCAAACCCATTAGAAACGTTTTTCCTTCCTGAACACAGAGTGAAAAATTGGCAGGGGAAGGTCGTGGTGTCAAATTAAATCTTCTCATGGAGATTAAACTTTTTTTTTTTTCCTTTTTTAATCAAAAGGTATCTAAATTTAACTGGAGCCTCATTTTGAAATGTAACATTGAAACATTCCATACTGAAAAATGCTGAAATGCAGCACTCTGGGCTTCAAAAGAAAAAAAAAAAAAAGAGAAAAACAATGAAGAATTTGACAGATTGTTTTGGTTGCCCTAAATTTGAAATTTCAGTGGATAAGCTGTTGATCAAAATACCTTGTCTGGTTCTGATCAGCACCAGCACCATCATCCAGGGGCCATCACTATGGTAAGAGTGAAACAACTGCTAATGCAAAAAACTTTACAGTCTCCTTGCCAGGATGTGGCAGTTTCCATAATTCTCCATCATTTTTTGCATTCCCAGAGTAAGACAAAAGGCTGCAGCAGCAAAGAGCAACACGATTTTCCTGACTCGATGAAGACACAAGGAAGGACCCATGTGCTGAGGCTTTTCCCGTTTTACACGGAGGGAGGGAGCAGGATGAGAGCAGAGCCTCTGGAAAAGGGGCACTGGCTGTCAGCTGGAAAGCGCTCACGACACCCAGTGTGATGCTCACTCGTTGAATTTAATCAGTCTCATGTTGCTTAATTTCAGTAAATTTAGTTAAACCTCAGCTAAATTAGTGAAACCCAAGCAAGGCATAAAAAGAGGAGCTGGCTCTGCTGAAAAATTGCTGATGTCTGGAACCACTCAGAGTTCATAAACTCATACATTTACACCTGTGGGGGCTGCTTAACGAGCTTGACTAATTAAAACAAATTCATGTTCAGGAGGGATGTGCCAAGGGGGGCATGGTGAGAAGGCAACACCAACTCCTGAAAGAAACCCCTCTGGAGGGGCAGGACAACAATGGGATCATCCCCAGGGACAACGAGGAGATTTTCCTTCCCAAAGCAAAGCTCTCCCGTTCCATCCTCTAAACTAATTAATCTGGACACAAATTAACAAACGGGGCTCTTATGCCCCAGATCCTTCGCCCTGGTGCTTGCTCCGGGCTCAGGGGAGGTGAGGTGATTCAGCTCAGCCCTGTGCCAGTCCCAAAAGTCCCTCCCTGGTTCTTCCAGGCTGTTCCCAGCCCCTCCTGCAGCAACGGGAGCCCTCCAACCTCTGCATCTGCTCAGCCTCCTGTGAGAGGCTGAGCTCAGATCAAAGGCTGATCCTCATCCCCAGGACATCTGGGAACAGACGGGCCACGAGCCAGCTTGGATTTCCGCCAGGAAAAAGTGCTGGGGATGGCTGGGAATGAAAGAGGAGAATCGCATGCTGTCGCAGTGTCGGACACGAACACGCAGATTCAGACAGCAGGTCAGGACCACTCAGCAGGGGAAAAGGACCCTGCCCTCCTTTATTCTCACCTTTTTATACCTCTCTTAAAACAATCCCACATTGGTAGATGAGGTGAACACCTCTGCAATTTTACAGGATAGGAACATAGTCTATCATCTTTCTCCGCCTTGGAGAAAGGAATGAACAACAATCCAGAAGATCAGAAAACATTCTAGGCTGGTTAGAAAAACAAGAGCTCTGTTTATAGAAAATGCATGAGAACTTCTACTACAAAAGTAAAAACACAGAACAGTAGAAAAACCAGGGCGACAGCATGCAGTCCTGGAAATATTTCCTTTCATTCCTCAAGCCAGGAAATGCAGGGACCCGTCCCGTCCACACTGCAGGCTGTTGAGGAGATGTGTGCAGACATGAGGGAGCGGTTCAGGTGAAATATTCCTGAATTTTCACTCTCTGCAAACATTCCAGGCATGTTCCCGTGCAGGGATGTGCCAAGGGAAGGAAACCACCGGCGCTCCTTGCCAACCATTCTTGGCAAAGTGTTTCCCTGAACGAGCTTTGGGCCATTTAGCTTTTGATTTCATATTTATTTATAATAGAAATTAAGGAGGTAATGTCATAGAGGAGAATAACCTCTGCTAATTGGTATGTAATGCTGTGGGAGTAAACCCATGTTCTTGATGAGTAAAACTTCCATATCTTACTAGAAATGGAATATTTAAGCTTGCCAGTCCTAACAATATCTTCCCAGAGAGGTGGGCAAGCATCTCTCACACACCCACCTCAAAAATGCTTTGTTAAAAAGAATAAATCCATTATTTGCTGAGCTGTCCCATTCCCTGGGAGGAAAAAAACCTATTCTGCTTCAAAAATCAAACCAGTGTGGTTTGCAGTGCATTTTAAACAGTAAAAGTGTAAAAGGAAGCCAGAATTTGGGGTGCACAGTCCAGCCTGTGGACAACGAACACCTGAAGTGCTGACTCAGGTGAGCCTCACCCTGGGAAAATCTGCTTCACCCCTGGGTTTTGTTCAGGCCGACGAAGCCAGACACTTAAAAGTGCAAGAACTGCCTCTCACACTCGCTTTTGTGCGTGAGAAGGGAAAGCAGAGCTGGTCCCTGTTCCCTGCACTGGCTTTGGGAGCTCATACTCCAGCAGCTGCTGCTGCTGTGAACGCTCCCACAGCTGCTCCCTCCTCACCACAGAGCAAAAATCCTCCGTGCAAGGGGCTCCCGACCCGGCTGAGCCTCGCTGGGTTTCGTGCTCCCTTCATCCCGATGGAGTGAGGAGCTGCTGGGACACCTCGGGGGAAAACAGCTCTGCTCGAGCAGCAGCCTGGAGGAGAAGTGGAGAAACCGCTGAGGAAACAGCTCCAGAAAGGGAGGTGAGATGCCAAAGGGGTGATGACAGAACAGAGACCCCGTCCTGAAGGGTCGCTTGTGCCTGCACAGCACCAGGGGACACCGGGAGGACACTGCAGTGGCATCCCTGTCCCCGTTTCACAGCTGCCTTTGTGGAAGTTAAACTTCTCCCTGTCACTCGCTGAGGCTGAAAACACCTTTGGAGGAAAGGCACCTGTGCAAAACCAGTGTGAAACCAAAGCAGTGGAGCATTTCCACTGGTGGGAGAGTTCTGCACTCGCTGCCTGCCGGAACCAGCCAGGGCAGATGGGCAAAGGGCTGAAATCAGGTTTAATTTTCCCTGTGGGGTTAAAAACTCATCTGCAAACCTGTCCAGGGCTTGTGCTCCATGTGTGTGGATGGCTGTGTGAGCAAGAGCTTTTTCTCCCTGAAGAAATGACTGAAGCACATAAGAAAGCTGCTCTGAAACAGTTCCTTCTGCTAATATTTGTAAAGCAATTCCAGCCTGCAGGAGCTCCCAGAATCCATGGATCCCACCATAAGAAACGGGTGTTTCCCTCTGGGACAGGGCAGGTAGACTTTGTGCAGCTCAAGATTATTCCATGTTGTTTCTAGGCATGGAGAGGAGACTGGTGTGTCCCCCAAAAAATTCTCTTTGTGTTATTCTGTGTGGAAAAGTGCATTTTAAACAAATTTCCCTTCACCCTCCTGTTCTGCAGCTTGAGCATAGCCAAGTGTGAGCTCTCCAGTGCTGTTTGAGGGGTTCTCTTTCCTTCAGAAGAAAACTGGAAGATGTATTGCTTATATTCTAAAGAGACAGAGCACCCAGCAAGCGGAAACAGCAAGACAGAACTAATTAAGCTTTGAGATTTATTAGGATGGGCTTTTTTCCTTGCATCCTGCCCCGTGGTACCACCTGGGCCAGCACAGCAAAAAGCAGCAGTGGGATGTTCACTGAGGCAGCGAACACCCCCTCCCACACTGCAAAGCCCCACGGCAGCCTCGCTGCCGTCTCCAAACAACCTCCCAGTGACATTTCACCACCCACAGCCTCGGCACAACCCTGCTCCCAAACTAACCCTTCCCTCAGGGGTATCTGCACGGCCACTTGGATGAGGAGAGTTCAGAGTCAAGTGAACAGTGGGTGCATCTTGTAACGGAAAGGACGTTTCTCTCGCTGAGAGAGTTTCCTGGCTCTGACGTAACTGGGAGATGATTTCTCAGTGTGTCAGCTTTACTGTCAAGCCACAGCCTCGTGCTCACCGTGAGGGCTCCAGTTTGCTGTGCCCACACCAGGTTCTTCCAGCTGGCATTTCACACCTGCCACTCCCTGAGTGCCCAACACCTTCCCAGTCCCAGGCTGTCCCTGCATCTCCATCGGGGACGATGCAGCCAAGAGATGAAGGGACTGCAGGAAATGGGTTCTTTTCACTCCAGCCGCCTCCATCCCAAATCCTCAGCCTTCCATCTCTGTTTGCTGTGGCGAAAGGTCGGCAGAGGCGATGGGAAGCGAGGGAGAGGTGCAAAGCCCTGAGCACTCTGCGTGTTTACCTGAGCACCAGAATCTTCTGGAGTTTGCAAAACCAGGCCGGAAATTGCTCAATGACAAAATTTCTATTCTTTCTCCTTCCAGTCAGGCTAAAAATAAAATAAAACCCTTGTGCCAGGCTCATTGCTGCTGCAACCACACTCATCTCAGCGGAGTTAACGGGGTGAGGATGGGCCTTTACCATGTTGTTTTTCAGCAGTGCAACTTCCAGTCACAGCCAGAGCAGGGAAACGGAAACCAGCGGTGGGTGAGCCAGCCCAGCACTGCTCCTCTGGGCTCCTCACCACCAGCAGCTCCCCAAAATCCACCTCACCTTCTCCTGCTCAGCACCAACACCAAGGTGTCTGCAAGGCAGCTTTTAGCTGGAGGGAGCCAGGGCAAGATCCAGCTCAGTCCCACTCCTGTGAAGTCCAGGCTTTGTGTTTAGGCTGGATGCAGCTTAAGGAGGTTTGAGGCTCCTACAGCCTTGCCCTTCTTGATCTTTTACAAAATTGGTATCTAATTTTGGGTTTGTTTGCCTGGAGATGATGCATTTGACCTGGAAGTGCCGTGAAGAGTGGGGAAGACAATTTGTTATTTCACCAAGGGTGAGAAGGAACCTTGGATCAACCTGATGGACAAATTGCCTGTGCTTCCACCCCAGCAGGGTTATAGCTGCAGGTGCTGTTCGTGGTATTCCTGACCATCCCAATGAGGTGTAGGAGACAGGAATACGGGATACAGCCAAGACACCGGGCTCCTGGCTGGACGCTTTTTCCAGGTATTTCCCCGTTCCAGTGCAGTGAGCTCCCACAGGGGGATTTTTTTCACTCCTGAATGCCCATCCCAGCACCACCCCCCAGCTGAGCTCAGGGGAGGGGCAAAGCCCACAGGATGGGGACACTTTGCTGTAGCAGGTCACAGAATCACAGAATATCCTGAGCTGGAAGGGACCCACCAGGATCACCCAGTCCAACCCCTGGCCCTGCACAGACCCCCCAACAGCCCCACCCTGGGCATCCCTGGCAGCGCTGCCCAAACGCTCCTGGAGCTCTGGCAGCCTCGGGGCCGTGCCCATTCCCTGGGGAGCCTGGGCAGTGCCCAGCACCCTCTGGGGGAAGAACCTTTCCCTGCTCTCCAGCCTGAGCCTGCCCTGGCCCAGCTCCAGCCGTTCCCTCACACCCTGTCACTTGCCAGTGGCACAGATCCACGTCTGCTCCTCCTCTTCCCCTCGCGAGGAAGTCGTAGCTCCACAGACAGCGATAGGAAGGAGACATCAACTCTGGCAGTCCTGAGCAGCACAGGGCAGGGCTGGCTGTCCCACACAGCAGCTGAGGACGCTGCAGAAGCCACAGGATGACCTGAGGTGCCTCCTGAGAGTCTGTGTTGTGCTGAGAGGTGGCTGTGTCACTGGTGGTGTGAGGGGACGAGGGAACAGGGCCCAGCTCAGGGGTTTAGAAACCTGCAAGTCCCAAGTGCCTTTGAGGAACTGTTTGTGCATGACCCTGAGCCAGGACGTGGCTCTTCCTTTGGAGCACCCTGTGAACTTCCCACCTCCCCCCGCGCCGCCTCCCATCCTTCAAGGATGTGTCTGTTCATCTAAGGGATGCCAGAGGGCTACGCTCAAATACAAAACCTGGCACTTCCAAGCAGACCTTTTGGAGCTCTCGTGCTCTTGCCACACGCAGGAGAAGCTGCTCCCATGGAAAAGTCCCATTCCAGCATCATCTGACATCCACAGCTCCCTCCACAGCCACTGCCACACTCACAGAGACATCTCTGAGCACAGCAAAACAGAAACCTGTCCCTGCACAGCACCACTCCAGCCTGTTTTACCCCAAACCTCTCCACCTGCTGCCAGCTGAAGTGGAGAAGTTTTGGGTCTCCCTTTTCCACCTGCTCCGGATCAGCGTGGATCTGCCCAGGTCCAGCTGAGGGGGTGCCTCAGGCAGTCACCGATGGATCTGGCTGCATTCCTGCAGGTTCCATGCTGAGCCCTTCCCGGGGCCATGGAGATGTCTGATTTGAGCAAAAGGAATCAGCTGTGGACAGTTTCTAACACACTGGAACCTGTTCCTGTTAATAACCTCAGGCTAAATCTTACCTGGCTTGGTGCAGGCACCTGCCTTCCTTCTGCTTTTAAAATAAGGTGAAACCACCAAAATTCTGATGCTGGAGCTCAGAGCTTCAGCCAAGAGGTTTAATGGTTATTCTGGTCCCAAAGCCACGGCCAAGCTCAGAAATCAGAGCAGCACGAGGAGCCTGAGCTTCCCCCGGTGTCTGTTTTGGGTGTGGACTTGCTGCTGTAAGTTTAGATCGAACAAGAGGGACGTGCCTAAACAGGACTGGATTTTCACTCTCTAATGAGCATTTCAGTGAGAGGTTATTGCTCTGCCCTGAGTGACGGGAGGGTGAGAACTGAGGCAATGAAGGGACAGGCGAATTCCTTCCGCTAAACGGGAACAAGGCTCCGTGGGCTGTGCTGTCACAGGCTGGAAGGAGACAAGGCTCAGCTCCCCCTGCAGAGATTTCATGAGAGTTGATAATTTAAAACCCTTGCAATGTCTAGCAACAGTAATTATATTTCATACCTCGGATGAGTAAAAAAGATTCTCCAGTATCTCACGGTGTCTGTGACAGGGAGAATGTGGAGCTGAGCATTCCCTTGGGACAGGATGTGCAGATCACTGGGGAAGAAAAGAGTGGATAAGGTTAAATTGATGTGCAGATCCTGAAGTTTCTCCAACTTTTTGCCCATTTTTCTAACCAGTTCTGAGCTGGGGAGGGAAAAAAAAATAAAGCTCAAGGACACTTCATTGATGCATCCAAAACAACAGAGCTGGGACCTTGAGTTTCTGACCCTGACTCCTCTTACTCAGTTACCGCAAATGACTTCAGCAGCCACCTCTTAAATCATCTCAGAAAATGCATGGAAATATTAAGCAACAACAAAAAAATCCACCCCATCTTTCCATTCAGCCCAATACGCATTTACAAACATCTTTTGGGCTGAACCAAAAGCAAATAACGATGGCTTCGAGCGTCATCCGCAGCTCTGCGGTCCCGGTAAAAGTCCCCCGGCCCTTGTTCGCCTCTCTCGGTTACAAGTTCACAGAGAGCAGGTACAGGGGACAAAGCTCGATCAGGAAACAAAATATTGGGTGGAAGGGAAATTCAACAGCCGAGGCCCGATGGTTGTGCTGAGCTCGGGACCCGCTTCCCAGCACCCTGCGCTGCTGTGACCTTCACACCAACCACATGAGAAAGGGCTTTTCATGCCCCGGGGCCTGAAATGACTGACTGCTGACTCAGGCAGCACCGCTGGCACGTTACTCACTTTGTCCCTCCTGCGGGTTTCTCTGCTCTCGTTCTCTCTGCCGGGCACCGGGAGGCTCCTCTGGACCTGTACCTCCATCACCTCCTGCCAAAGGGCACAGCAGTCAGAGGGGACACAGGGGACTGAGCCCAAAACTGCAGGACAATCAAACTGGTCTGTGTTGGCTCAAGTGGGGGGTTTTTGTAAAGATGTTTTGTTTTCCTGGCTGTCCTTAACAACTCTTAGCATTCATCCTTTCCCAAAAATCCACGGGGTCAGAGAAATACCCACAGGCCTTGCAGTAATTGCCAATAAATTTGTCTCTTCTGCACCTCTGTGAAGTGTGAGTCCCTCTGGCACGGGAAAGGAAGGCCAGGGCTTGGGGGATGAGGAATGGGGTGCAAGAACAGAAATGAGCCTTTTGTCAGACATCCCACCCCGTCCTTGGCGCTGACCCCAAACCACTTCATGGACCTCGCCTGGGACCCACCAGGACACTGCAGGGAGATTCCCCTGCCACAGTCTGGGTGGGCTCCCAGCTGTCGAGCACATCTGGGGTTTTGATGGATGTTGCTCTCACACCACTGCGAGCCCCAGAGCTTCTCCTGCTTGCCAAGGGACAAAGGTCACTGTCACTGAGGTCCCCGTCCTTGGGAGCCCCAGTGCTGTCCTTGCTCTGGGATCCTCAGTGCTCTGCTGGCCCTGACACCTCCCTTCCCCTTCCCCCTGTTCAATTTCCAGCAGGCTCCTTTTTTCCAGGAAGGTGGAGAGTGGTTTCCAATCAACCAGAGCCACGATGGCTTCATTAAATTAATTCTCTCTTCCAAACCATCAGGCCTGAACCTTCTCTCTGGGTTCTTGTTTTCCCTCCTGTCACTGCTGTGCCGTGCCTGACCCTCCTGCTGGAAGGGTTTCAAAAAGGCTGAAAAGGGTTTTTGGAGATGCATCCAAAGGGTTGTGCTCCCACAGGTGCCCCAGGGTAACCTCTTGGCAAGACTGTGCACAAAGCCATAATTAATTTATGCTGCCCCTGAGCCAGCTCTGCGGTCCTGCAGCCCAGAACTTTCCTCTCACTCAACTTTTAAGCTCTTACAGGAATTGTCTGAATTCAGTGCTGAGCCCAGCAGAGACATCTGTCCCCAAAGCAGAATCCCTGGCGGATCGCATCCCCTGAGGGGCTCTGCAGACCCCTCCCCACCAGCCCTCCACCCTCCTCTGCCTGCACAGGGATGTCTGGAGGAGGCTCCTGCCCCAGCTCAGGGCAGAGAGGGGAATTCAGCCCCCCACAGGGGCAAATTCCTATTTCCCAGTGTGTGTTTCAGCTCCATCCCTGGTCCCTGTCATCCCCCTCGGGCACCGATATCCCATCACATCCCACCAGCCTGCACCAAGCAGATCGAACCTGCCTTGAATCTTCCTTCGCTCCCTCCAAGCATCTTGGGACCTGCACCAAATCCATCCCCTCAAACCCCACAGCAGCCCCAGAAACCTCGTGTCTCTTCCCTCTTTTCCACGCAGCCAGGCAGTTTTGCCAGCAGGAAGGGCTGATCAGGACGATCCTGCCAGTTCACCTGATCACCCACAAGATTTTCCTAATTTTGCTGAGATTTGGAACCACCCCAAGAGCCTTGACAGATATTTTTGTTTGCCTGTGAGCGCTGGCTCAGACTCTCTACTCCCCCACCTGCTTTGACACGAGCCAGAGGTGCCTGGATGTTTGCTCAGGAGGCACCTGAAAGGTGGATACACCAGCAGTTGGTGATCTCAGACATAAATCACACCTGGGTGCTCTGGTAGCTGACAGTGGCAGCTCTATCCATCAGCAGATCAGTTATGCTAATCACCCTCATAAATAACGCTCCTGTTCGTATAATTAGATCCAGGTGTGACTGTGACTTGTCTAACATGCTGAGGGGCAGGATCATTCATCCAGCGTGAACTTGGGTAGAGTTCTTAACGCCGATTTTTAACTTGATGATTCCACCCAAGAACACTTGTTCACCCATTCACCTTTATTGTTCTGCATCCACTGTAAGTTTTGAGAAACTTCATGTCTGCCCTTCCTATTTTGAGCTTTTCCCCATCCCCAAATGCTGCCTTATCAAGCAGAACCCACTCGAACACCCAGAAACCACTGGAAAGCTGCTGTTGAAAAGTACGGATGCTCGAAAATCCTGCAGCTCACTGTGGGCCAGGCCTGAGCTCCTGCTTTCATCACCAACTTCCTCTGTGAGCACAAACCACGTCTGGCTCCCGGTGCCCTGGCTTTGCCCACAGCTGGGAGAGGGAGGTGACGTGGTTTTGTCACTTGGGTGACTCACATGTGGTGAGTCCTCTCAGGGCAGGGACTTCTGCTTGCTGACAGGGCACAGGGACTCATCCAGCCCTGCCTGGGATGGAGCAGGGCTGCCCACGGTCCCCACAGCTCCCTGGGATTGTCACCAGCAGCAGGGGAATGAGGTTGCAGCCCTGTCTCCTGTTAGTGCTAAGAGCTCAGGGCGGTGGAAATGGGAAAGTGAGCAGCCCAAGCAGGACCAGGGCCCCATCAGGGCCATCTCCTGAAGGCCTGGAGATGTGGCAGACCCTCCAGGCCAAAAACTTTTCCATGCTTGGAGTCCATCCCAGCAGTTGTACCTAACAAAAAGACATCCTCCTTTTGTACCTTTACTTTTCTGGGGGCTTGGAAGGGACCTTAAAAACCACCTCATCCCACCCCTGCCATGGGCAGGGACACTTCCACTACACCAGGTTGCTCAGACCTGGCCTTGGACGCTTCCGGGGATGGGGCACTCTATGATTTTGGGATGATTCCATGATTTTCTGCAGACCCAGCTCCCCCCAGACAAGCCCTAGAGCTCCGTGCAGAGAAGGGCTCGGGCTGGAGCAGCTTTATCAGCACGTCCTGATCCGTGTGACACGGCAGGGCAGGCTGTGTCAGCGCTGCTCCCTGCACGCTGATAAGGCTGCCACAGATCCCTCGAGGGCTGCACACACCCAGGGATGCCCTTATCACCCGTTTCCTACTGATAAGGAGCTGCAACACAGATAAACCTGGCGTGCACTGGAGCCCCACGTGCATCACCCGTCACTGAGTGTGTGGCTGCTCTGTTTGAGCAGTGACTGCACAGCAGCTCTTTCACAGCACGGGCTTGAGTCACTGAGAGCACCCAGGGAAGTGTCACCCATCCCTGGGGACACACGGCCCTCCCAGTCATTCATCCCTCAGAGGCAAGGCCTGAGGAAAAAAGAGTGTTCAAAAGGATGGCTTTGCCCTTGGTGTGCGGAAAGATTCGGTGCCTCGTGTGTGGTGCAGGGCAGGCAGCTGCTGATACAGAGCTGAGCACAGGGAATCCTGAGCTGGAAGGGATCCCCAAGGATCGTCCAGTTCCACCCCAGCCCTGCACAGACCCCCCAACAGCCCCACCCTGGGCATCCCTGGCAGCGCTGCCCAAACGCTCCTGGAGCTCTGGCAGCCTCGGGGCCGTGCCCATTCCCTGGGGAGCCTGGGCAGTGCCCAGCACCCTCTGGGGGAAGAACCTTTCCCTGCTCTCCAGCCTGAGCCTGCCCTGGCCCAGCTCCAGCCGTTCCCTGGGTGCTGTCCCTGTCCCAGGGAGCAGAGATCGGAGCTGCCCTCGGGAGGAGCTGCAGCCCCCAGGGAGCTCTGCCCTCAGTCTGCCCCAGCTGAACAATCCCAGTGCCCTCAGCTGCTCCTCGTGGGCCCCTCCAGGCCCTTCCCCATCCCCGTGTCCCTCCTCTGGACACTCCTCACACCTTTAGATCTTCTTTTATGTTGTGGTGGCCAAAACTGCCCCAGCCCTGGAGCTGAGGCCGCCCCAGCCCAGAGCAGAGCGGGACAATCCCTCCCTGGCCTGGCCGGTGATGCTGTCCCTGATGTCCCCAGGACAGGGATGTCCCTCCTGGGCACTGCTGACTCAGCTCCAGCTGGCCAATGCCCAGGACCCCCAGGTCCCTTTCCAAGCTGCTGCTCGATGTTTTGCCTTCAGCCCTTTCCCTCGGCTCCATTGATAAACTGGGAATTCCCACCAAAGCTCAAGAGCTGTACAAAACCGGGCTGCTTTGCATTTCCACCCCGTAAATAACCCTCATTTCCCAGACTGCCAAGTGGAAGCAGCTGTTTGAGCAGTAAGGTGCTTATCTGGAAACGTAAAGCTCTGGAATGAGCTGTTCCAGGGCGGGCAGCTCAGATCCGGTAACCCGGGCTATTTTTAAGTCTCTTGTTTTATTCAACGCAGCTGAATTTCCATGCTAGCCCAGTGCTGGATGTGGGATATAAGCAGGAATTAATGCAGGCCTGGTGCCTGCAGCCCTCGCTCCTGGCACCTGGACAAGGGAGGAAGGACCCGGACATCACTGGGAATGTG
>VZTE01004737.1:24774-37450 GCA_013397775.1 Eulacestoma nigropectus
CCCCCCCCCCCCCCCCCGCTTGGCCCTGCTCACAAAACAACCGGGATGAGGTCACCTCTTTATAAGGAAAAAATGTCCCACCCAGGAGAGAGAGAGGCCTTGAAACTCATCCCTCACACAGCACGTGGGGAGAGAAGGAGGCTGCTGACAGCAAAGTCTGCCCTCTTGCTGCTCCAAGCTTCTTTGATTCCCAGGGTCCCACTGAGAGGGAATGGGCACCTCGAGGTGCTAAAATGAGGTGACTTCCCTGGCCAGGGATACACAGGAGAAAGGATGGTGGGAGGAAATAAAATCCAAAAGCTACTGCCAGGCATAGGGAAGAAAAGATGTAATATTTTATATGTTACATAAAAAATATAATACGTAATTCTATACAAATATAATCCTAGAATCCTGGAATAGTTTGGGTTGAAAGGGACCTTAAAGCTCATCCCTTTCCACCCCTGCCATGAGCAGGGACACCTCCCACTGTCCCAGACTGCTCCAAGCCCTGTCCAGCCTGGCCTTGGGCACTGCCAGGGATCCAGGGGCAGCCACAGCTACTCTGGATAACCTGTGCCAGGGCCTCACCACCCTCAGAGGGAAGAATTTCTTCCCAATATCCCATCCATCCCTGCCCCCTGGCAGTGGGAAGCCATTCCCTGTGTCCTGTCCCTCGCTCCCTTGTCCCCAGCCCCTCTCCAGCTCTCCTGGAGCCCCTTTAGGCCCTGGAAGGGGCTCTGAGGTCTCTCTGGAGCCTTCTCCTCTCCAGGTGAACACCCCCAGCTCTCCCAGCCTTTCCTCACAATATATTTTATATAATAGATATATAAATGTCAGGCTACAAGAGAATCACTAGATTCCAGCATTTTCCCCAAAGCCCTGGCTATTCCCACAGCAGGGGCTGCTCAGAGGATTTGTTTCCCTTTTCCCAGCCAGAGTAAAGAAAGGTGCTGCCAGCTGGCAGCCGAGGAAAAATCCCCACGGGGATCCCTGGAGCAGCGTCCTCCGAACCAGCTGCTCTGTGAGGCACATCTGGGCAACCTCCACACCTCACACCCTCCCTGCCAGCTGCCAGCACATCTGGACCAACCCTCCACAGCACCACACCTTCCCCCTGCCCCAAAAAGGGGCTTTGGGGTGGCTTTCCTGGGTCACCTCCTCTTGCTCTGCCAGGTTTCAGAGGTCTGGGCCCTGGAAGTGGCTCTGATCCCTGCAGGAGGCACAGAGTGTCCACAGCTGGGTTGGTTTTACTCCTTCTGGACAAATTATTGGAGCTTCCCAAGGAGAAGCCTCTCCCTGATCCTTCTTTGAACTGGCAGCTCCCAGCCCAGCACAATCAGCTTTAGGGAAGGGGCTGCCCAGGGAATTCTGGTTAAAACCAGTCAATAATAGATCAGTAATAGTTAATAATAAATCACAATAAAGCTAATAGTTAAAAATAGTTTAAAAAAGGGGATCTCTGTCCTTGCAAGGGGGTACAGAGCCCTAAAAACCGGGAAGGGCTTTGAGAAGAGCTGGCTCCCAGCCACAGGGGAAGCCTGGGATAACGCCCAGCTCATCCCAACCTCTGTAGCCACAGGAGGCTGAACTCCCCAGCAGCAGCAGCAGCAGCTTTTTGCCACAGTAACTTGTAACATGGATTTTCCATGTTCTCCAGGAGCCCGTGGATGTGACACCACAGAGCTGCTGGAATGGATTAGGGACAGAGCTTTTGCCGACAGAGATATGGATGAATGCTAATTTATAAACCCCCTCTATCTCACAGCTTATCAGAGGAAACGAATTCCAAACCATTCTCCAGGAAAATACAGCGCTGGCAAAATTCAGCAGGACAGTGTTTAATCTCCCTGGTACTTTGTCTTTTTTTTTTTACCCCATTTCTCAATTTTTGTTTTGTAGGGTTCCCACAAAAGAAGAATAAGAACAACAGTGGCCAAGGGGAAATAGGAGCTGGCTGGGGTTATTTCTAAGAGGCACTTAAAGAAATGGGTTTGAACATCCAGGGTGATCAGATGAGACCATAATTCTTAATAGGTGAATATTCAATAATCCAGAGTCAGGAAGGAGGTGATGAACTGTCTTTCTAGGGGATTTTTTATTTAGATTTATACCGAGGAGAAAATAACATTTTCCTGGCATCAATGCGTCTTTGCTTCTCAGCTAGAAAACTGAAATTAACAATTTTTGAGATCTCTCTTTAGAAAAAACTCCTAACAGCCCAAGCCCCTCAGCCATTTAACTCCCAGCTGAGCCCTCTTCCCATCTCCCACCCAAATCCTGCCCTCCTCATTGTCCCTGGCAATATCCAGGGCATGGGGAGGGTGGCAGGGCTGCCCAGAGAGCAGCAGCAGCACCCCAGAACCCCCAAAATCCCGATGATTGGAGTCCCACTGCAGGCTGGGTGTCACAGGGCAGTGCCACATGCCCTGGAGCGAGCTGAGGGATCTGTGATGTGCTGTGGGATTCATCCCATCCCATCCCATCCCATCCAGCCTCTCTCCCAGGGCTGCTTTGCCCGAACAGCACCGAGGGCAGTCCCTGAAATGGGAGGAAAATGCCTTGGCTGAGCAGGAGATGGAAAAATGGGAAATGAGGAGCACAGGGAGAGCAGAGCCTGGAGCAGAGCCTGGAGCAGAGCCGGTGCCTCCTGCCCTTCCCTGGGCACCCGACTTGTTCCTGCTGAGGAAAGGTCCCAGACAATTCGTCACATCCTTCACACCTGGCCTGGCTCCCAGGGAAGGGAGAGGACTGACAGGGACGGATGGATCCTCAGGAGGCTCCCTGGCTCCCAGGGAAGGGAGAGGACTGACAGGGACGGATGGATCCTCAGGAGGTTCCCTGGCTCCACGGGGAGGGCAGGATGGCCCCCGTGGGTCCTGCACTGACTTGGCACCACCAGCCCGTGCCCAGGGATGAGGAGACATCACCTGTCCCTTCCAGGGGTGAATCCTGGAAAGCTTTTCCCCTGCATTCCTTGCTTCTGGAGACCCCATCCACTGGGGAATATTCTGGGATTCTTCCCCCGCCTGTGCTAAGGCTGATGAAATCAGTCTGCCTTGCAGGGGTGGCTCAGGCCTTCGTTTGGGATTTTCCAAGCTTCACAACCCACACCACGAGTCCCACTGCAAATCCGTCAGGCGGTTCTCGAAGCCCACGCTGAGATTTCAGCTTTGCAGGAGTTTTGGCTGGCTGGGCTCTTTGCAAAGACATCAATTTCACCCTCTAATAGGCACAGCAAACTTGATTTCAGCCCCACTTACAATGCTGTAAATCCAGGCTAACCACATTAAACTCAGGGCAGCTGATGCCAGAGACTGAAAACCACCACGAGTAAAAGTCACCTCAGGTGTGTGCAGCCAAGAGCCTGGCCTGAGGCCACCCTGGGCTGGTTTGTAAAGCAGCCCAGGGAAATTTCTCTATAAATGTTCCATTAAAATTAACAGCTAAATCCCTGGCCTGCCTTAAAACCCTCAGCCCCCCCTAAGTTAGCAGCGAGTTCTGATTTAATTTGCTCCCAAGGCTGACAGACCACAGCAGCAGTGGCTGTGGAGTTAATCACATTTATTTCTGTCTCTAACAGGGGCAGAAACACTGCCCTGGCTGAGGACCAACCTTCTGCTCCATCCCTTTTCAAGGCACAGGAGAAAATCTGAATGGAAACCACCAAGTCCTACGACTTCTCCTTCAATTTATCACCTAAACTTCGCCTAGTGAAAAATTCCCCAGGAGTATGAAGTCTAGTGGCTTGTTTTCTCCGTCAAGAAACTATTTTTGAGGCTCTCTAGGAATTTCCCACCACGAGGAAGAGTTTTAAGTAAAACACACCCTGGAGCTGATGCACTGATCCTTGAGCTGTGCCCAAAATCCGGGGTACACCGGGCAATATCCACTTTTTAACAGGAAGGAGAGGCAGGAATAGTAAGGAGAGAGGAGAGTAAGGAATTTTTTTCCTGAATTAAAAGTAGCAGCAGCCAAGCACAGCCCTGGTCAATCCTGCCCCTAATAAATCCTTTGGCACAGATTTCCCCATGGCTCCAGACAAGCTGGGCTCAGCAAGGCGCAGCTCAAACCTTAAAATTTCCCCAATCCCTGATTAACGACGTCCCAAACCAATCCCAAAGCAATGGTTTCACTGAGGGGAGGAGGGGGAATTGAACACAGTTTCATTAATTAATAACTGTTTAAACAGAAGAGCCTGAGCCAGAGGGAATTTCTTGTCAGCTGCCTCGCTGTCCCATGTCCCACTAAACCCAGCCTGGGCACTGGTTTGTACTGGTGTGGTTGCACTGGTGCCCACACCGAGTGAAAAACACAACCACAGCTTTTAGAGAGGAGGCAAATTCGGGCTTTTAAATTGTTTCAGATCATGTGAACAGGCAGTTTTAGTTTCTGTTCATAACCAGAACAGACTGAAACCTGAAACTAGAAAGAAATCAGAGAGAAGCAGAAGAGTGGGCAGCTTGTAAGAGAAAAGAAAGGCTCAGAAGCAAAGCCTCCCCGTTCAGAAAAACAGAAAGGGTTGGGAAGAACCAGCAGAGCGGCAAAAGAAGACTTGCAGAAAACCAGAATGAGAAACACAACACCTAGAAATGAGGATATCAGGGTAAATACCACTTGAGGATTTAGTGATAAATGTTAAGATGTAACCTGAGATGCAGATAAAAAGGGGTTAAGAGAGATGCCAAAAAAAAGGGGTTCTGCGTTCATCTGAGCTAAGAGAAGAAAAGGAAACGTGGGGAAAGCTACAGTATTAAATACCCTTCTTGTTTCAGTTTTCTGAGAAAAAAAAAAAAAAAAGGTGCTTCATTCTCCCCAGCTGCCCAACAACGAGGAAGGAATAAACTAAAAATAAAGGCTGTGTGTGTAACACATTTATTTATTTATTTATTTATTTATTTGAAAAGGCATCAAATCCTCTGGTATTTAAAGGGTAAAAGACTCCAAGGGCTACCAGCCACCCCAAAACCTCCTTGCAGACCGTGGAAGTGGGGCCAGAGGAACGGGAGCGACGAGCTGGTCACCCAGAGGGAAGCGGGGCAGGGATGGTCAGGAACATGCAAAGAACACTCTGTACATGAGCCCTCGGATGATGCAGTGGCAAGGGACAGCCAAATGTCCTTTCTCAAGTACAAACTGTCCCACCTAAAATTCTTTCTGACTGTGGGGATAAGAAGGAAGCTGAAATATCCCAACCCACGTGAAATCCTTTCTGACAGACGACTGGCTGTGGGGATAAGAAGGAAGCTGAAATATCCTGATCCATCAGGGTTTTGGGCACTGTTCTCCATGCAGGCCTGGTCTGCCTGGGGTTTTATGGCCGGCCTACATGGCACAGGCTGCTGAAGAAGACCCACACAAGTCCTTGAAGCTCTGAGCTGTTTGTTCCCTCATTTCTGTCCCTCCAGAGGAGCTGCAGGGCACTGGGACCTTTATCCGGTGTTCTGCAGGGAAACATCCCGAAATACCCTTCCTTCCGAGGGTGCCAGTAATTGCTAGAGGTGCCCTGCCAAGGCTGACAGCGGCAGCGAGGCCGGGCCAGGCGATGGCTCACACGCCTTTGGAATGACTGGCAAGCAGCAGGGATGGAACGCCCCGAGGGAACTCCTGCCTTGGCCCCGGTGCCTGGGGATGTGCCAAACCCAGCTGGCATCACTGCCAACACCTGCCCGTGCCCCACGGGGCACAAACCAATCTGCTGGCTCAGCCTGGGGCTCCGACACACCCCCAAAGCTCCCTGGGTTGGGCATTTTCCGTGTCAGGGCTGTCTGTTCTGAGCTGTGTTGGCGTCTCTCTTCCCTCCCAGCAAGGATGTCACCAGCCAAAGGCTGGGAAAGGCACAGGGAAATGATTTTGGGGGTTTTGCCATAAAAATCTTGGAGTCACCTTCGTCTCTCCTTGGATTTGTGAGCGTTGGGATGGATTACTCAGAAATACCCTGCTTCTACCAGAGGAAGAGCCGGGCTGGGCCGGTGGCACCAAGAGGCCACCAAGGTGACAAGAGCCACAACCAGCTGAGGAATGTTTGATTCAACAGAAATTCCCCACCATCCACGCCAAGAACAAAGCATCCGGAAAAGCACAGCGCCAGCTTTGGCTCCAAAAAAAAAAATCCTTTTCCATGCCTTGTCACAATCCACAGTCATGGATTGCCACCGCAAGGGGCTCCTGGGCACTGAGACCCCGCTGTCCCCTCGTGCCCGGCCTCTGCAGGAAGCCCTGTGGGGACATTGGGCTTTCTTCTGTACTGGACCAGATCCCTAAATCCCCCTCCCCTGGTTTATTCCCTCCCAAGGGAGCTGGTGTTCCATGAAAGGTGTCACCGTGGAGCTAAGATGGAGTTCTGGGAGAAGGGCAGCTGTAGGAATGCTGAGGGGAAAATCCACCAACAAACTGGGAAAATTTGGGGCATTTCTCTAAAAGGGCTCCAAGGGAGCTGGAAAGGGGCTTTGGATGGGGGTCTGGAGTGACAGGACAAGGGAAAATGGTTTTAAAATGACAGAGAGCAGAGCTAGGTTGGATTTTAGGAAGAAATTCTTCCCTCTGAGGGTGGGACGGCCTTGGCACAGGTTATCCAGAGTAGCTGTGGCTGCCCCTGGATCCCTGGAAGTGTCCAAGGCCAGGCTGGACGGGGCTTGGAGCAACCTGGGACAGTGGAAGGGATAGAGGAGTGGTATGAGATGGACTTTAAGGTCCCTTCCAACCCACAACTCTAAGTCCATAATTTAGCTCCACAACATTCCTTGGAACAGCTCTGGATTAATTCAGACCTGTGCAGAACCCACTGGTCATGGAGAGGGTCTGAAATGGCATCAGGCTGGTTGGTGGCTGGAGATGAGGTCCTTCAGGAACAAGGTGATGTCCTGTGCTCCTGGGCAGTAGGAATTGGAATGGATGATAGGTTGTTTGCAGCCCATGGATTAGTGAGACAACTGATTTTTTAGAGATTTTCGCACATCTGCAGTAGAATCGAGAGGCTGGGGAGTCTCTTTGTCAGTAAAACTCCGGTTCCACGTCAGCACTGGGAAAACTGCCCTGCTTTTCCCAAGATCCTGGAGCTCTGGGTGCTGCTCCACAGAAAACGTGGCCTCGAGCAGCCCGACACAAAGCCCAGAGTGCTGAGCACTCCTGGCTGTAATTTGCTGCTTACAAGGGGACTGAGCTGCTCTGCAAATCCAGCCCAGATTACGGGTTTCAAATGCTAGAAAATCTGTCCCTGAGCTCTTAATCCAGTTTATGGGTTCATCACAAATGGAGCCGAGCCATTCTTGGAAAGGAAACTTGGCAAAAGGAATCCTTCTCCACTGTGCCAGTGGAAACCACATACAAAGCTCAGGCCAACCAATCTAGATGGGGGAGTAATTAAAACGTGTCACAGCCTCTGCCTGTGACTGAGGGAAGTGGGGACAGTGGGGCAGCTGCCAGGGCTGAGGGCACAGCACAGGACTGACACCAAAACCCACCTGGAGGTTGGGCTGTGCTCACACACGGCTGGAGACTCCTCAATTCCAATCCTGCTGGTGCCGAGGAGATTCCTGCTGCAGCCATTCCCGCAGCTGCAGGCTGCGCCCTGCTGCCACCAGGGTGTAGGAAATCATCTCCCTCTGCGGAAGGCAGCGGGAGGGGAGCTCAGTTCTCCTGCTTCAGGGCTTCACAGAGTCATTCCCCCCTTTTTTATACTTAATGGGAAAAAAACCAGACCTGAATGCTGCTATTACTTTTTAAAAGTCTCTTCTAACAGCAGCTCTCTTTCAACAGCTCATTTACTGCCCGCGTGGGACTCCAGAGTGAAATCTGCTCAGCTGTGGATCTAAAAGACTTCCCCTCACACTAATCCTCAACGATCCTTGCTGTTCTCCAGCAGCCAGGCTGGATTCTCTCTTGGCTGCCCACATCAATAAATCACACATTATCTATGCTTGAATTTGGTTAAGATTCTGGTTAACGATGCATGAGCTAGAGGAGGACTCGGCTGATGAGTTGCGCTGCTCAGTAAAGACTGGTTGAAGTGGAAAAAACCAGCCAAGATGGATTTTTGCCATTAAAAACCCACTTGTCTGGACTCGTGCATGGATAGGAGCAGATGCACGGATTAAAGTCACGGTGGCTTTGTGGAGTCTCACGCAGCAGCAAGGGAAGTTGGAAGTGGAAGAAGAATCTGGGATGTGTTTGCTGCAACAAGCAGCTCAGGGGAGCACCTGCAGGAGTGGTTGAGAACGGAGAGGGAGATGATCTCCTCGCCCAGGAGACCTCGGGCAGTGCCATGGGGCAGCCTCTCCTCCCAGGCCTCTCACCACCCATCTTTTCTCTTTATCTTAGCACCATCTAGAGGGATGTGCCTGCACACCCGGGGCAGCGGCGCCACGGGGAGGAGAGCACCCACACACGGGGTGTGGGGACGGGGGAAGCCAAACCTCAGAGGAGCAGTGCACTCCTCCAGCCACCCTCACGATTTGCTTCAGAACAGGGTGCAATCATCCCCCTGGACCTCTGGGAACTGGAATTATGGGTCCTCCAGAGGGACTGGAGGTTGGGAGGTCCAGGGGGGAAGTCTGGAGGGTCTTGCTCAGGGTTTGGGGGTTTTTCTCGATTTTTTTTTAACATCTACAGAGCTTGCATCACCTACAGATCTTGCAGGCTTCAACAGAAGCCACATCTGGAGTTCTGTGTCCAGTTCTGGTCTCCCTGGAGTGCTGAGTGGAGGCTGGGGAGAGAGGAAGGGCCCGGAGCATCTCCATGCCCAGGAAAGGCTGAGGGAGCTGGGGCTGCTCAGCCTGGAGAGGAGCCCCAGCTGAGAGGGGCCCTGAGCCCTGGGTGTCCCTGGCTGCAGGGAGGGTCAGAGCAGGGCCCAGGCTCTGCTCCGGGGGCCCAGCAATGGCACAGAGCAACGGGCAGGGGCTGATCCCAGCGATTCCCCCTGCACAGGAGGCAGAACTTCTGCCCCAGGCAGTGCCCAGCCCTGAACAGAGACCAGAGAGGCTGTGGAGTTTCCCTGACTGGAGATATTCCATTGTCAGAGGCAATTCCTGCATTCTATTGACCCCATCTCCAATCAGCCTCCCACAATCCCAAAGCAAGGCCATGGAAACCCAAGTCCAACCTGGCTGGATCAGCGCCTGGTGCAGAGATAGGAAGGGAAGCACCTTGCCCTGGCCAAAGGGCACAGCAGGAGCTTCCTGAATTCACCTGACTGGGATTAAGGAGCACAGAGGAGCACAAACAGCAGCCAGGTCTGGCAAAGGATGCACAAAACCTCCATTTCTTCAGTAACTGGCTTTAGTCAGGATTAAATCAGTGCTCTGGAGGTAGAATGGGATAAAGACCCTGGAAAAACCAAGGACAGTCCTCTGCCTATGTTTTGTCTGCGAGGGATGTCCCCCTTACCTCCCCTTCACACAATGGGTATGAGGGTTTGAAGGTCTGACTGGGGGTCAGGAGGACAGTGGGAGGTGTCCCTGCCCATGGCAGAGGGGTTGGAACTGGATGATCTTTAAGGTCCCTTCCAACCCAAACCATCCTGTGATCCTAAAACTGTCCCTGCAGCAGAGAGGGCAGCAACAAAGGAGAGGAAAGGGCACGAGCACAAGTTCAGTGCCCACTGCAGGGACCCTCTCCAGCCCAGTTCGGGATCACAAGGTTCCCCTCCTACATCCCAAATCCAGCTCCTCCAGCAGCCACAAAGCAACATCAGCAGCCCCTCCAGCCAAGCCCAGGTCACCTCTCCTTTTCCCTCACTCAAACCTCGGAGCAGCTGCCCTGAGCCAACACTGTGAGCGCTTTCTCCTTGCCGGGCGGAGCAGGGATCCCATTCCCGGGCAGGGATCCCGGGGGCAGCGCCAGGCTGAGCCACGTCCCGCATGTGACCGGGAGTTCCGGGAGCAGCATCCCCGAGGGAGGGAGGGAAGGAGGAGGCCGGGCTGTTGAGTCAACACTGCGGAGCTGCCTGCGAGAGGAGAGAGAGGGAGAGCCGGGCTGGCTGCGAAGGACGGATTTGCTGAGCCCGCGAGAAAATGGTTTGAATAATAATCAACGGTAAGGAAACCTCCGGTTTGAGGAGAGCGCTTAGAGGGTAAATACTCCGCCTGTTTCACGGCCTTGGCTCGTGGGGGGAGCCAGGCTGGTGCTGGAGGGCTTTGGAGCGCAGCCAGGACGGCAGGCACAGAAACCGGTCCCGTTCATCCCGGTAAATCCAGTGCCCTCCACTCCCTCTGCTGCGGGTTGGGCTGGCCGGGGAGGCTGTTTTGGGGCAGCTGCTGTTTCCCGGTGCCGCAAAGGTCTCCCGTGTCCCCTGTGCCCCCAGCCTGCCGCTCTGTGGCCAGGAAGATGAGGACCCTGTGGAGCCGGGAGCCCCGGGAGCCCCGGGAGCCACCGCCCTGCCCGGCGCGGGCAGCGCCCCAAAGCCACCGCCGGGGTAAGTGTGGGCTCGTGGGGACAGGGACAGCCACAGCCCCCATCCCAAACCTGCTGCGATGGGGGGCCAGGGCTCACCCGGGCTCAGCCAGGGGTGGGGGGCACCTCCACACTCCCCTCTGTGCACCCAGGACCGGGTAGAAGTTGCAGCAGTTTCTGTTCTCCCCGGCTTTATCTTTCCTCGCTGGGTTTTGCTGTTAAATGGCATTCCAGCCCCTGGCAGAGGGGAGGAGCAAATAGCAGCCTTTGGAAAGGGGGACAGACATTCTTTGGGGTGGGATTAGAGGGACAAGAGGATGTCCCCGGCTCCCACAGAGCTCTGTGTCCCTGGGGCATTCTTTGTCATTCAAGCCCCTGCTAAACACCAAAATACAGCCCCACACACGCAGCTCGCAACGCGAGAGCCCTGTCCTTGCTTCCCAGCCTTCCCTCCCTGGCCCATTTAAACCACACATTTGAACCAGGATGACTCTGCAGATAAAGCAGAGCCCAAATTTGGCACGGTGGGTTAAGCAAGGACCATCCTGGCTCCTCTCCCTGCCCCAGCCGAGGCATGGGAAATTCACCGGGAGCTGCTCCAGCATCACCTGACTGCACTGCTCAGGTGTCAAAGCTCCCTGTCAGAGTGAACTCAGCTTTGAACAGCAGGCAGAGCAATCTCAGCATGGCAGGGATCTGCCCCACCAGTACTGGTTGCACTGGGTCGGTTGGGTCACTCCCGGCGGCTCCTGAGCCAACATTCCCAGAGGGGCACCCAGGCGGGAGCACATCCCGGGCAGCAGCCACAGCGGTCAGGGCGTGCCCGTCACCTCCTGCCTGTGCCAGCAGCTGGGAGCTGGCCCTGGAGATTCCAGGGAAGGTGTAGGGCTGCGCCATTCCCTTCCTGCTGCTCACGTGAGCTGTGTGGGACGGGAGGAAAGGGAATTGTGTGCTCAGGGGGTCCTATAAAATATCCAGAATTTCACATGTCCCCTAAAGTAACAGCTGGGTCCTAAATAGGGAAGGGAAAGGGGATGTCTCCCTTCAGTACTGCCTTAATGAAGTGCGTGTGAAGGAGAGGCAGGAGGAAGGAGCAGCCCCTGCCCTGCAATGGGAGCCAGGATTTAGCAGAGGCTCCAGAAGGATCAGGGCAAGCGCTCGGATGTAGCAGCGAGAGGAATCAAACTCCTCCTCTGAGCGAAGTTCAGCTCCTTTCTGCAGTTAACTGCTGGGTGTTTAATTGCAGTCAGGGTAGCTGAGGTTTTCAGAGGACCTTGCTGTCCCTTCCAGAACCTTTCCCCTTGGTTAATCCTGAATCCCTCTCTTTTCTCCCATCCTTGTGCATTTGCAGACGTAAAGGCAGAGCTACCAACACCCCCTGAAGCACCGGCCTCACTCCCCAGCAACACCAAACCCATCCAATGCAGGTCCTGACAATAAAAGCCCTCGTGGTCCTCCCATGAAGGCCACGAGGTTTCTTCCCACTGATTTTTGCTGGAAATCCTGTATCCCAGGGATTGGAAAAGATCGGCAAATCCCCGCTGCATCTGCTCTCGGCACAGAAGCACATTGATAGAAAATGTCCTCACCAGTCTCTCGTGACCAGAATTGTCTAGCTGGCAGGAAAAAAAAGAAGATTCCCAATGGGTATCAGATGCTCCTGGCACCCGTGGGAACACCATGGAATACCAGGGGAGGAGCAGGAGCCATTGCATCCTAGCAGGGAATCTTATACTGTGAAACCCAACCGTGCTCCCAGTGGCACCGGTACAAACTCACACCATTTCCATGAAGGCAAAATCAGTTCCAGAGCTGGAATAAGGAGCCTTGGAGCTCAGGCGTGCGGGAATCCCTTTGTCAGCACCCCGGGGATGTGCAGCACCCCCAGAGCAGAGGCTGCAGGGACCACAGCTGGATGTGCCCAACCCCTGCACTGTCCCAGAGCAATGACAGCAGAACCCCAAACCCCACGTGTGTGTGTGGGGGGCTCTGCCTGACCCCCTCCTGTGACAGCTCAAACAGAAGTAAAGGTGGATGAAGATCAGCTGGCTGGGAGTGGGGTGGTCTCTCCTGCAATGGGTTTGGTGTTGTTGCAGTGCTTGGGATCGGGCACTGGCAGTGTGGGGGGATAGGGGGATCCTATGGGGGGCTCAGTCATAAGGGGATCATGTTTTGGGGGTCACTGATAGGGGATTATGTGTTTGGGGGGGTCATTGATAAGGGGATCCTTTGTTGGGGGTCACTGATAAGGGGATTGTGTGTTGGGGGGGTCACTGATAAGGGGATCCTTTGTTGGGAGTCACTGATA
>VZTE01004737.1:37681-59061 GCA_013397775.1 Eulacestoma nigropectus
GGGGCTTGCTGGTAAGGGGATCATGCGTGCTAGGGGTCACTGATAAGGAGATCGTGGGGGGCTCACTGATGAAGGGATCATGGGTGTTGGGAGGTCACTGATAAGGGGATCACATGTTGGGAGGTCACTGCTGAGGGGGTGGTGTTGGGGGCTCAGGTAGGAAGAGATGGATCTTTCTCACCATTCCTGGTGACAGAAACAACGGGAGAAGGAGCAGAGTCATCCTGCACCCCTGGGAAGAGCCAAATGCAAGTTCCTGCTGCTCCAGGGCTCGGCCTCCTGCTGCCACCCTGAGCGAGGGCCTGGCCTTTGCTGGTACGAGATTGTGTGAGGGGTGATGGTTGGTGGCAGGAGGGTTTGGACACAAACGAGTCCCAGGCTGTCCCTGAGTTGTGTCTGACCCCTGGGGCAGCTCCTCCACACCGAGCTGGAGGGCAGGAGGTCTCCAAGGTGAGCAGCTCTCGGCCATGTTTTATTAAAGTCCTGTATCCACTCGTTGATCCAGGACAAGGAATTCCAGCTCTCTCCTCCGCCCCACAGCTTCTCCACGCTGGTGTGTGGGGACACCTTTATTTTGGTGTTTTCCAGCCCCCTCTGGTCAGCTGCCCCTGCCCCAGCTGTGGTGGCTGTGGAGCACCGTGGCCTGGATGAACTGGCAGAGACAGGGAACGCCGCTGTGCTCCAGGTGTCCCCCTGCCCCGGCCCGAGGGAGCCGGCCCGTGACCAGGAGCCGGACGTAGCACCCGCTGAAGATCACCAGGAGCTGCTGGGCCATCGCCTGGAAGGAGCAAGAGAGGTGTCAGGGCAGGGCAGAGGAGACACCAAACACCATTTTCTCCCTGCTTCAAGGACAGGAGAGCAGGACAGCAGCCAGTGGCACAGATAACTGTCCCAGATCCCCTTCTGGCCAGCAGTGCTGGCACACTGTCCCCACGGGGGGGTGGCACCGAGTGACCGCTGGCCCGCGGGTGGCCCTGGGGACCTGCCCGCTCTGTCCCTGCCTGGAGACAGCCCGAGAGCCTCAATCTGCACTGAATTCACTCAGCGACAGTGACGGGGAAACTGTAAATAAATCAAAATCATCCCTTTGTAGCTCCGTGCTGAGCGGGAATCAGGACACATTTGTTGCTCAGCGTGGCACAAGTCTTTGAAGGCACTTTCCGTGGAGGAGACAAAGGCCGGGCACATCCATGGCTCAGCCCCAGCCTGGGCAGGGGCACCAGGCCCCTGGGTAGAGGTTTTCTTCCAAACAGGACCCTTGGGACCAGCAAGGAAAAACCCAATCCCTTAATTCCTCAAGGATTAAGCCCCACCTGCTCAGACAGCTTTGACTGCTCGGCAGCAGCAGGGCTGGAGAAGGTGTGTGTGGACTTCCAGGTGCTTCTGCTGGAGGAAAAGGAGGTGTCCCCCATGGCTGGGATGAGTTTTGGAGCTGAGATGCCCTGGGAGGGTGACTTGGTGCCTCTGCCAGGGGGATTTTCTCCTCACCTCGGGTGGGCCCTCGGGGATGAGGCGCAGGAGCTCATTGCAGGTCACAGGATCTTTATTCAGGGTCCCCCCACTGGATAAAAGAGGGGATTCTTCACATGGAGCCTCCTCCTCCATCCCCAGCTCGGGCTGAACTGCCACGTCCATGACCACACGGAGCTGGTCCAGGCTGTGCCTCAGGCCTGCCTGGAAGAGAAGGAGACTGTGGGGCTCTCCAAAGGCAGGCAGCACCGGTGTCCTGAGGAGAGCCTTTACAGGGCACCAATTCCTCCTGCACGGATCTAACTCCCGGGATTTCCCATCCCAGGCAGCACCGGTGCCCTGAGGACAGAATTTAAAAGGCACAATTTCCCCCTGCACATTTCTCACTCCTAGGATTTCCCATCCCAAGAATCGTGCCCGGCACTTGGATCTGGGTGTCCATCCCATGGCCTGGCTGCCCTCAGCTGCCTCTGGTGCCAGTGACCGCTCCCAGCACCACTGTCACAGCCTGGCGTGGAGAATCCTGTCTGTAAAGCGGAGTTATCTCACCCCCTGTGTGACTCAGGGCATTGCTGTCCATTCCTGAGCTGCAGCTTCCAGGGCCATGAGCAGCCTGGAGATTTTCGGGGGGCTCTCACCTCTCATCCCACAAAGGCAGTTCAGTGGGTATTTATACACCCACAGACAGCAAAACATTTTCTGAAGGCCAAGAGGACAGAATTTTTATACAATTAACTCAACCCAGCACCTCCTGCTCCTCCAGGCTATCCCACTTATTCCAGGAGGACAGCTCAAGGTGTCAGCTGTTCCAAGGTGTGCCACGTGCCTCCAAAATTTGCCTTTGATTCCTGATGACTTTCCATCATTAAAGCTGTGCAGTTAATTATCCAGACACGCACATTCCACGGGGTCTGGACAAATTCCTGCTGGACTGGGCACGGGCAGGTGAACTTCATTCACCTCCCAGTCTGCCCAGCTCCCAGGGCACGGCGGGGGAACCTCAGCAGGGCACTCAAACACTCATTTATCCTTGCCCACCTCCATCCCAGCAAATCCAGAGCTTCGGGAAGGCCCTGCCCGTGTCCCCAGGCTGTCCCCACTGTCCCTTACCTGTGTCCCCTGCAGGTGAGTGATGTGGGCTGCCAGGGCCTGGAGGCAGCGCTCGGGGCTGAAGCGCACAAAGCACAGCTGGAAGGGGCGGGTTAAGGAAGGAATCTCTCCACGCTTCCCCCTCCCAGCCCTGGGGACGGTGGGACGGGCCTCGCAGGGAGCAGAGCTGAGGCAGCTGGTGCCCAGGGGGTGCTCGGGGCACCAGGACCCAAATAACAGAGCCCAGGGGTGGTGCGAAGCCAGGAGGGTCTGGGCTAAGGCAAAACCTCCAGGGGAAGGGGAAGGGGAAGGGGAAAGGGAAAGGGAAAGGGAAAGGGAAAGGGAAAGGGAAAGGGAAAGGGAAAGGGGCTGCCCCGAGAGCAGCCAGTCCTCCTCCCTCACCTCCTGCAGCCTGGGATAACCCTGGCCCGCTGCCCATCACTCCTCTCAGTGACCCTACACCTGAATAAACTCTGGGGCACAGCAACTCAGCTGCCCTAAACCCCTTCCTGCTTTCCCTTTATTTCTAGGGATTCAATCCATGGTTTTTTTTACAAAATTGGCCACACTCGGTGCTGCTCTGAGGACAGGGAGTTTTCCAAGAGCAGCGTGTTGGGGATGTGAGTCCTGCCAGCCCCGAGGCAGCCAGAGCTCTGTCCTTGTGCACCTGCTGCACCTGCCAGCAGCACAGGGATCCAGGAAAATGTAAAATCCAGAGGGTTGGAATGGATCTGACACTGGAGCAGACAGAGCAATTGTAAATCCCTGGGTTATTTGCTGCTCTCAGGCAGTTTTGGGACAGGTGGGTAAAGGTGAAGGCTCCCTGCATTAGTCCTCTAATGGACTCTGCTGGCCTGAATAAATGTGGAATTCGGGTTTATAAACGTGGAATTCGGGTTTCTAAATGTGGAATTCGGGTTTTTAAGGGTTTCCTCTTCCTCCTGAATGACTTTGCCCTCCTGCAGTGTTCCCTGTCCCCTTCCCTGCCTCACCCTGGCTTCCCTCTCCATTTGTATTGCAAGCCTCTCTCCGTGTCTCTCTCACCTTCCTTTAACACCTTCATGGAGTCTTAAAACTCTCTTCATTCCCCTAAATCCCTGTCTAGTCCAGAAAAATCATCTCTGGAAAGCAGCAAAGAGCCCAGGGATGGGGATTTTGGTTTTCTCCATGTTCAAGTTTTGAGGGGACTGTTTGCTTTTTCTCCCTGTTGGTTCTTTTGGGGGTTTTGGGGTTTTTTTGCCATAGGAACTTTGCTATCACTCTGCCATCGTTACCACATATTTTTAGGAATAATTGGTTAAGGAATCCCACCTCAATCCTTTAGACTCATTATTTCCAGTCACCTTTGGGCATATCTCAATGCCCACTTGCAGGAGAAATAAAAACTTCCCTATTCCTCTTGCCATCCCATAGGAGACAAACCAGATCCGAGGAGTTCCAGCCTCTGGATCAGGAGGGATCTGAACAGTTCCCAGCAGAAAGGATACTTGTAGGACGTTGTGTGGCCCATCCAGGACATCTGTAATCCCCAGGATTACGCTGTGCTTGATAAAGATTTCATTGACAGCTGCCAGCCTCAAGTCTGTGTTCACGTTCAGCTGTTAAAGAAGGCGAGGGAGAATAACACAATCCCCAGCAAAAGTCTACAAACTGCAGCTGGATAATCCCAAACACTGCAGCTCTGAGAGGACAACAGTGGAATTGATTTCCAGTGTCCTGTTCTCCCTTCCACCCCCCAGCAATCTCCTTTCCTGAATCTCTGGGAACGCCCACATTTGCCTGGTTTCCTCTTGGAAGAATCATTTGCTCCAAATCCCCCTCTGGATTTTGAATCGAGCCTTTCCAATATTATTCTCCAGCCAAATAAATGGTGCCAGTAATGCCAGAAGCAGCAGGGAATGCAAGGGGGAATCATCAGGAGCAGGGCAGGAGCCAGAGCTGCTGTGGGAGCACAAAGCACACTCTGCAAGGGTTGGTCTCCAGGGTGACCTTACTGTGGCCTCTCAGGGCCTAAAGGGGCTCCAGGAGAGCTGGAGAGAGACTGGGTTCTGTCCCCTGGAGGGACAGAACACAGGGAATGGCTTCCCCCTGCCAGAGGGCAGGGATGGATGGGATATTGGGAAGGAATTGCTCCCTGTGAGGGTGGGGAGGCCCTGGCACAGGGTGCCCAGAGAAGCTGGGGCTGCCCCTGGATCCCTGGCAGTGCCCAAGGCCAGGTTGGACGGGGCTTGGAGCAGCCTGGGACAGTGGGAGGTGTCCCTGCCCATGGCAGGGGTGGCACTGGATGGGCTTTAAGGCCCCTTCCAACCCAGAACATTCTGGGGTTCTGTGATTCCATAAATCCTGCAACCGTAGACTCCATCCTGCTGGAGAATCTCAAATAAATGTGCTTTTCCTGTTGCTATCTGCATGCAGCCAGTGGGGTTTCTTTAACGAGGAAAATTCTGTGCGCAGCAAATGAAATTCATTTCAAAAGGCTCCAACACCCCCCCCCCCGGCTGGAGCAGGCACAGAATGGGTGGAGCTTTAAGGTCCCTTCCACCCCAAACCAGTCTGGGATTCTCCGATTCCCTGATCTCCAGCAGCAGGAGGTCTGAGCCAGCCTGAGCAGCTCCAACGCTTCCATTTCAAGCATTCCATCCCCTCCCTTGGCTGCAGAACATCCCCTGCCTTCCCTGAGTGCTGTAAAAATATTCCTTCCTCCCTGGATCGTTGCATTCTTTGCCTGCAACTAGGGGATGACCCAGCAGGAGGAATTCTGCTCCCCTCTCTCCACATTCCCACAGCAGGAGCCTCCTCTCACCTTCCTGTGGTGGCGATCAAGGACCAGGATCACCAGCACAGTGACAGCCAGGGCCACCAGGGTCACCAGCACGCCGGCCCCCCAGTAGCGACCCAGGGAACTCAGCTGGAGCGTGGAGTAAAGGTTTGTCCAGAGAGAGATGTAGAAAACCTGGGGAAAAATAGAGAGGCTGGTGAGAGTCACAAACCCATGAAAGTGAGAGAAGTCACGGGAAGAAGAAAATAACAGTCCCTTCTCCCTTATAAATTAAGTCCCACGAGATTTTTCAGAGGGTGACGAAGGACAGAAGTTCTTTCCAATAATAAATAGAGGAAAGAAAGGGCTGGAAGGACTGAGGGAGCCCTAGTTTATTTTAAAAAATCACCACTCTCCAAAGACAAAGAGTGAATTATTAAGGATGATTCATCCCTAGGAGGGATTTCAGCGGCGTTCTTCCATTTCGGTAAGAAATGCACTCGCTGAGGCATACTGATAATAATTCTCAGAGTCCCTGGATTTAGAAAGTTCCCATTTCAAGGTGGTGAAGAGACCACTCCTTTACAGTACTGACACAGGGCTCAAGGACTGTGCTAAAGTCAGGGAAAGCTGGATTCCTTCACTTCCCAGAGCATGGATTTGGCCAGGAGATTGCCTGGGAGCAGGTGTGACATGTAGGGCACAGCATCATCTCGTAATGACACAGCTCAGGGGCACTGAACAGGCACCAAACCCCTCACAACACTGAGCACCAATTCCTGCAATATCAGGCAAAAGAGATTTGTACAATGGCTATCCTAAAAAAAAAAAAAAAAGAAAAAAGAAAAGGAATTAAAACAAGGATTTGGGTTGGATCGCAGCCTCAGCACACTGCAAAGCACCAGCCTCACAGCAGACGCTCAGGGTTGGGTCTCTGGGGGAGTTTCACCAGAAGAAGACAAACAAGACCAAAAGCTGACTGATTTGTTGGTCTAAATGAGCATCAGGACCAGAACACCTTCAGATTTTTAAAATCAAGTTATAAACCAGGCCTGCTGTAGGTGCTGCTGGTCACCCAGGCAGGGACAGCCTGCTCTGGTGGGACTGCCAGCAAGGGGGTGCCTTGCCCTCCATCCGCAGGAATTCTGTGAGCTGGGATTGCCAAGGGAACCCACCAGGAATGTGTCAGAACCAGGATTTGCTCCCCAGCCAAACCCCCCTCCCTCCATGGGCACCAGAACGCCGGTGCCAGGCCGGGCAGCCCGCGGTGCCCTCACCACGGCCATGGCAATCTGGAAGCCCCTGGAGCTGTAGAACAGGTACCGCCTCACTTCGGGCCTCAGGACACCCTCCTGGAGCAGCCTTCTCCACGGATCCGCCGGCACCTGCCCGGGAGCAAACACAGAACCAGAGCCACCCTCCAGTGTGGGCTCCAGTTCCCAGCAGAACCAGACCGGGCAAACCTCGCGGGGCACTGCAACCCAAATCTGTGTCCCAGAGCTCCCTCCCACAGGGAGCGCCTCCAATCCCATCCACAGAGCTGCCACAGACCCAAAACTTGTGTTCCTGCCTCAGCTGCAGGGAGTAAAATCTGCCTGGGAAAATCACAAGGGGGGAAAAAAATGCCTTTTTGTGACAAAGGACAGGACAAGGCAGATTGTCCCAGGGGTGCTCTGCCCTATTAGAGTGAACTTCAAGCAAAATTCACTCCAAATTATCTTCAAAGAGTTTCTTCATGCAGGTTTAAGCCGAGTTCATCCCAGTTGACTTCCAGCCTACGGGGAATAGACTGAAGTTGGGCTGAAACAAGCGACTCTCAAACCAAAAAAAAACCCCGAAGCCGTTTGCTGGGTGGGTGTAAATGCAGATGGTGCAAATCCAGCTGGAATTACCTCCCAGGGGAGCTCACCTGGACCCCCAGGGACCGCAGCTTCTCGGCACAAAGGTCCATGTCGAAGGAGGACGTGGGGCAGGTGTTGTCCATGCTGAGCACCAGCAGCACCCGGCCCTGGGGGGGTTCTGCAAGAGCCCGAAGGAGCCGTGAGCACAGAACTGGGGGGGTTTATCCCACAGCCAAGGAGCACCTGGCAAAGGGGAGGCTGAGAGCACAAACCACCCCGGTGTGTTTTAAACAGATCCAGAATCCCTCCTTGGACATTGCTAAGGAGCTCTGGAAGCAGCCTGAGACCCCCTGTGAGGAAACAAACTGCAGAGAGGGAGGAAACCCCAAAAACGTCGCAGGAGTGAGCAGCCAGAGGTAACAAGAGATAAGAGGATGCTCTGATCTGCAGCACAACCATGTCCTGCCCCACCAACCCCTCACTGGGAGGACAATGGGCTCAGGCTGCTGGGTGGTGCCAAGGCTCATTTCCCTCTTAGAGACCCCCCCCAGTGCCCACCCACCACAAAAACCAACTTGAGCGATTAATTAAAGTGCTTTTCAGCAATCCCATTGCCTGGCAACGTGGCAGGGCTGCCCTGGAGCACCCAGAGATCCCCCAGCAGCCAGGCCCCTCTCCAGCAGCGTTCCTGGAGCGTGGCTCTGCTCAAGGCTCTTCCAGTGTCAGCTCGGGCCAGGATCAGCGATGCATCCTAGAGACTCAAGTCAGGAGCCCAAAAAGTGTGAGGACAGCCTGTCCTAGATTTGAGGAGCAGCACAGGAGAGCTGTGATCTCCAGGCAGCCCATCTGGCATCACCTAGAGCTTACACAAGCTGTGCTACAGCAAGAGGAAGAGTTTGGGTCGAAGGAAGTGGCTGGTTCAGCTGAGATCTTGTTTCACTGAAAGGTTTCACCCAAATTTCCTTCCCCTTTGCAGTTCCCAGGTCAGCCAGGTGTCCCTGGGCTGCTCCTGGGGACACTTCGGGCAAAAGGGGGCCCTGCTGGAGGGCGCAGGGGGATGTGAGTGAACAGACTTGCACGGCTCTGCCTTCTGCCAGGCTGCTCCAAGCCCCGTCCATCCTGGCCTTGGACACTCCCAGGGATCCAGGGGCAGCCACAGCTGCTCTGGGCAACCTCAGGGCCTCACTGCCCTCACGGGGAGGAATTCTTTCCCAATATCCCATCTCTCCCTGCCCTCTGGCAGTGGGAAGCCATTCCCTGTGTCCTGTCCCTCCAGACCCTTGTAAATTGTCTCTCTCCATGGTTCCTGTCAGCCCCTTCAGGCACTGGAAGGTCACAATTACATCACACCGAATTTCTTCTCCAGGCTGAACAATCCCAGCTCTCCCAGCCTTTCCTCCCAGCAGAGCTGCTCCATCCCTCTGATCCCCCTGGTGCCTCCTCTGGGCTCTCTCCAGCAGCTCCAGGTCCTTCCTGTGCTGGGCCCCAGGGCTGGGGCAGCTCTGCAGGTGGGGTCTGACCTGAGGGGGCAGAGGGGCAGAATCCCCCCTCCCCTGCTGCCTCAGCACAGGTCAAGTTTCCCAAAGGTTTCTCGATTTCAAAGGCCAAGAGGAGAGGACTTGCAGGGGGCTGCATTTCAATAGGTTGATTCACTCATTCCTGCATATCAGGCATTCCAAAAAAAAAAAACCCCAAAGCATCTCCATCCCCTTCCCAAAATGCTGAAACATCCACAGTGTTTCGGTACTTTGGCAAGTGAGATGCTGTTAAAGAGCGCCTTCGATAAAATCTGTCAGTGGTTATTTTAAGGGCACTGAGCTCAGATCTGCCTCTCCCCTTATCAACAAGCTGCTCCCTTACCTGTCACCCACTGCAGGGCTCCTTCCTTGAAATCACTCTTGCAGTAGAGGAGGGAGGACCCATTTCTCTCAGTTCCACCAGTCTGGCTTTTCTGGGCCATGCTGGAGGTGCCTCTCTGTGAGGGATTCTGTGCTGTCTGGCCAGAAATTCAGCTTTTATGTCTCTAATTCAGCATTTCTCTCTCTAATTCAGCACTTCTCTCTCTCCCTGCTGGGAAGCACCAACCAGCCCCACGGCACCAGAGTGGGGAGCAGATTGTGAAACCCTCACTCGCACTCCCACTGCTGCCTTCCTGGGGATCCTGCTTCCCATGAGCCACGAGGCATTTTCAAGCCCTGAAAAGAGAAAAAGAAAATCCCAAACCTTGCAGAGACAGCAGATGAAGGATAACAGCAGTGACTGTGCTCCTAGAGGATGCCAGCACCTGGTGCTGGCCAGTGTGGGCTCAGTACACACAGAGTCACTTTTTACATTTGGTTTTTGTTGAGAGGTGGAAAAGTCACCCTTAAATATTCCTTAAATTATCCTGACATCCTTCAGCATTCCCTTTCGTAAGCAGTTAGCAAGGAACGGGCAGGACTTCTCCTTGCCAAGCCTCTTTGCCATCACCTTCAGAAGAACCTGGCTCCCTGGAAGTGACGCTGCTGCTCAGTGACACGGGGACAAATCCCCACCACAGGAGGGGAGAAGTGCAGATAAGGAAGAAAAATGCATCTGCTGAAGGCAGAGTCAAGCAGGAGCTCCCACCCAGCAGCAGTGAAGCCTTTGAGGGTCTCTGCGTTCCTTTCCCGTCCTCTCTTTTCCTCTCCCCTCTCCTCTGCTTTTCTTTCCCCTCTCCTCTCTTTCTATTTCCCCTCTCCTCTCTTTTCCTCTCCTCTCTCCTCTCTTTTCCTCTCCCCTCTCCTCTGCTTTCCTTTCCCCTCTCCTCTCTTTTCCTCTCCCCTCTCCCCTCTCCTCTCTTTTCCTTTCCCCTCTCTTCTCTTTCTATTTCCCCTCTCCTCTCTTTTCCTCTCCCCTCAGTGAAGTTCTCACAGCAGGCACCGTGCCCAAGGTTTCCCAGGTGTTTTTTCCCTGCTGACGAAGCTCTCTAACCTCCTGCCAGCACCTGTGGGCGGCTGTTAAATGCTTGGAAGACTCAGGAGTTTACTTTTCAATTACCTTCCACTCCAGCTCGCCAAAACCACCATTTACTTTTTAACATGTGCTCGAACCAGGAGCCTGTTGTTGTCTCCTGGTGAGAGAATCCCTCACAGATCTCACCCACTCTCCCTCCAAAGAGGATTGGGGTTTTTTCTGACCTTTTTTTCTAGTTTGTTTCTGACCTTTTTTCTGGTTTTTTTCTGACCCTTTTCTTCTGGTTTTTTCTGACAGTTGCTGCAGTTTCCCCCTCACACAAAGCCAGGACAGTTCCTGGTTGAAGAATGTCAGAAAGGAAACAGAGGCAAGAGAAACAACACGAGAAATTCTTCTGATCACAGGAAAAAAGAACGTAAAAGGGCTGAAAACTCCCACTTGAAGGGATCAAAGCACAAAGGGTGAGCAGCGAGTGTGGGCACACAGGAGGGGCACAGCACCTGCTCCTCACCTGCTCGGCTGAGGAGAGATTCCCCTGGGCACAGCTCTCCCATGAGGATCACGGGCATCACGTGTCTCAGGGCACATCCCAGCACCAAAAGGTACATTCAGACTGAATTTTCTCCCTCCTTTCCCTCTTTTGCCATCAAACAGAAGGGAGTGTAAAATCAAGACCGAAAAGCCCACAGAAGACAGAAGCGAAGAGTGAAAAACCAGAGGAGACTAAAGAAGAAACTAATTAGAAACTGAAGAAAAACCTGATTAAAACCAACCACCCTGGTGCTGCTGCTGGCACATCAGGGTGATTTGGAGAAGAATCAAGGCTCTCTGGCTCAGATGATGGGAATTTGGGGTCGCTGGAGGACAGTGCCCAGGAGGTGACAGTGAAGGTGCAGCAGGTCAGGGCAGCTCAGCCATCCCCAGGAGGGAAAGAGCCTTCCCCAAGTGCTGGGAGCTCCTCAGCCAAAGCAGCTTTGCTTTTACCTCTTAGAGCAGCACAGTTTGGCCCTGTTGGCTTTTCCTGAACTGCCCATTTTGGGATTTGGGTCCCCCAAACCTTCCTCTGCTGCCTCCTGAGCTACCTCGCGGAGCAGCCTCTCCTCTCCTGCACTCCCGGGCTCTGTGTCTCTCCACATCTCTTATTCCTTCTGCAATGCCAACATCTCTCTGGTGAATTCACTTCCTTCTTTTTTGGACACCTCCAAGCCCTCACTAAACAGCAGAGAAACACCCAGCAGGTCCTTCTGCCTCATTCCCAGAGCAGCCAGCAGAGCCTTACCTGGTCCAGCTCACTCCTGGTGCTGGGAATGCAGCTCAGCTCCCTCCTCCTGCTGCTGCTGCTGCTGCCTGTCCTTTACGTGCCACTGTCCCACTCTGCACTGCACAGGTGCCACACTGTGCCACCACCAAGCAGGAAGATCCCAGCCTGTGCTGGATAAGGTCCCTCTGTCCCCTGCGCCTCCTGGGAGCAGGGATTAACCAGGCCTGTGCCCCTGCCTCCCTCTCCTCACCCTGAGCTGCAAGCACCGACTTGCAAAATCTCCCTGGTGCATGTGACTCTTCCCCTGGGCTGGGTTCAGAAATGTGGTTTTTAACCCTCTGTAGTTCCTCAGAAGTGTTCCCACACCAAAGGCACAGCCACAGGAGGAGATTCTCCCCCCTCCCCAGGAGTTCCCTCACCTTCGGCAGGGTGGGGGTCCAGAGCTGGAGCTGGAGCCTGAGGAATGTGAAGAGCTGAAGAGTGGCACAGACAGGAGGCTTTCCCCCTCCTTCTCCTCCTCCTCCTCCTCTTCTTGGATCAGCCAGGCTGGATTCAGGAACTACAGATCCCACAGTTGCACCACATCAGTTCCTGTGAGCGTTTCAGTCAAAGCCAAACACCCAAGACAGGGCTGGGGACATCGGAAGAGGCAAATGAGGATCTCGAGGCTGACAAGAGGTGACTCCCTCTTTATCAAAAGGTCGTGGAAAGCACACAGGAACAGGGATAACAGGCAGGGCAGGAGCTGCAGCCCTCCCCACAACAGGAGGCTGTGCTGATGAGGAGCAAGTTTCACCTCCAGCAGCTCCAGAAGAAAAGCAGGAGGCTCAGGCACAGGTGGATCCTCCAGAGCAGCTGCACTGCTGGAGCTGTTTGCCTGACAATGCTGAGAGACACCATGAAAACAAAACTCCTTAGCCTGGGAATCGTGGTGTCAGAGCTCCCCAAAAGCTGCAGGATCCACGGAGGGTTGGAACAAAGCAAATCCAGAAGCGAATGGTTGGGAAAAAACCAAAAAAGGAGCTCCTTGCAGTGTCTGTGTGCACTTCCTGGAGCAAAGGCCCCTCTTCTCCTGGAGGGATGGGTGCTGCAGCCCTGCCTGCTCCAGACCTTGCTGAGCTGTGGGTTCATCCCCTCACGTGGCTCCAGAGGCAACAGGAACAACTCCAAAGCCACTCGCCCTCATGGGATCTTGTTACACTGGAAACTGGCAACACCATCCAGGTACCAGGAAAAATCCCATGAATCTGTCACCAGCTCAGGGCCCAGCTCCAATCCCCACCCAGGACAGGGCCGTGGGAAGCTTTGGGTTCTTTTGCAAATGCTGATCATCAAAAGTTTTGGGTTTGTTTGCTCCTCACCCAAGCAGAGATGCTGACAGGGAACACGAGAAGCCAAGAGCGCTGTCAGCTCTCCACGGCAAAACGCCCCAGGCAAATCCCTGTGGGACAAGAAACATGAAAGCAGCGTGGATGATGAGCTGCAGCACATCCCCTGTGCCCCTCTGGTTTGGCAAGACATGCAAGGTCTTGGCATCAACACCTCCAGCAGAACATTCCTGCTCATTTGAGAGGGGTGTTGGGATAACCAGAGGCTGAAAAACCCAAGATGGTTTGGGTTGGAAAGGCCTTAAAGCCCATCTCATTCCACCCTCCTGCAAGCAGGAAACCTCCCACCAGCTCAGGCTGCTCCAAGCCCTGTCCAGCCTGGCCTCACCCTCCCCTTTACCACATTTTCTGCCTCTGGGGGGGTTCCCCCCACCCCGTTTTCCCAAATTCCTGCAGTGCTGTGCAGCTGGTTATGGACTGCTTGGAGCTGATGTATTTGATTTCACCTTTCTCAGTTACTCTTCCCTGCAGGGAGGCTCAGGCTATTGGTTTCAGATCATTTCTCCCACTTATCAAGATCATTTGGAATTGTGATTCAGTGCTCTGTACAGTTTGTATCTCTTCCCAGCTTGGTGCCCTGGACTTAGACTGTACTGCCTGTTCCACCTGCTGCATTAATGAATATATTACAGGGAACCTGATTCCAGGGGAGAGGAAAAATCTGCTGTTTGAAGACGGAAGAAGTTTGAGGACTGTCCCAGGCTGACAGCGCCCACCAACCCCTCCAGGCCTCAGGAATAACCTCACCCTCCATCACATCCTTAATGTCATTTCTGAGGTCACTCTTCAGCACCTATTTGAAGTCTCACTGCTTTAAATAATCAGACACACACTTTTAGTCTGCTTTTGCCTATTCTGACCGTGTTCTCTCTATATTTGCTCCATGCTTTGATAAACTGAGCTCTTTTGCAGTATTTGGAATCCACAGCCTTGTGATTCCAGCTTTTTTGACCACGGTCTGCATGTGGTTGCAGTTTCTCCCCACGTCAGCCTTGTTTGGACTGTGCACACAGCAGCCAACACTGGCACATCTCATTTTCTTTTGATGAAACTGCATTTTCAGAGGAGAACTGTGCCATTTTTTCCTATCTTTTTTCCTTAGTGAGCCTTAATTAGGAGAACAAAGTTGTTGAAAGCCTTGTCGTGCCCTTCTCCTCCCTTCCTGCACACAAAGTCCTTTCGCTCTGCGTTGTTGGATTTTTTTTGTCAGCAAAGCTGACAGATTGACAGTCATTAAATATAAAAATTTATTTCACACTACCCATAAATTACAAGTTTCAAATGAAGAATGACACTTGCTTAAGGCACGAAGTGTGGCTCATCTTTTTTTTCCTACTTCTGCCTTTTTCCTATGAAGACTTAAAAGTATTATTCTTTTTACTATGGTAATGCAAAAACCTCTTTTCTTGAATCTGAAATTAAAAGAGGGAAAGCTTGCTGTGTGCCTGGGATAATGATTCAGCTATTGATCCAGAAGATGCTTTATTAGATTATTTTGAGGCAGACGAATGTAATTTAATAGCAATTTATTTTCTATTCCTATGCCAGCCCAAGATACAATCTTTTCTGCATGAAATTAGCACTTTCTCCTTTCAACCTCGAAGAAAGATTACACTGTGCTCCTCCCTTGGATTAGTTTGGGAAAACTTTTTCAGCAGAACATTGATCTAGAGGGTTCTCGATAGTATCTTCTGTTAAGACTAAAGCCAAAACCTCAGCTGGGATCAGAAGGCTCTTGGCTTGTCTCTCCTGTTATGCACTGATGCAAGAACTAGTGAAGAGAGATAAAGGGGAAAGAGATTCCAGATGAGGAAAACAGAGGGAAAGAGGGAACACAGAGCAGGTTTAATGCAGGCAGGGAGAAAGGAGAGGAGCTGCATTATTTTAGCACGGTCATCTGTCACCTACAGGGGACACTGCAGGGTGGTCCCGCCCCACAACAGCAGGGCAGCACCTGGGATACCCCATCCTGCTGCTCACACCTCCCAGGAGCTGCCCCACAGGCCAGGAACTGCTGGATTTTCTGTAGGGTTACCAAATTCTGCCTGCTTCGGGGTCAGCTGGGCTGCAGGGTGGGAGAAAACAGCAGGAGCCCAAAGCTGGGAATGGCAGGAAAGGGAGAGAGGGACTGCCAGCAGCTCACTGGGCTGTATCTGGCACTAAAACAGCTCCAGATTTAATAAAGGTCATCAGGAACTGTGTAGTGACCTCACAAAAGCAGAGCAATGAGGAATTTAAGGTTGCCAAATGTGGACTTGCCCCCTGGAATGCCCTGAACAATTCCCTGGTGTTGCCATCCAGCACAGCCAGCCTGGCAGCTCGAGGCACAGAGGGGAAAGGCCCCTGGACTTCCAGCAGCAGGGAAATGTGGGGTCCTCACCCTGCTGACACTGCCCAAATCCAGCTGCCAGGGGAGCTCCTGCTAAAGCACTGCCAGCCAGAATTGCTGCTCTCCTAATGAGAGCTCTCTGGACTCCGGATCCGGGGTTAGAGGTGATTTCCCTCCTTTACTTCATAGGATCACAAGATCACAGAACATCCTGAGCTGGAAGGGACCCACCAGGCTCACCCAGTGCAGCTCCCGGCCCTGCACAGACCCCCCAACAACCCCACCCTGGGCATCCCTGGCAGCGCTGCCCAAACGCTCCTGGAGCTCTGGCAGCCTCGGGGCCGTGCCCATTCCCTGGGCAGCCTGGGCAGTGCCCAGCACCCTCTGGGGGAAGAACCTTTCCCTGCTCTCCAGCCTGAGCCTGCCCTGGCCCAGCTCCAGCCGTTCCCTGGGTGCTGTCCCTGTCCCAGGGAGCAGAGATCGGAGCTGCCCTCGGGAGGAGCTGCAGCCCCCGGGGAGCTCTGCCCTCAGTCTGCCCCAGCTGAACAATCCCAGTGCCCTCAGCTGCTCCTCGTGGGCCCCTCCAGGCCCTTCCCCATCCCCGTGTCCCTCCTCTGGACACTTTCTCCCATTGTAGTGCCCAAACTGCCCCCAGGAGCAGGAGCAAGGTGGAATTTCCAGGGATGGGAGCCCAAATCAAGGGAATCACAGTGGTGTGTGTGCCCAAAGCACCTTCTGCTCTTTCTGTGGTACACGAGCAGGCTGTGGCTCAGTCCTGAGGGATTGTCACAGACTCCCAGACTGGTTTGGGTTGGAAGGGACCTTAAAGATCACCCAGTGCCACCCCTTGCCATGGGCAGGGACACCTCCCACTGTCCCAGGCTGCTCCAAGCCCCGTCCAACCCGGCCTTGGACACTTCCAGGGATCCAGGGGCAGCCACAGCTTCTCTGGGCAGAGGAGCAGCAGGAAGAATTCAGACACAGATTTGTTCCCACAGCTGGTGTGGGCTTCACTCTTACTGTTCAAACTTGCTGCAAAATGCCTCAAAATCAGATTTCAGGGGCAAGAAGCAGCATGTGCCACTCCATACCTGTGTCAGGACTGTTCCCTGGCACAGCCTGGCTTAGGCACACAGGGGTCCCTTTCCCAGAGCATCACAGGGCAAGATGAAAGAATCTCAACTGGAAATCAAATCTCTGCACTGCACAAACAAAGCCAGCCTTCCTGGAGAGCAGTAATTGGAAATCCTTCCTTCAGTGCAAAGTTGGAGTTAAGTTTCAGAGAAGTATTACAGAAAATTATTATTCTTGCAAGACATTAACACTTCTGCATGTTCTAAAGGGAGCTTCTTCACAGCACATTTGCCAAGGAGAAATAATCAAGAGAGGATTTTTTCTTCCCCTTTTTCTCCTGCCTGTTCTAAAGAAGGATAAAAGCCCTCATTAACCACGGGAAAGTTATGAACCAACATGAGAAAGTGGAGCACACACTTCATTTTTTTCTGGACAGAGTCTCAGTCTGTCACTGATAAGAGAAGGAATGAAATTGCTAATTACAGCCTGCAGCAAGGAGGGCTTTGAGGAGTGTCCTGCTGGAGCCTGAGCACCTGCTCTCAACAGGGAGAGATGTCTCATCTCCAAAGGACAGAGAGGAATTAGCATGGCTGCAACCTTTTATGAGGCCGTAACACCTCTCCACATTACAGCACACGGATTAAAACTGCTTTGATCCTGTTCTGTACCCACCTGGCTTCTCCCCCAGCCTGGCACATTTGACTTTGCAAGAAGCTTTTGTTTCATTTTTATAACCCGTTTAATAGCTTGAATTCCTGAAGAGATCTTTTCAGGAGTACAGTGATAAAATATGACAAGAGGAGACCCCGGAGCTGTCTGCTCCTGCCTGCAGGATTCACATCCACGTCCGTCCTGCTTTTTTCCCTCCCTATCACAACTCCAGAGGTCCGAGAGGCTTTGCAATGCCTCACTGAGGGGCTGGGGAAATCAAGAGTCCGTCTGAGGAACAGAACAGCATCCATGAGGCTCCTTGCAAAAATTCCAAACTGCACAACTCCTGGGCCAGAGCAGGGACATGCTGAGGTCCTTTTTGCACAAAAAGCCTGGAATTTGAACTCAACAAGAAAAGCAAAGCTGCATTTAATAATTCTGCTGGTGAGAGGAAGAAACCACTGAAACATGAAACCCCTCGATGTATTTGTGTGTATTTTTGATCAAAGAGCTAGAAAGTGATGCAGATGACCCCAAAACTCTTCTTTCCCACTGTTCCCAGGCACGGGATGCTGCAGGATTCAGGATGACCTTGGTATAAACAGGCAGTGACCAGCACTGGACCCAAGGAAGGGTAATTACTGCGCAGCACCTGGCTATCAAACTATTCCAATGAACTGGCACCATTTTATTTCCCCTAATGGTCACAAGAACATTTGCTCCTGAAGGTTTTCAGAATGATCTGGCAGGTAAAGCATCAGACTGGAGCCAAGAGGAGGAGCTCTGTAATGGGTTTTAACTTACCTGCTGTGACCTTCAGATATTGGCTGTCTCTCTCAAACTTTCTTTTATCAATACTTGATGGTCACTCTGCGGAGTCCAGACTCCCAAGGTGCCCAGTGAGACCTGCCAGCATTCCCAGAACAGGTCAGCAGGAAGAACCAGACTGAACAGAGGCTTTGGAGTGAAGTGTTTTTACTTTCAGGTGTCATAGTGTCAGACTTGTAACTCAAGCTAACAGCAGAATATACAGAGGATTCAACACAGAGAAACTCAAGCACCTGAAAATGATCAGCCAGGACTTGCACAGCCAGAGAATTCTTACAGGGTTTAAACCCTGTGCAGAGGTTTAACAACACACTGAAAAATGCAGTTTGGTCAACAAGAACACAGGTACACAGGTTTAACAATTACTGACACAGGCCAGCAGCTCTCTCCCTTTCCTATTTCACAGAGGGAAGCCTCTCACTGAAAACTATCACCATAAAATGGGAGCATTCCTGTGCCAACTGGAATATCTATTTAATACCTTAGCACAGATCTGAGACATGGCCACTTCATCTTTGAATGAGCTCTGAATCCGTGTCAGAAGAGAAACCAAGAGAACTCCAAGAGCTCACTGAAATAATTTACCACATGTAGAAGGAGGACAGGTAAGGTATGGCTAAGGGCTGTACATTCCACCTGAAGCTCAGACTTTACTCCCAGCACTCCCAGGACATTCCTCCCTCCTCCCAGCACTACCCATTGATGCGATAATTCACATGGATCTCGGGTTTGATGTCACACACCAGTGACAGCAGCTGGGACATCACCACGTCCCGGTTCTTCTGGAAGTTCTGCTGGATTACGCTCATCTTCTCCTGAGTCTCCTTCTCAACTTCAGTGGTGCAGCTGCCATGGGAGCCAAGGGCCTACAAACAGCAAAGGAAAGAGGAATCACCGTGCCAAGCTCTGTATTTTGTTCTTCTGGACCATCTCAGCCATTAATCTTTGTTGAGGGAAGATTAATGTTCATGTTTATGTTAAAAAAACAAAAGTACTGCTGGATTTTTTGCTCAGATTTCACTCTAAACTTGGCCAAGTGTTTCATCCTCAGCCCCTGCCTTTTACCCTCTTTTATAGAATCATCAAATGGTTTGGGTTGGAAGGGACCTCAAAGATCATCTTGTTCCAACTCCCTGCCATTTATTCATGATCCACCAGTTTAGAGCATGAGTTTCTAAGGAGTGCCCAAATAAAGGTGCTGCTGTACAGACAATTGGAACCCCTGGGCACAACTGTACTGGAGAGTGCAAGAAAAGCAACACCCAGGAGTCAGTTAAAGCACAATTCCCATCATCCCATTCCTTCTACCCTTGGAGAATCTCTACAAAAATCTCTGCCTTCCCTTCTGGTGACCAGGGACAAGGCAAGTGTTCTCTGCCATGTCAGCACCATGGAAACGAGCCTGTGACAGGAGCAATGAGCTCAGTCTCTTTTGGACACTGCTACACACAGCAGGTCTGGGGAGGCTGTCACCCCTCAGGGCACCCAGGACCTTACTAAGCTGTTTCCCTGCCAGCTGAGATGCAACACTCCATGTCCTGAGCCACTTCCACGGGTTTTTCTGGGACACGTGCCTGTGCCTCACAGGAAGGCACTTGGGGAAGTGCTCCTGCTGTAACTCACTCCACCCTGAGGGTGCTGCCAGGGCAAGGAACCCCCAGCACAAGGCAAAGGGGCTGGAAATAAGTGACTGATGGAGAAAACCAACCGCTGCCTCCTTGGCCTTGAACTCCTTCTCCCGCTGCAGGCGGTACTGCTCGATCTCTGCCTGGGCTTCCTCCTTGGCCTGCTTCAGCCTCCGGTTCTTCCCTGTTCCCCAAGGACAAACCCAGGGAAAGAAAGAGAGAAGAGAAAGCACTGAGAGTTTGTTTTCCTAATGCACAGCCATCCCCACAGCGTTTGCTCCTTCTGCAGGAGGGATCAGCCAAGCCCCCTCTCTGAGTCTGCTGATCTCAGGAGGACCCCAGCAAACCATGGCCAAGGTCACCGAGCCTCGAGCTTCCACCACTGAGCAGTGGAGAGCATCTCGGAGCATGTGGATGCATCAGGCAACGTTCAGGTCTGGCTTTAGTCACAGAAAGAGTCCCAGACTGGTTTGGGTTGAAGGAACCTTAAAAATCATCCAGTGCCACCCCCTGCCATGGGCAGGGACACCTTCCACTGTCCCAGGCTGCTCCAAGCCCCTGGCCTTGGACACTCTCAGGGATCCAGGGGCAGCCACAGCTTCTCTGGACACCCTGTGCCAGGGCCTCCCCACCCTCCCAGGGAACAATTCCTTCCCAATATCCCATCTAACCCTGCCCTCTGGCAGGTTCCATATAAAAGGTCCATCTCCCTCCTTTTCAAAAGCCTCTTTAAGGTACTGGAAGGGGCTCTGAGGTCTCCCTGGAGCCTTCTCTTCTCCAGGTGAACACCCCCAGCTCTCCCAGCCTGGATCCAGAGGGGCTCCAGCCCTTGGAGCAGCTCCGTGGCCTCCTCTGGACTCTCTCCAGCAGCTCCAGGTCCTTCCTGTGCTGGGCCCCAGGGCTGGGGCAGCTCTGCAGGTGGGGTCTGACCTGAGGGGGCAGAGGGGCAGAATCCCCCCTCCCCTGCTGCCCCTGCTGGGGCTCAGCCCAGGATGAGTTTGGCCCTCAGGGCTGTGAATGCACCGCGGGCTCGTGGCCAGCCCCTCATCCACCAGAACCCCCAAGTTCTTCTCTGCAGGGCTTCTCACAGTAAGTTCTTCTCCCAGCCTGTAGCCACGCTTGGGATTGCCCCAACCCACGTGAGTGTGCAGCTTCTGAGAGATGCCAAAGAAAGCCCAGCAGAAAGAGCATTGAATCTAAGTTTTGCCCCAGAGCAACTGTGAAACCAAGAGCAGAGCTGGCCACTGCCTCAACTTCCCCTCTTGGACTTCCCACCCCATTCTCCCCTCCAAGATTATCATCACTGGAGTGACCTACAAAAATCTGCCTCTTGCAACATTGTCAGGGGGATGAACCGCAAACCAGGGCAGATATAATAAAATAAACACAGATATATGTATTTGTTTGAAGCAGAAAACATTTGCAAAGTTGGGGGTCTTTGCAACCAGAATTTCTCTTGCTTAACAGGAAAAGCTAACTCGGATCCATAAGGGATAGCTCTATAATCACCGATACGGAAACGCGCTGTTTTCATCAGGAAAAAAGCAGCTGAAGGTAGGAAGGACAGAGGGAAGCACAGAAGCCGTGCCCCAAGGCAAGGCCGGGTTCTGGCGGTGGTGTCCTGCAGGGAGCCAGGAGCCCCCGAGCTCCCGAGCCCGGCGCTGGGCTCCGGCAGGAGGGTCCCGGTGCGGCCCCGACCCCTCACACCGCACTCAGCCTTCGGGGGGAGCCTCCGGCGCTGCTCTCCCGAGGGCCCCACCGCGCCCCGAGCACCCCCGGGGCAGGGCTGGGGGGATCCCCGCGGCCCCACCGCCCTCAGCGCCGGGCCGCAAGGCCTGAGGCGGCCGCGCCGGGATAGGCCGGGCCGGGCTGGGCCGGGCTCCTCCGCCACCACACCCCCCGCTGCGGGGTCAGGCGGAGCCGGGCCGTGCCGTACTCACTCTTGCGGGCCTCGGCCACCTTCTCCGCGGCGCGCTTCTCGGCCTGCAGCAGCTGCTGGATGCCCTGCGACTGGCTCGCCATGGCGGCCGCTGCGTCCGGCCGGGCCGCGGCAGCGTCACCGCGTCAGGCGGGACACGCCCACACCGCGCAGGCCCCGCCCTGGCCCCGCCCCCGCACGGGTGGCCCCGCCC
>VZTE01004737.1:59177-83133 GCA_013397775.1 Eulacestoma nigropectus
CCCCCACCGCCCTGGCCCCGCCCCCTCGGTTTGTGAGGGGAGCCCGCTCCAAGTCCCGTTCCCACCGCCGCGCCCCCCCGTTCCCGCGCCCTTTCTGTACCCCCTGCCACCAAATCCACTTAAAAACCCTCCAGGAAGGCGCTGACGGGGTTTATTTTTGTTTCTCTCGCGGTTTCTAATCGCTGGAACTGCCGCAGCCCCCGGATGAGCAGTGAGATGGGCACCAGGGATGCTTTGGTGCCTGCTGGGCTGTGGCATCTCCTCCCCACTGCCGGCGTGGCGGGCGTCACCCCCACACAGAGCCACTGATGCTCGGAGGACTTTGCAATCATCCTGGAGCACCTTTTCCGGGGCTCCCAGGAGAGCCGAGTGTCCCCCGAACACCCCCACGCTTCACCCCATCCCACCCAACACTCGCCCATCGCATCCCAGGGGCCATTTAAATCCCTGAGCGCAGCTCCCCCAGCACTATGAGAGCGTAAATTACAATTATTGTCAAATAATATCGCTCTGATGAAGCCTCAGAGCCAGGACAGTGACTCATCGCTGCCGGGAGAGGCGGCGGGGCTGCCGGTCCGCCTCCTCCATCCCCCGTGATGGAAGGGACAGGAGACAATGAATCAAATGCATATTTATGGTGCTGAATAGGAATTATGAGTGTTTTCAGGGTGACCTTCAGCTGGGCCCAGCGATTAAGTCAATGGGCTTAGCGTGCCCATCCACTCAGGGGGATATTTGCTTCAGTAAAAGATGAAAGGAAAGATGGGGAGAAGAGCTCGGACCGTAATTCCGGGGTTTGAAGCAAGGCTGGGATGCTGGGATGGGGCACTGGGAGCCACTGGGAGCAAAGGATGAGCTGTGGCACCACATGCAGGCTGTGCTGGCAGAAGGGAAACCCAGGAAATCTCATCCTACATCGTCTGTCACACATGGGGCAGCTCCCGCCAAGGGGACACGGCCCGGGTGCTGTGCTGGTTATCAGGGAGCCAGGAAATCATAGAATGGTTTGGGTTGGAAAGAGCCTCGTTTAGTTTTGTTCCAACCCAGCCTGACATGCTGTGTCTATTCCAAAATATGTCACAGCCAAAAAAACTGGTGGGGTCAGCTGGGGCAGATCCAGGCTCATTTACAGCAGTAGCAACCCAGAAATGAGGTTCTCACCTGACCCCAAACCCCGGGAGCCCCTGCCCTCTTCTCACCTCAGACCAAAGCCACAAAATCATTAAACTCTCCCTCTGATTCCCATGGCCCTCAGATGATGCCGCTCAGCCCCATTGCCATCTAGAAACCCACCATGCTCATTAGCTGCTCCCGTGTTTTCAGGAAAGTTCCCTGTTAATTAAATCACTTGAGCTGAACCCAGAGATGACCCCAGAGCAGGATGCTCTGAAGGGGATACCAGGGATCAAACAGGGTTTGGAGCAAAGGGGTCCAAAGGGGTCCAAAGGGGTCCAAAGGGGTCTGGCTCTGCCCTGAAGTCACAGGCAACACTGGGGTGTTGTTTTTCTCCTGGGTGATGGTGATTTTCAGACTCACAGCTTCTGTCTGTAAGGTGATAATGATAACACTGCCCTTTTCTGCCCCCAGAAATACTTTGGCTCTGATCACGCTACATTTTCAGACAAAAATCCATCTGAATTTAAACTCTGGGTCGCTTAAAAAAACACGTGATGAGTTTTTAGCAAATTTCATTTTGACAGTTAACAAATGAGACAACAACAGTTTGTATTTAAAACAATCTTTTGCTCAGTTGTGTTGCTTTGTAGTTTACAGCTGCCCAAAAGCTAATTGAAACCTCATGGTGTGTGTCACATGAAACACATGTGAACCCAAGAGCTGTTGGAACAACTTCCCCATTCACTCAGTGTTTGAAAAAATCGCTTCTTGCTGGTTGCAAAAACAAAACCAAATCAAAACCCATCGTTTTCAATCCTCAGACTTGCACAGGTATAAATAAAAGCTGCTGAAACCACTTGAATCCTACCAGCAATGGGTTGATCATTAATTAACACCAGGAGTACTTCTGAGCTTGGCTTTTATTCCCCCAGATTCATGGAACACGAGCTTGTCACTCGCTGTGAGAGGAGGCAGCTCTTGCTGACGCTGACATTGGCATCCCTTTCTTTGTCCAGCACCGGGCAAAAGACACCTGAGGATGATAAACTTGACCAATCCTGAATTTCATGCACCGCACATTCAACGGAGACTGAAGGAAGGCTGGTCCTGCTCTCTAGGATGGGAAAACAAATTACTGAAATAAATAAATGAAAGCATTTTCTTTTTCTTTTAGCTGCCTCCGCAGATCACAATAATGAAAATTAGATTAAACACATCTCTTTGTTAATTTGCATTCTTTTTCCAAAAGCTTTTTTATTTTCTTGCAAGCATTAAATACAATTTGGAGCTGCATCTCTCCTGCTCTGCTTTTGTTCTGCGCTGGGCCACAACTCCAAACGTGTGTCACACAGGTTCCTGAAACACCAGTAGATATTTCTAGAATCAAGGAAAAAAAGATACATCTTGGTTTTGCTTTTCTTTTAGTTCCCAAGCCCAGGCAACACGTGCCATGTCTCATGATCCTGCTGTCATTAAGGATTCTCAGACATATTTGGGAAGAAGGAGATTTTAAACAGTGTCTGGTCCCTTTCCAGAGCAGGTAATTACATTTTTCCTGTCTCAATTCCCTCGCACTTTCAATTGGATCTGTTATTATTCTCCATTCCCCAAGTTAAACTGTTATGCTGTGCAATTGTCTGTTCTTTTCAAGAGGTTTTGTGTTCACCCCTGGGAACTGAGCTGATCTCTCTCTTCTGAGGTTTAATTCATTAACAGGAATGCATTGAGGCGATGCAGCCGTTGGATGTTGATAAAAGATCATTGGTTGGTTATTACAAGATGATCAATGAATGATTATTAATGAAGATTCATATTTTGGAGGGATTTTTTCAATTTCTAAACAGAGGACTAAAACCAAAGTACAGCATAGCAGTAGAATTTACATAGGAAAATCGATTTAACCCTGAAGTGCACAGGTTGGTGCCACTTGTCTGTACCTGACCTGCGCCAAGAATTTGGCCCAAATATCCCTAAATGAGCAAGAAAGCTCCATTTATCATTTGGAGTTGCTCTGTGATCAAGGACGATTTAAAGCCTGGAGTAACCCGATTGCAAGTGATGGAATTGCACCAGAATGGACTTACACTGATATTGTAAGAACTGATTTTTGTAGAAGCAGTTTAAGAAGCCATATTTCTGTGTCAGCCCCTGTTATCCTCCTTCGGGATAAGAGAGCTGCTTTGGGGTGATGCTTGGCTGTGCCAGTGGCTCACATCACCCACCAGGCTCGGTTTCATACAAATCAGGATCTTTTGTAAGAGCCAGCTTGGAAGCTCTGTTTATTTATTCTTCTGTTGCGATGAAGTGTCAGCAGATCTTATTAATTCCTTGTCCACCAAAGGAAATCTCCATTCCTGTTTCCTTGATGTCTCCTGGCGTCCATCCTCAATCAGAGGTCAGGTGTCCTTTGCAAAGGATGTGGGAGGATAAATGGACACGAGACTGAATGTTCCCCATGGGGCATCCGTGTGTCCCATCCCTTGGGATTCCTCCATCAGGGAACACCCCGTGGGGGCCATCGTGGACTCAGCACAGACTGTCTGGACCAGAATTTTTGGATCTGACAGCAAAGCAAAGCAGCTCCTGGAGTAAACATAGAAATAAATAGCATTTCCTGTAATGGGCGGCACCAAAGTTTCCAGTTCTTCACAAGAGCGTTACTCCTGCTTCGCTGGGAAGAATCACACACAAAATCTTGTTTTTTCTCCACCAAAAAAGATCTTTTGTCTTCTCAGTTCCGCTTTCTCTGCCCCAAACCACTGCGTAATGGCACTGTGCACCGTGGTACAGGTGCTGCTGACTTCCAGTGATGGATGAGACAATCCCTGTGTACAGAGATTGCTCGGTGCTCGGAGCTGTTTGAGTAAATGACACACCGCAGCACAAGCCTCATTATCAATATTGCCTGGAAATATCAAAAACGTCGGAGGCCGCAGTTTAATTTGGATGCTTATCATAAGCTCGGGAGAAATGGAAATGTGTGACAATAACAAAACACTGCAGCAGTGATGCCAAGCAGCCTCGAGCAGCTGATGAATTTCCAGGCCACGGAGGAAGGAGCTGTGGGTGCTGGGGGATCCTTCTCCAACACTTGTTCAAACAAAAGTGATGCCGGGAAGTGACAGTGTGAGGAGCTCCAGCAAATATCCCTGCGGCCTCTGGGGCCTGAGGAGATGTAGAACAAGAGCTGCTGATGTGCAGCTTCCTCGTGGGACTGCTCACATCACTCAGCTCCAGGGCTCCTGCCTGCTAAATGAAGCAGGTTTTTCTCCATAAAGGCAGTGGAGCCATAGACCCTTCGCTGCACGAGTTCACCCAAACGCTCGGAATTACCCCAGGAAGGTGAACTTCCCTCGCTCCCAGCTCAGAAAGTTTGGAGCCTGAAGCCAGACAGCAGACAGCTCCTCCAGGAAGGTTTTGCAGAGGTACATAAGCACCTAGGCATGCAGATAGCTACCTAGTGGAACTAATTTGTTTACAACATTCACAGAAAAATCTTAATAACTAATTTCTATATTTAGCCGAAATGCCTTTGAAAATCCAAGCTCTGCATCCCTCTGCTCACTGTCCCCATCCCCTCCTGTGGGGCTGCGGGAAAAAGCCAAAAATAAACCCACAGCCAGTACGACCCTCCCACAGTCCTGATTTTGTCAAAACCAACCCAAAGGCTGCTGCCCTGCTGTGGCCACACTGCACCCCCAGTTCGGACTCTTAATTACCCAGCTCACTGCAGCATCAAGCCCACCCAGTTTACCTGAATTACCCCCTCGTTCTCTCACTGCTCTCCCCTCCCCTGATCAAACCCCTGCTCCATCCCGCTTGATTTCCATTGCAATTTGCCAGACAGCTCTCAGCTGCAGGGAAAAATAAAATCAATCTCTTTTTCCACTCCCTCATCCAGCAGCTTCATGCTCCGCCTGGCATCGAGCCCCGTGCTGGCAGGACGAGCTCCCCTGCAGTTGGCCATCACCAAAGCAGCCCAGGGCCATTTGGTCACTGAGTTGCAGAGCTGCTGGAGCAGGGGCTGCAATGATGTGCCTGACTGTGCCACGGGCAGGGGCACAGGAGCAGAGTTTGGGCTCTGTGTAATGGGATTGCACGTCAGTGCTTTCGGGATATTAATAGCGGGATTAACCTGAAACAGCCGCGGTAACAAATTGATTATTAAGAACAATAAATCATCTCACACATGCAGATAGCCTGGGGGTTTTGTGCATTGCAAAACCTTGAGTTTACAGTCTACAGGACTGTGACAACCCCCAGCACGGAGCAAAAAGGAAAAAGGAAAAAGCCAACCCAGGAAAAAGCCAACCAAAACGTGATTAAACTATTTTGGGAATGCAGAAGGAAAAGGAGGAGAAGGCTGCTGGATTTTACAACTCTAAGATACGGACACAAGCAATGTGACTTCTTTTGCTGTCCCTCCTCACCTCCACCTGCTGATCAGTCCTTTCCAGAAGACTTTGGGAATGACTTTGCAGGGCCTGGAGCCAGGACAAGATGTGGCTGCTCTGGGCATGAAGGACATGGGAAGGAGTACGGCTGCTTCAGCATCCAGCAGTTGAGGATGGCCAGCTCCCCTTGCCTCCCAGAGCCCTGAGCTCCCTGGATTTGCTCGTGCAGTTTTCCATACACAGCCCTTGGAAGGCAGAAGGGTTACTGCCAAAGGCTCAGCCCCGCTGGATCCAGCTGCCTTCCCCCCACAGGAACAGGGATCCAACAGAGCTGCAGTGTTTGAGGGACATCGAAGCACCAGATACCCAAATCCACCCCACAGAATCCACAGCTGGAATGTGAACTCTCATTTCCTTGGAGGCACAAGTGAGTAACTCCTGCATGTGGACTGGAGTCATCTGCTCACGACTCCTGATCCAGACAGGAAGCATTGAGTAAGCCCCGGGAATGGCCCTGCTCACACCCAGAGAGGCAAATTATTCCCTGCACTGGGGCAGATTCCTTGACCATGCCAAATCCACATCCCCGGAGCTGGAGAGGAGCATGGCTGAGAGGGAAAAAGGATGAGCCTCTCAGCCTCCGAAGCAGGGTATTTATAACATCAAGGAACATTTCAGGGGATAATTTAAAAATATTCCACAGGCACAGAAGCAGCAGAAGAGCCATTTGGTTTGGGATTGGAGTCCTCTGCTACACCCAGTCCCTATCCACACAGCAGGACTTGGAGCACACCAGTGCTAGGGCTCTTTTCACTTCCAGGTGTCTCCTGGGTGCTCTCGAGGGCAGTTCAGCTGTAGGAAGCTGCTCAGGTATTTCTGCAGTTCAGAAGGTCCCCGTCCCTTCCTTCAACTCCGACCTGCACTGGGAATCTGCAGATCACAGACCCTTCCCAGCCCTCTGGCTCTGCAGTGCTTGAGGAATTACATCACAGCTGCTCCGTGCTCCTTGCACCGAGGCTGAGAGCAGAGCAGGAGTCTTCACAGGGACAGATGGGACACAAAATGCCAACTGCTGCCATTACTAAGTCAAAGCAAGTCCATCCATCCAATTCAAACCGCTGGGCCACAGCTCACTGCTTTAGTTTGGGAATAATTTACAGCCAGTTACAAAAATTAGATCCAAGCCAAGGAGGTCACTGAGACACCCAGGGATTGGGCCGGTTGGTACCGTGGAATCTGCTGACCTGGATTAATATTGGCATCAGAGGAAAAACACCCACTGGGCTTGGAGATTTATTGGAAACTGCAGCAAGGCTCCCCTGAACCCCCAGGAGGAACCTTTTAGAGAGGTATTTCTGGGCCAGGAGGAATCCTGTGACGGAGTGGCAGGTGGGGTGTCCCAAAGCCTGGCACACATTGCAGTGGTGGTGGAGTCAGGGCTTGGACAGTCTGGGATGCAGGTGGGAGAACTCACACCTCTTCCAGCAGAGCTCCCGGAGGGGTGAGACTCCCCCGCTGCTCCCCTTCCCATTCCTGCGGCGCACGGAACACGGAGCGGATCCACACATCCCCCAGGCCTCAGTCCCCACTTCTCCGGGGAGCAGCAGACTTTGGGTAGCAGTGGACAAGCTGCTGCTTTCCCAGGTAACTCAGCCTGGGCTGTAAATCAGCTCCACGCTGCCAGTCCTTCCCTGCAGAGCCCCAGAGCAAGGTCAAAGGGAGCCCTGAGTGCTGCAGGAGCCTTGAAGTCCCTCCCATGGGAAGAGCCCATCAATATCCCATCCTGTCTCCCTGTATCCAGCTCACACTGATCTCATGACCCACCTCTTGGAGCAGCCCAAAGCAGTCCCTTCGGAACACTCTCAAGCCCACCTGGCACCAGCAGCACAGCTCCTGCCTCGCTGCCTTGGTTGTTGTGCCCACCACAAAATAAAATACAGTGAATTTGCAATAAAAAGGGGAAAAAACGTGGAGTTTCTCTTTGCCATCTCACTCTGCTGCTGGGTGGGACTCTGGCAGAGTCCAAACTCCAGCTCCGTTCCAGCCAGCCTGGCAATGGGAATGGGACCAGTTTTGCTTGTTCCTACCACAGACACTTTGTCCATCACTCCGGGAAACCTGGTTTTACTGTTGTCCTACAGAAAAACACATTTTTGATGGGTAAAATCCGCTCTCTAATTCTGATCCTGGTTTATTGGCACTGGAGGCCTAAATCCTGGGATTTTGCTCAGGAGGAATTCAGCTTGTCCATCTCCAATGCTCCAGCAGATGAGATCCAAAGCAGCAGGTGTGCACTTACCTGCCGCATCCACAGCTGGAATTTTCTTTCCCAGTGGCCAGCTCCAGCTCCCTGGTGTTCCTCACATCAATGTGCTGAGGTTAACTCCCAGTTTTGTTTGTTTTCTGTGTGATTTCCACCATTTCGTTTCCACCATAAAGCTGTTTGTCACCAAACCCAAACCTTTCATGTCTAGAGACTGTGCATACACGTAGAACATCCCTTTCCTCCTCTCCCTCTCATTTCGAGAGCACGTGGAATTCAGGGCTGGATTCTCTGGATGGATTGCACCGAGCTAAGAGAGACACCAGATACACACTTCATTGCAAAAAGCCCAAACTTCCCTCTTTAAAGCCCTTTGCCATGACTGATGGTTGGTATTTAAACAAGCACATCGCGTTTTCTGAAGCATTTTATCCACTTTAATTAAAAACTAATATTTATAGAGGAGGACAGGTGTGCTGTACACCAGGAGGAAGTTACAGTCCCCACTTTGGCTTGCAGGTGGCTTTTTGCAGTACCCAGCACATAATCACTGCTAAACTGGAATAAGCACCATCGATTGCTGTCTCTAATAGAGGATATGATTTTAAAGAGCTCACAACACCAGGCTGTTCAAGCTTATTGTATTTATTGATCGAGGACCGTAACCACGTGTGAAACACCAGGTTATTCATCAGCTGTTGGCTTTTCAAAAGGAGCACCCAAAACTGCCCAAATGGCACCAAACCAGAGCAAACGCTGCTGTGGGAGGGCTTTGTCACCATCCCATGACCACAGAGGGGAGTGGTGGGAGTGCTCCAGGCACAGCTGGCTCCTGGCCTCTCCTGGGCAAACGGCAGAGCAGGAAAAGCCGAGCCCCACACCTCCCACAGAACATCTCACCACCAGAAACAAGAGGGGAGGCAGCCCCTGGCCTCAGGTGCCTGCACAGCAAAGCAAAAATAGCAGCCAACAGGTTGGGCAGCTTCTCGTCTAAATCAGAGGTCAGGAGTTTCCTTTTCAAACCTGAACCTGGCTGCTGGCAAACACCCCATTTTCATGCCCTTTGTGACTTGCCTCTTCTCATCCAGTGGCTGCTGCTGTTACTGCCCAAGCTCCAGAGCCCGAATGTGACGACACAACTTATCAATAATCACTCCTCACCCTTCTTTTGCCATGTCACATCATGTACACGACCCTACAGCCTGGGCACGGCATCACAGCTCCTCAGGGCGTGAGATTCCTGCTACAGCTCTGGTGGGAACAGCAACAAGGAGTTGTTCCAGGGAGCGTGAACAGGGAGCGAAGGGCAGCACCAAGGAGAGCACAGCACCTGTGTGAGAAGGAGAGGAGCTCTAGGTTGAGTAGGAACCCTTTTATTTCAAGGCAGATTCCCAGGAAACCAGTCAGGAACCCAAGGAACAAACCCACACATGATACAGCACAAAATTCTTCTCCTGACACAGCTGAAATTCATCTCCGGAGCCCTCCAGTGAGAGCCAGGGGTGAGACCCCAGGGTGGGGCTGCCCAGGGCAACCAGAGCCAGGTGGAAAACAGAGATGGAGTTCCTTTAAGGACTGATTTTGCTTAATAACTCCTAAATTCCCCTGGCAAAAGGGCAGGATGTGCAGATGAAGTGTCTTCCCTGGCTTTGGTACTGCCCTCCCCGTGTTCCTTGCACTCAGCAGTGTCCGTGGCTGCTGCCATCTCCTCTTTCACCAGATCACCTCTCTGTTCTCTTCGTCTCTGCTTTCCCCAACTTCACACAAACTTTCCCACCACAGCCTCCTTCCAGATGCTTTTCCCAAGGAACACCTACATGATTTAATGCCTTTCTGGTGCCTAATCAAGCATTCCACTTAAAGAAGTCCTAAATTAGCCTTGCGTGTTCCTTGTCAGATCATTAGCCACGTTGGCTTTCATGCTATTTTCCACTTAAATCTGGGCTTTAAGTGTTTTCTCTCTCCAAGCTGTTCTAATGCATCATGTGCTATTTATTAAATAGAAGGTCTCAGTTGCTGTTCTGGTGCCACAACCCCCCAGTGCTGGGGATTTTTGCAGTGTCCTGAAGTGACACAGGCTTGAGCTCCTGTCTGCTGTGTGTTGCTGTTTATAGCAACAGCAAGCACTCAGCCTATTAAAATTTGGGTTTTTCTGTCTGTGCCTTCAGGAGAAAGAGGTGACCAGAGTCTGGTGCTTGGGGAAAAACAGATCTTTGGTGTAGCAGGCTGATAGTTAAATGTGCAACACTGCAGACAGTCCTTGTTTTGGAGGATATGCCCCAAATCAGGGACAGGATTTGGTTCTTAGAAAGCCAAAGGAAGTTCAGTGGTGTTTGCAAAATAAAAAAGTCCTTTACAATTCGCTGCAGGCTGCAGAGTCACCCGTGTGAGAACAAGCCTTGCTTCTTCTAGCGTTTCTTGTTAAAACCCCTGCCCAAAGGGTAATTCCGAATTTCCAAGGTTAACAATGCTAGCAGCCTCCTGGCCTATGGGTCTGCATTTTTATGCACATCCCAAATGCATCTCATTTACCACTTAAACGCTCTGGTTTGTACCAGGGGGGAAAAGCTTCCAAGATCAAACACTAGGCAGTGTCTCCTACTAAACTCTGCTAAAATGCTGTGGAACAGGGCTCGTCCTGCAGGGAGAGCAGCTCCAGGAGCTGCAGGAGCAGCAATCGTGTGGTGCAGTCAAAGCTGCAGCCTCAGCCACAGCACTGAGCACTCGCAGAGACAAATCAATTTAAACAGTAATGACTTGTGCCAAAACTCAGCAAATGTCCTGTCACCTGAACCTTGTTTGAAACTGAAAATCTCCCTTTTCTTGGGGAGGAAAGGCACGTCCTGAGCCGGCAAGGCTGTGGACGGTGCAAGGAGAGAGCAGGAGGGGTGGGAAGCTGAGGTGGCACTGGCGACTCCACCCTTTGGTGTCCCCAATAGCCCAGAAGGAGCTGCAGATGGGGCCCACCCAGCCTGAGGAGCCTCTGCAGCACTGAGAGCCTCTCTGAGCTAAGGAAAAAAGGGAAAAAGAACCATTTTCATTAAGCAACAGAGCAGGGGCCATCCAGCTGCATCTTCCCCCACAGAAATCCTGCAAGGGAATGCGAGAAGGAACTTGGATGAGGAAAACTTGAAACCCTGGGAGTGTTTGTTGGTGGCAGGAGAAAGGTGGGCTGGAGGGTGAGAGGGGAGGGCAGGAGCCAGGTGCTCCTGGCAGAGCTCAGGGAGGAGAATTTGGCTGCACCAGCCTGGGGTTGTGTGGATTGGAAGAGCTGGAGGTTTGTAGGGAGCAGTAATAGAGAGTAATAACTTTACAAAATCAGTGGGAAAACGCGGGGATCTGGGACAGGCACAGTGCTGGGAGAGCAGGAATCAAGGGTTAACACAGCCCCTTTGGGGAGCCTGAGGGGATGTGAACACAGACCCCAAGGGGCTGCTGGAGCCCCAAAGCACAGCCTGGTCGCCTTCCCAGCCCCTCCTGCTCGTGTCCAAGGGGAAGGGGGTGTCAGGAGCTGTCTGTCTCTCCTGCCTGGCAGCTGGCAGCTCTCCTCCTCCTTTATCATCCTGCCCAGCTCATCGCCAAGTTTTCATGCAAAGCAGAAAAGCCTCATTAAGTGATGCTGAAAGCGCTCCCCTCTCGGTGTTAGATGTGACACACATCTAAGTGAGCAAAATGTTCTGGCTGGGTTAATGCTTTGTGCAGGTACAAAATGACTCGGGAAGGTGCAGAGAGGGGAGAAATCCGGCCTGGGGAGGAAGGGGAACTAACTGAGCTTGCAAAGTGTGTCAGTCTCAAAGCTGGGAAACAAGCCCAGACAGCCTCATTGTAAGTCTGATACTCAGCTGCACATGCCAAATGCCTTCTGACTTCCCTGACAGAGCTCCAGGGAGCAAATCCAGAAGGACAGTGACGTCTCCTCTGGTTCATCAGCGTTTCCTGCAGTCCATGGACAGGCAGAGCTTGGTTTTATGCTCCAAGCCCCGTCCATCCAGCCTTTGGAGTTGCCCTGTGGGATTCCTTGGGGTCTGGTCCTCAGGGGTTCAGGAAGCATTTGGACAACGCCCTCAGGCACAGGGTGGGATTGTTGGGGTGTCTGTGCAGGGCCAGGAGCTGGACTGGATGATCCTTGTGGGTCCCTTCCAGCTCAGGATATCCTAAGATTTTAAATCAGGCAGCTCTGTTGCAGACAAAGGTGCTGCTGTGATTTTTAATGGGTGAGTTTATCCTGCAGTTCCTCATGGCTGGGAGTCCCTCTGTCCATCACTTTCAGGAGCTTCTGACCCAAAAAGTGTCAGCTCAGACCAAATCCCTGTGGAAGATCCCGGTGTTGTGTTCAGAGATAGGATGGGGACTGGAGCACCACCAGCCATGAGCTGGGAGAGTCTGAAGTCACGACCCAGAGAGTCTGAAGAGAGCAGGGCACCTCTGGAAGGGATCCCAAGGACCAGGGTGCCACAGGGCTTTGGCTTTGATTGCTTTTCTCTGAAAAGTGCTGTGCTGACGGTGTGGTGGGAGCAGAGGGCTGGGACAGTGTCGCTGTTGTACCCGGGACGGTGAGAAATGACACAACCAAGATCCGGAGAAAATGGCTTATTTAATGAATTATAAATCGGTTTACATAACTTGATTCACAAGAGTAGCATGGTACTATTGGTCCCTTGGTCAGCCACCTCCTAGAATGATTGGTGGAGGCTATACAACACCCATCTCAAAATATTTTCCTCAGTGTACCATAACAATACTCACTGAACAACAGCAGGTGCAAAGATAGAGAATTGGTTTACAAAAACCCGTAGCAGTGTTTTGCATAGTTTTCATGAGAGACACAGAGTTCTCACAGAATGCTGCAGAAAGCTGAAAAATCCCTCTACTAAAACTTTTCAGTGTCCACAGGACAGCACCTGTGCACCTCCAGGGAATCCTCCCTACCTGGGCAGGTACAGGGAGCACCAGCACCTGGAACTGCTGGCAGCCTCCATGGCAGCGGGAAGGGCAAATTCTGACTCTTCAGCTCTGGATAACAGAAAAAAGAAGCACTGAGATGGAGAATCCCAAATTAAAGCCACTCTGGGCATTGCCAGTGGTGCTTTTTTGGGGCTCTGGGAGAGCAGGGGTGGTAACGGCACTGTGCACAAAGAGCTCTGGGTTCTGCTGCCAAAAGTCAGGAGCGTGGAGCTGCTGGGGGAAGATTCTCCTGAACTGGTGCCTGAGTGAATCCCAAACACCTCAGAGCACCTGCTGCCCTCAAAATGGGGTGAGACAAGGATTATATCATCCCTTTTTTTGGTAATTCCTTAATTATGGATGTCTCCAAAGGTTACAGAGGTGGCACCTGTACAGCTGAGTCTTGCACTGGGAGCAAGAGTGCGATTGCTTCTCCTCTGCTTATGCCGTGTGAAAATTGTTTTCATCTGGCTGCTGGAAAGCAGAGTAGAGGATGTAAAACTGCAGAATTTGTCAGATAAACCAGTGTTTAAAGTATCCCTCCTCTCTGCATCCCATTCCATCTCCTCTCCCTGTCGCTCGTCTCATTCAGGATATTATTAACTCGCTCTCCGGAGCCGTGGCTCTGCTCACAGCACAGCCTTAAACCAAACAGAGCAACAGCTGCTTGAGGTTCGGCAAAATTCATCTCTCTGCTCTCTGAGCTGGAGGCCTTGGCCCACACCCGAGAGAAGGTAAAAAGCAATTCATGCAGGAAAGCTGGGAAATTCAATGCGCTGTACCAGGGAGGGAGGTTTTGCCACAGGAGGATCCTGTTACCCCAGTAGTCCCTGCTGGCGTTCCTGCTTTCCAGCAAGGACACGGTGACAGGGGGATGCTGACTTGGAGTCTTCATTCAGCCACCCAGGTGAGCAGCTACTCAAAACCTACTATGAATGCAGTTATCTTAATATAGCTTAGGCTGAATGAAGATATTTTGTTCCAGGCTAAATGAGGTGTTTTTAATGTCAGCTACTAAATTATCTCGTGTAATCTGCTCGCCGCCTCCTGCTGGAGCAATGAGTGTCTGTGCTTGGGAGAGGCAGAGTAATTTCCCTGCGAATGTCTTCAGAGCAGCACGACTGTGACCTTACTCTGAGACTTGTGACAGAGGTGCTGCTGAGCTGCCACGAGCAGAAATCCCTCCCGAGCCCAGGGAGGATCCAAGAAGAGGCAAAATAATTCAGGAGAGGGCTGAGACTTGTTGCTGGCTCTGTAGAGGCATCATTTCCTCACTCACCATTTAGATTTTATTTATTTACCAGCTTTTATTTAATGGGAACTCACTGATGATATTTAGGGGCAGAAAGTGGATGAGGTGGGCAGCTCTAGCTCAGGTTGTGCAATCACTGACTGGTTTGGGTTGGAAGAGACCTTAAAAACCATCTTGTACCACCCCCTAGGGACACCTTCCCCTAGAGCAGGTTGCTCCAAGCCCGATCCAACCAGCCTAGATCCAGGTCCAGGCTGGTAATTCGGGAATGGCCACTGTGCCCACGGACTGGGGCCAGCTTCCCCCTCCAGTGTTTGGCTCCTGATGGCAGCAGAAGGAAGAATGTGCTGCACCAGAGCAAGCCTGAGGCTCAGCCCCTCTTCTCCTCTTCCCAGCTGGCAGCATTTCCCTCTCTTCCCGAAGCAATTCCCCGAATCATTCCCTGTGTGTGTGGATGTGTGTGGAGCAGTGGTTCCTGCAAAGCCTTCATCCTCTGTGAGCTGCCCAAACCACGGCCACTTATTTTGTGTCTTCAGCACTTCCCACGTCCTCGCAGGGAGCATCTGGGATCAGGGCCTGGAGCTCCGGTGTCTCTGTGCCACACCTTTGGCAGAGCTGGAGTGTCCCCACGTGCCCAAGTGGCTGCTGCGTCGTGCTGGGGTGGATCTCTGGATTAGCCACGTCACGGCCCTGCAGCAGCTTTGCTGCTCTTAGTACCGACTTAAATCCCTGAGGGACAGAGCCCTTCTTGTTCCCTTTGCCTCCACAGAGTGAGGTTGTTCTTCCACTGAGAGAAACCCGGCTGGAAACACGCTGGGCACGTTTTAGCCTTTGGAAGTGGCTCTGGAATCAGCTTGGGCTGAGCAAAGCAGGGAACTCCAGCACCTGGGAAGAGATTCCGAGTGGGGTTATGCAAAGGGTGTTTAACATTCACGGCAGTGCTGGGTGCAGGGTGAGCTGCTCCTCCTGCATGGCTGGGAGCTCGCGGAGGGACACGAAGGCAGCTCCTGGGGAAGGAATAACATCATTCCCTACAATAATCCTGCTGGCTTCACCTTCTGCATCTGAAGTGATGAGATCAGGTGCCGTCTAGTGTAAACCCTTCCTCTCAATGCACATCCGACTCCATCCAGTTATTCCTGTTATTTCTTCCTTTCCCTGCTTTGATATGCAAGCTCTGAAACCCTCAGCTGCTGGAACAAAAGCAATTCAGCCCTTTCCCAGGAGATTCTGCGGCAAAAACCTCACCAAGTCCTCCTGGCGCTGTCTGCAGTGCTAAAGGGAGGGTAGGAGAAAGATCCTGCACCAACACCTATTCCACAGCCCAGCTGGGGAAACCAAGCAGGGACGGGATGGGATGGGATGGGATGGGATGGGATGGGATGGGATGGGGGGTTTAGTCTGTGCCTGGGGGATGGCACAGCTGCTCTGGGCTGTCCCACACACCCCTGGACAGGTCTCCTCCCTCTGAGGCATCTGCAAAATGGTTGTGGAAATGGTTTGTTTCAAGGGAGAGTGAATGGGCCTGATCCAGCCTGTGCTGAACTCAGGAGGAGATGTTCCCTCCCCTTGGCCAGGGTGTGTTTGTGACCATTTCCATGTGACCTGCCCAGGGTTTCAAGGCATGAGGGCTGATTTTACATCCCTCCCACCCCTGCTGCTCTCTCTGCTGAGTGTCCCTGGCTATTCCCTGGTCAGAGTCCCTGTGGAAGGAGTTCCAGCCCTTCCAACCCACCCATGACCAGCAGGTCACTGGGCAGCGAGGGCAGAAGGCTGAAACCCCCCTCTGAGAGCTGATATAAATCCAGCTGGCACAGATCAGTGCAGGATGTGGCTGTAAATATTTATTCTTTTCACTCCTGTCAGCTGACTCACAGGAACCACTGACTCCTCGTGCTGCAAAGGTGTTTTGTGCTTATTGGAGTGTGGTTCCTCATACATGGCCCCAAACTCCCTCCCCGTGCAAAGGTGACTGCAAAATACTCAGTTTAACTCTAGTCTGAGGTGTAAAGTCATGTGGAAAATTAGGGGAGCACGAGCTGATGCCTTGAACTTTCCCACCAGGGGGTTCCTCTCTGCTGAGCACCCAGGGAAGGGCTGGGGCTCAGTCCTTGGAGCGAATCTCCCGGCTCTGGAGCTCCCAGGGCAAGGCAGTCCTGCCTCGGGGCAGGAGAATGAATATTTAAAAACGTAATCAGAGTCACTGGGGAAATGCGACAGGATTTAAACGATGACATAACACGCTTGTCTTGTCTTTGCTGCCGGTGCTAATGAGCATGAATTGAGAGCATTAGCGATCTATCCACGGGCATTAGCGCGTGTGAGGCAGGGGATCGCAGCCCTAATTACTCTCATCTGCTGCTGCCAGCGCAGCCACTTTGCCTGCCCGCCGCTCTGGAGTTCCTCAGGCTTTACCACAGCACCGCCCATCACCTACACCTGGTTGTAGCTGGGTTTTAGCACCTTTGTCTCCCTAAGAGAAGCCTGAGCACTTTTTCCTGTCTTCTGGCAAGTTTCAGAACTGTGGTGACATCTCTGAGAGGGTTTTTTGATCTGTTTTCTCTTGGCCGTTCGTCACTTTAGGAGAACTTTAAGCATTCAGAACAGATTTCCTTCTTTTTTCTTTTTTTTTCTCTCCTAAAACTAATATTTGTTCTCCCAAAAGCCTCATTTCTGCAAGAAAACCACCGGAGGGGTTGGGCTGGAAGCAAACAAATAAACACCTGCAGAGAAAGGGCCCAGGATTCGAGCTTGTCCTGCTTATTTTTCCTATCTCTCCAAGTTCCCAATTCCTCACTGTGGGATTTTCAGTGGAACCTCACAGAGCCCAATCAGAAGGTCTGGGCTGGCCACAGTGTGAAGGGTGCTGGGAGGGAATGGAGCCAGCCAAGCTTTTTGGGCAGGAGATTGGGCCTCTGGCATCTCCCAGCCTCTCCCTGATGGTAGGAAATTAATTTTGGAAAATCAACTGGCCGATGTGATGGATTAGATGTCTTTGCCCCGCTACATTTAATCGATGGCAGCGGGTATTTATTGCATTATATACCACAAATCTATAATGATTAGTACCTCATTAACCTTTTCTTTTCTTTTGATTGTCTTCCTGCAGTGTTGGATAAGGGAGCCCAGAGCTCTGCGTCTCTCTCCAGCCTGGCAGGGATGGGTTTGCAGGCTGGAGTGATGCTTTGGATGAAGAGTGTGACCCTGCAGCCCCATTATCCTCGGAGTGAGTGGAGGAATCTCGGTATAAATCGTCTCCACCAAGAGAGATGCTCGTGGGGAGGTTCCAGGCTCACCTCCAGGCTGGCAAAGATCTCAGTCCTGCATTCCTGTGGCAATGGCTGAACAGGGAGCAAAACTCCCAGCAGTGCAAAGCTGGGGCAGGGAATTGAGGGTGAGAGAATTTCCCTGTGCTTTGGCAGCATTCCAGGGCTGTCACAGCAGGAGTGAGCTGCTCCCTGGGGAACTGCTGGTGCTGCACTTCCCCCTGGGACACGGACAGTCTCTGGATAGATGCACAGGGGAAGGAACAGCCTCAGTGAGGAGCTGTAAGTGATGCCTTGATGGGGCTACCTGAAAGCAGAGGCCAGACAAAACTAATTGAATAAAAGCAGTTATATTTATTGAAGGGCCTCCAGGTGCACTTTGGGCAGCCAAAGCCCCCACGGGCTACACCCAAAATGGTCACGGGTTTTCATACTTTTATAAGTTTGGCCCATTTGCATATCGAGGGTTAATCCTCCAATTACAGCTTCAGGTAATGAAGTCACCCCAAGTTTGCTCCCCCCCAGCTCACTGTTGTTCACATTTCTGTGGGCCTGAGACAGGGAGGTGTCCTTGAGTTTCAGGCCTAGAGAGGAATGATTTCATCTGACCAGAATGGGAGAACAGTAGCTAACAGCTATATGGAGTTCAGGGTTATACACTAAAGAATTGCAGGATATGAAAAATATAAAAGCTAAAATCCTAAGGCATCATAAGGAGCAACCCCCTTCCTGCCCTGGAGTTTGTCTCCCCAAATCTGTGCAATCGGACCTTGGAGCTGAGCTCTCCTGCTGGCAGGGCTGAGTTGTGCTCCTGGTGCAAACCTGCAGGGATAGTTTGTACCACTGCAGTCACTTCCACCACTGCAGAAATGCTTGGGAACCTGGCCTGTAAATCCTGCCAGACTGACAGGCTTCCACAGCCAGCAGGCTGATAAACGTATTTGAATTAGATAAATGTTTTCAAATGAGATAAATACCTTCCAATTAGATTAGCTCTGTGTGTGTTTGTCAATTCCCAGTGTGAGTGAAGCCCCTGATTTTCCCACCTGCTGGGAGGCTGAACTTGTGCAAATGAGCTCTGCAGTGTTCAGGTCTGATGTGAAATTGTTGGGTATATTAACAGAGCTCTTCAGAAAGGGACTGTGCTTCCCTCAAATTCATTTGGGTCTCCCCAGCCAGCCCCTGACATAAGAAGGACATGGAGCTGCTGGAGTGAATCCAGAGCAGACTGTGAAGGTGCTCTGGGGGCTGGAGCGCCTCTGCTCTGGAGATGGAGAGAGCTGGAGGTGCTCAGCCTGGAGAAGAGGAGGCTCCAGGGAGACCTCAGGGCCCCTTCCAGGGCCTAAAGGGGCTCCAGGAGAGCTGGAGAGGGGCTGGGGATAAGGGATGGAGGGACAGGACACAGGGAATGGCTTCCCACTGCCAGAGGGCAGGGCTGGATGGGATATTGGGAAGGAATTGCTCCCTGGGAGGGTGGGGAGGCCCTGGCACAGGGTGCCCAGAGAAGCTGTGGCTGCCCCTGGATCCCTGGCAGTGTCCAAGGCCAGGTTGGACGAGGCTTGGAGCAGCATGGGACAGTGGGAGGTGTCCCTGCCCATGGCAGGGAGTTGGAACAAGGTGAACTTTAAGGTCAACCCAAACCATTCCACGGCTCTATCAGGAAAGCATCACAGCCTGTGCGTGAGGTGCTGCACTCCAAGAGAAGCCAAGGCTCTGGTGTGCCGACCCCCAGCACGATGCAGTCCCTGCCTGAAGGGTGCAGACTGGGCTGGGGCAGTGATGTACCCAGCAGGAGGAGAATTCAGGGTTGGAGGCATCCATCTGCACCAGGCACCCCCTGTGCACAAGGTCAACCCCAAATCCTGCATAAAGGCAACACTGAGGACGAAGAGCCTGTGCTCCCCCTTCCATCCTGCAACCTCCCAGCCAGTCCTCTGCCATCCAGCTCATCTGGTGGGAATATTGGACTTGCTTGACGATTTCTACCAAGTGAATAAACCCAGCCCTGCGGAGTAAGTTATTTACAGCCCTAAGGCTGCCTCCTTTGGCATGTGCTCCCTATGGCACAGCTCCACAATCATAAAGTCATAGAATGGCCTTAGAATCGTGGAATCAGAGAGTGGTTTGGGTTGGAAGGGACCTTAAAGCTCACCCAGCTCCAACCCCCTGCCACGGGCAGGGACACCTCACACTAACCAGGGTCACTAAACTTCACCTGTCCCACCCAAGGACAGTCAGCCCTGGGGAACAGGCTCCAAATTTAACAGCCAAGGTGCCCAAATCAGAGAGCAGGCACTGACCTGATCCTCTGCCAGTGTCAGCTCTGCCCGTCCATGACACCCAGGCCTACATCGTGACTTAGCCATGATTTGTGCTGGGCATTAAAAGAGAAAAAAAGCTGATGACGCAAGTGGCTTTTTCTTTCAGGCATTTCAAGCAGGACTGGAGAGTGCATAAGTGCAAGAAATTGCCGGAGAGGGGAGGAGGATTGCAGCTCTTAAATCATCTGGCTCTGCGATGCAGGGTTACACTCAGTCGTGTTGGCACAGTGGAGAGATCACTGCAGGCAAACTGGGGGGGATCTTCTGCTCCTTGGAAAGGCTTTTTCATCAGAAAAGGGAACAAATTTAGGTTTGTTTGAATGTGAATTGCTTTGATTTAGGGTTTTAGGAAGTGTCACAGCATTCCAATGGCTTGAAATCAAAATACGGCTGGGAACACAGGGGAAACTATTGCTGTCTGTTTGATTTGATGAAGTTTTTAATCCAGACTATCTAAATGACTGATCAACTCTAACCCCGTGGTGTCCACCCCATGGAAACATTATGGTTTGGAGCTAAAATTCTCCCCTTTGATCTTCTCTTGCACAATGGAAACCACCAAATTCCCACTCCAATGAAGCTGTTTCGGGCTGGCTTTGCTCAGGTACAGTCTGAGGGTGGTACTGAGCTGTAGGAGATTTGCAGATATGCAGATATAGAAGGGTTTAAGGAGTGTCAGAGTTTCCTACCCCCTCTGCCTGCTTGGACCCTGCTCTTCAGGATCTGCCCCAGCAGGGATGTGTCAAACTGAACTTGGTCTGATTAAGCGCAGCAACCTCCACTCATTGGAAACATTCCTGTTGCGAGTGGTTTATGCTCCTAATGCAGAGCTTAAAAAATCTCCCTTGAAACGATGATTTCTCACTGCTCCTACGGCTTTCCTTCAAATCCAACTTCTGCCTGTTATATCTGGAGCTGAAGAGATGGAGCACGAGCCTGCTCCCTGCACCATGGGGAACTTGTGCCTGAACTGTGCTGGATTCAGCTTTGCTGCAGGAGGAATGGTGCTGGAAGCCAAGGCACCCAGGAATTCTGCTGGAAAACCCTCTGGATGCTTTTCCCTCTGCGCTGGCTCCTTCTGTGAGCACTCAGCTGCAGCACTCAGCTGATTCCTGCACATGTCCAAGCTGTGCAGACCAGCCTGGCCAGGGACAGAGGATTGGGAGCCAATCTGCTAAACAGGGATTTAGCCAAGAGGCAGCCCCGAGTGCCAGCCCTCTCCTAATACTCTCCTAAGCAGCACAGGCAGCTGCTGCTTCCTCCCTGGCCCTCCTCACAGCTCACCTCAGTCCTCCAACTGCAGCAAGGCATTTCCAACCAGAATTAGGTTTTGTTGGCTTCTTGCTACAGTGCCTTTTAATTAGGAACACAGCTGCTCTGGAAACACGGAGCTCACTTTTCAAAGAGCTCCTCTGGAAAGTGATTACAGCGGATTAAAGCGGAAAGGTTAGGCAATTTATTCAGGTGGCACTTAGCAAACGCGTCGGATTATTTTGTGCTGCAAGGATGATTTTAAAAACTCACATGAATAACACCTTTCGGGCTCCTGCTGGCCTTGAGGGACTCTGCGGGGAAGGCAGGTGGTGGAGCTGAAAGGCTGTTTGGGAACGAGCAGTGCCCAGCTGCTCTGGAGCTCTCCACTGTGAGTGGGTGCTGAGGTTCCATTGCCAGAATCTGCCTGGTCCCCCCAGTTAACAAAGGTCCAGTTCAGCCAGGAGTTGTCCCAGTGTTCATTAATCTTGCCTCCAGAGGATGTTTGCAGGTGATGCTGTTTGTACCTGGCACTGATCTTCCGCCCTGAGCACTTGCTGCCAACTCCCCCCTTGGCAGAGCTCCCTTTCCAAATCATCACAGAATCATTGAGGGTGGAAAAGACCTCCAAGATCACCAAGTCCAACCTGTGACTGATTCCCACCTTGTCACCAGCCCAGAGCACTGAGTGCCACATCCAGGCCTTCCTTGGGCACCTCCAGGGACTCCACCACCAATGGTTTGTGTTAGGAGATCCTTAAAGATCCTCTCATTCCAACCTCCAATAGGCTTTAGTGTTTACAGCAGTGGAAAGGATAAAGCTCCCAGAAATCCATCAGATTTCACTTCAAAGCTGAGGCTCCATGAGAAGATCTCAATCCTTCTCTTCTCCAAAGGAAAAGCAGTGGGAGCCCCTGTCTGGAGTGTGTGGTAAAGATCCAACTTGCCAATGTGTGAACAATCTAAATGTAAAACTTCTCTGGGGAGAAACTAAAAGGGATCACAGGGATCACATCCAAAGGGGAGCCTCAGAGCTGTCCTGTGGCAGCAGCAGGTGGATGGGGCATCCCAAGGATGAGCAGTCTCTGCAGGCAGGGCTGTAGTGGCAGCAAAACCACAGAATTATTCCCAGATGCAGCTACTCCTGTGGATGCTGTGTGTGTTTCTGCTGGGCAGCATTGGATTGGAGTTGTCCTGGCACTGGGAAACTGCCTTTGTGATATTCTGGAGTAGTGGTCAAAAGATCAGGGACCAAGTGGCACCACTGGGCAGCTCTGGCCATCGAGCAGCCCTGGTGGCTGTGCTTTGGGCAGTGCCGTGCTCTGCTGAGGAGGGAAGCCATGGATGGGCTGCTCCAGCCTGGAGCTAGCGCAGAGCTCACCGCATCTGCTCGTGTTCACACATTTGGAGTCTTGGTGTAGGATTAAAAAAGGCTGGAGAAGCTCAGACACCGAGCTGGTGGGAGCAGCAGTGCTTTAAATAGAGGAGTCTGAGCGGGTTCTGAGCACTGACATCGTGTTTGAGTGCAATTCAAAGACTTGCAATACCTTGTTTGCCCTTCTCTCACTTTGTTTGGCTGATGTAGGCGTATTTTTGTTTTCACTCTCTTCTCTGTCCTATATTGTCCCTTTTCTTTCCAGTAATGTTGACTGTTCCATCTGCTTATTTATCACCCACAGTTCGAACGCGAATTTCAATTAGCAATCTGCTTTGTTTAGTTTTGTTTTAAACAAGGCATTGAGAGCTCCAACAAAAGCTTTAATACATAAAGCTACTTGTAATGCAGCTGTTTAAGCTCTTCCATCATATCCATGAACAAAATGAATTCCACTGCTATCAAGATGCATCTGATGAATTAGGTTTAATCCTCCTCTACGGTAGCAGATGGAAGGCACTTCAACAAAGACAGAAAGATTTCAAATGACTGAGATGGAAAATGGTCTTTGCTCAGTGCGCCAGAGACATAAAAGAAACTAAAACCTCACGTAGTAAGAAATAATTCATCCAGCAACGAGAAAAGCAGTGCCTGGATTTCTGCACCGATTCCTGGTGCTTCTCTTTCAGGTCTGAGGTCACAAGTTAAGGGTATGGAGGCAGAGAAGAGGGTGGCTACCTGTGCAGCAGCATCCCAGGTGGGAATGTGCTTCCCTGAATCCCACCTACCCAGGTTTGCAATACCGTGTGCCTGAGGCCCTGCCAGCTTCTTGATCACCGGATTTGGATCACCAGGATCCCTCACGGGAAGGGCTTCTCTGGGGTGGCTGTGTTTGCTAAACGAGGAGGGTTAATTGCTGTGAGTTTGGGGTGGACTCCAAGCCTGACATCACAGAGTGGTTTGGGTTGAAAGAGACCTTACAGATCATCCCATTCCACTCCTGCCATGGGCAGGGACACCTCCCACTGTCCCAGGCTGCTCCAAGCCCCGTCCAACGTGGTCTTGGGCACTGCCAAGGATGCAGGGGCAGCCACAGCTTCTCTGGGCACCCTGTGCCAGAGGCTCACTGAGCCTTCACTCAGTTCTTGGGAACAATTTCTTCCTCAGATCTAATCTAAATCTCTCCTTTTTGAAAACTGTTTCCCCAATCATAAATTCCTTCAACACCCTGTCAGTAACAAATGTGTCTGAATTTTGCTTAGGTGTGATTAAAACAAAGCCTGTGCTGAGGTGCTGGGCTGAACGGGTGCATCCCCAGTAACTCAGCAGTTACCGTGCCCAGCACTGTGAGGTAACAACAATCCCACACCTGGCACGCCGGGCAATGGAAAAACAGCCCCGCGGGTCAGGTAACGGCTCCGTGTGCCGGGGCAGGCTGTTCTCAGGTGTAAACCGATCCCTGCCGAGTGTCCTCTGCCGTGTGCCCTCCATCCCCAGCGTCTTCGCCATGCCGGGCTGGCGGGAAGCTGAGGAAGCTCTGGGATGGACGCGATCCATCCCAGGAGGGCTGAGAAGGGCGGCAGGACTTTCCATCCTGCGCAGCTCCCACCTGCGCGGGCTCCGCGCTGCGCCGAGCCGCGGGCAGGGCAGGGCAGGGCTCGGCCCGGCGATGAGCGCTGATGAGCGGGCGCGCTAATTGCGGGTCCCGCGGGGGCGGGCGCTGGGGCGGGGCGGGGGGGTCCGGTCCCGCCGCCGGGGCCGCTCTGTATAACCC
>VZTE01004737.1:92482-129389 GCA_013397775.1 Eulacestoma nigropectus
TGTCACCCCTGTGTCACCCCTGCATCCTCTGTCACCCCTGTGTCCCCTGTGTCACCCCTGTGCCCCTGTGTCACCCCTCCATCCCCTGTGTCACCCCTGTGTCACCCCTGAGCCCCTGTGCCATGGTTCCCGCTGCTGTCCCTCCATCCATGCTTCCCTCAGCCTTCTCCTGTGTCCTGCTCTCCCCACCTGCCTCCGTGTCACCTTTTCCTCGTTCCAGTTCCCCCTGTTCCCGCGCAGGGATGAGCTGTTTGCCCACGCCAGAGCATTCCAGGCTCCCATTTCCTCTGCTCGGATCCAGCTCCCTGCGCTTTGTCAGGCAGCATGGGCATGGGATAGACTTAAAATCATGGAATCACGCACTGGTTTGGGTTAAAAGGGACCTTAAAGCTCATCCAGTTCCATAGGTAGGGACACCTCCCACTATCCCAGGTTGCTCCAAGCTTCATCCAGCCTGGCCTTGGACATTTCCAGGGATCCAGGGGCAGCCTCCTGATGCTTTTAGTTTTAACTTTCATATTTTTCAGATCCTGTAGTGCTCAGTGTGTGACTCTGAAGTGTCTTGTAGCCCGCGAACTTCTGCTCTCTCATGCCCGCTAGACATAACAAAGCCTCTCCAAGCCTGCTCTCCAAGGACACCCAGACTGGCCGGGGCCCAAAAAAGCTGGAACCCAACAGCGTAGAAGGGGGGGTAAACTGGGGGAAATTATGGCATGAACGGAAGTGTAATTGGAGAATTAACCCTGATATGCAAATGAACCAAACTTATCAAAGTGTGAAGAACCCGTGACCTGGGGTCCATCTCGGGTGTGGCCTTTGGCTCCCCAGGGTGCACCTTTGAAGGCCCTTCAAATAAATACCTGCCTTTGTTCCCTTATTCCTGTCTAGCCTCTGGTTTTTAGGTGGCCCCCTTAGGCATCACTCAGCTTTTCTGGGCAACACTTGACCTAAAATATCTTATTTACAGCTGCAGTCTGGGGCAGGGGATGGTCTCTGCCTGCTTCACCTGGCAAATTTGCCCTCAGCCAGGTGTGCAGTGGGAGCTGCCATAGCCTTTTATCCATCCTGCCTGCAGCTGATCCCTGAGCAGACGTTTTGGGGGCAGGAGGTGCCCGTGCCTGCTGTCCTGTCTCGGCCGAGGAGCCTTTTAGCTGACGTGGCTCAATCCCTCCGCCTGTAAAAGCTCCTGGGGTCCTGCCCCTGCAGCCCCCTCCCCTCCCCAGCAGCCACAGGGAGCTGCTTCATTCCCGCTGGCAGTAGGATTGTTTTGCTCAGCCCATCTGATCCCACAAGGCTAAACCCACCTGAGCCCCTCGGTCCGGCAGGAACACCCTGGGATGGAGCAGGAAATAGCGGCCGAACAAACTTCTGCCAATGGCTCCCTGCACGGTGCCGGAATGCGCTGTAAAAGCTCCCTCTGCCTCCCTCCTGTGGTATCTCAGCATCTCTTTCCCTTTGCAGCTTCATTCCAAGCCTGTGCCTTGCTTTTCTGGGGATGTGGTGCCAAATTCCTGGTGCTTTGCTGATGGATAACCTCTGTACTAACCTTTGGAGCTCGCCAGCAGAGCGATGCCCATTATCCCAGTGCCCATTATCCCGTGCCCATTATCCCAGTGCCCATTATCCCGTTCCCATTACCCCAGTGCCCACTATCCCGTGCCCATTATCCCGTACCCGTTATGCCAGTGCCCATTATCCCGTTCCTATTATCCCAGTGCCCATTATCCCGTACCCATTATCCCGTTCCCATTATCCCAGTGCCCATTATCCCGTTCCCATTATCCCGTTCCCATTATCCCAGTGCCCGCTATCCCAGTGCCCATTATCCCGTTCCCATTATCCCAGTGCCCATTATCCCGTTCCCATTATCCCGTTCCCACTATCCCGTGCCCACTATCCCGTTCCCATTATCCCGTGCCCATTATCCCAGTGCCCATTATCCCGTTCCCGTTATCCCGTTCCCACTATCCCGTGCCCACTATCCCGTGCCCACTATCCCGTTCCCATTATCCCGTGCCCATTATCCCAGAGCCAAACCAGCACTGGCGAGGCTGTTCCTGCCGGGAGAAAGAGCAGCTGGAGGCTGTGGCGAGGCGGAGGATGGCTCATGGTTAATGCTCCCGGTATCCAGCTGGGATCTTCCCACTCCGGCCCCAGCGGGAGCCGACTGCTCCTTTCATTAACAGGGAAGGTGAAGTGAGGGGGCTGCGTCCCTGCGAGAGGGACACAGGCTTGGGCAGGCTGCCCGAAGGATCCTGGTGATGAATTGCCATTGATTTCTGACATCTGTGCTCCTCCTGGGGGGATTTTTGGAGATGCTTTTACACAGCCTCTCAGGGCCGTTGGGAAGTGGGGAATATGAGGGGGAAAATGGGGACGATGGGAGAGGAGAGCCCTCAGTGATGTGAGACTGGCAGGGTTTCAGACGGGTGGCAGCTGCCAGGCTGGATCCTAGGAAAGAACATGATGTACTGGGAGCTGTTTGGGTTTTATGGGGGTATTTTAAAGGTAATTGTGGCACGTGAGATGTGTGCTTCCTTTTTCGATCAGTTTAAACTATCTCCTTCCCTCTCAGAGGGCTCGACAGATAATTAAATAGAGCGTTGTTAGGGGATCAGTGGCCTCATGGAATCAGTCTGCCCCTCTCTCTTGCTGCTTCTGATGACATTTCTGGGCAGTTGGTGACTGTTTCCCTGCTAAAGGTTTTGGCACTAATGCCCAGAGTCACATCAATGATTTCTTTAAGCTGGGCTGCTGGGCAGGTTGAGCTTGCACACCATGGTGCCAGCCCTGAACCTTCCTCCCCACGGTCCTCAAGCACATCAGAGATGGGGCACAGCCAAACCTTCTCTGAGGCTGGAGCAAAATCCAGCAGCACTGAGCAACACGCAGCAAATCCCTGGAATGGCTTGAGAAAGGAGATGGAGATGCAGCCTGCACTGTCTGATTCTGCACAGGGCATTGAGGAGGTGGCATTTGTTATTTCGTGGTGGCTGGCTGAGGTTCAGTGTGCCCATCAGATAACCTGATATCCCAAAAAACTCGCAGGGTGAGTTCTGCTGTGGCTTTGTGGGGTGTCTCTGCAATCACTGCACACAGGACAATTTATGTGCCTGGGAGGAAAAAGTTCTCCCGTGCAGAATTCCCACCCAGAGCCTGTCCTTTGTCAGTGTCCCCCTGTGCTGGGCACTGCTGGGGCCACCTCAAATCCTTTGTCCACCTCTGGGTCCCTCAATTCGGGAAGGACATTGAGGAACTGGAGCGTGTCCAGGGAAGGGAACGGAGCTGGGAAGGGGCTGGAGCCCCAGGAGCGGCTGAGGGAGCTGGGAAAGGGGCTCAGGCTGGAGAAAAGGAGGCTCAGGGGGGACCTTGTGGCTCTGCACAACTCCCTGACAGGAGGGGGCAGCCGGGGGGGGGTCGGGCTCTGCTCCCAGGGAACAGGGACAGGAGGAGAGGGAACGGCCTCAGGCTGGGCCAGGGGAGGCTCAGGCTGGACAGCAGCAGGAATTTCTCCATGGAAAGGGTGCTCAGGCCTTGGCAGGAGCTGCCCAGGGAGGTTTGGAGTCCCCATCCCTGGAGGTGCCCAAGGAAGGCCAAGGTGGCACTCAGTGCTCCGGGCTGGGTGACAAAGTGGTGATCAGTTAGAGGTTGGACTTGATGGCCTTGGAGGTCTTTTCTAACCTCAGTGATCCTGGGATTCTGTGGTAAGAAGTCTGCTGAAAAGCTTCTCCTCCTGTCCCAGGGAGCTGGGGTGATCTGTGTTGTCTGTGTGGGCAGGTTCTGGCCCTCTCTCTTGCTGTGGTGGCTTCATAAGCAGGGCTGGCAGCAAAATCGAGGTTGGAGGGCTGGTGCCGGCCTGGTGGCACTGTGGCACCTCGCTGGGACAGTGAAGTGCTCAAAGCCTGAGCAGCAGCTGGGCACAGGGACCAGCAGGATAAAGGCTTCCAAGGGAGGAGGACACAGTGGTGGAACCTTCTTTGGGCTCCTGTCCCAGTGCTCGGTCACTGCCCAGGGAAGAAGTTCTTCCTCATGTCCAGGTGGAACTTCCTGGGATCAGTTCCTGCCTGTTCCTCTTGTCCTGAGCCTGGGCCCTGCTCTGAGCCCTCCCTGCAGACAGGCACACACAGGGATGAGGTGTGGCCTTGGTAAAACCTGAGGGGAAAAAAAAAACCCAAAAGAGAGGGGAAGTGCAGCATTTCTCCCTGTGCAGGGAGGTGGATGGAAACTCTGCTGTCCTGGAGCTCAGCACAGCAGCTGCTGGTGGATTCTGTCCTGGTTTGGATGCAGGTGGAAGCTTCTCCCACTGGGCTCACCTGGTGCCTCGTCACTCTGCAGCTTCTGGTGCCAAGCGCTTTGTTCAAGTCTGGTTCGGAGTGTGGCTGCACGAAGATTTTGTAGATCTCTGCTAGATCCTGTCCCGTGCCTGCTGTGCTTCAGTGTGGAGCACATGCCGTGCTGTTATCCCAGGGAAACGAGGGAAAACTGCTTCCCTCTCATCTCCTCTTGCAGCCGCAGTTCGAAGAGCTGGTGCCTGGTGAACAAAAAGCTTCCTGGAAGCTCAGATGTGTGAGCAGAACTGACTTTAGTGGTCACCAGGTTGGGGAAGGAGTTTGCACCCCTCACAGGGAAGAGTTCCTTCCCAATATCCCATCTAATTCCACCATCCCTCAGCGTGGCGCCATTCCCCCTTGTCCTGTTAGTACGTATCCTTGTGAAAAGTCCCTCTAAAAGTCCCTTAAAGATCTTTTGTGGGTGTCACTGTCCTTCCCCCACCTGTGATCACCCAAAGGGTCTCCAAAAGGTGCAGGTCAGCAGGTGACCGTGTCCAAAAGGAACTGGTCACTGAGCCAGCGCAGGTGGCTGAGAGGCCACCAGAGCTGTGTCCTGAAGGGCTCCTAAGTGAGGGAGGGTCTCTGATGGGCTCCTCTTCCAGCCCTGCCCTGGCCTGAGGTTTTTTGGGAAGAAAACTCTGTGCTGGGCAGGAAACTGCTTCTCTCCCTGAGTACTGGAGAGACCTCAGTAGATGTATAAAGGACTCCCCAGTGTCAGCAGCCTGCTGCAGCGCTGCCTCTCTGGGGGACACTGTCACCAGCAATGTCCTGGTGGGCACCGCCAGCTTCTGTTCACTCCTCCTCTTGTGTCCCCTCTTGTTTGGAGGCTGCCAGGGAGCCCTGGCCTGTCCTGCTGCCTCCAGCTGTGCAGCTGCTCCCCTCCCCTCGGGCTCTCTGCTGTCACCTTCATGCATAAAACATCTCCCTGCACCCGAGATCCCCGCTCCTGGTGGCCCTGTCAAGGGAGCTGCAGGGGGACATAAAAATCCCCGTGTAAATCTCTGGCCTCTCATCCCTGCTAACTTCACTGTGCCTCCAGAGAGCAGCTCTGCTGCTGTGCCTGCCCTGCCAGGGGATGACATTTGGCTGAGGCTAAATGTGTCTGCCAGGCTTCAGCAGCCACCTCTGCCCTCTCCCCGGGGCAGGCTGTGACACTCCACGGTGCCCAGCATGGAACCCCTGCCTGTGCCTGGTCCCTTCTCCTGTGCCTGGTTCCTTCTCAACACCTCCAGGGATGGTCCTGTACCTGGTGTCTCCCCTGTGTGGTACAAACCCCAGAGGGTTTCCTTTGCTCCTTCTCCTCCCTGCCAGGATGGATTCTCTGAGGAAGGGAGGGAAGGGGATCCCTGTGCCATGTCCAGTCTTTCCTTAAACACCTCCAGGGATGGGGACTTCAAACCTCCCTGGGCACCCCCTTCCAATGTTTAATCATCCTTTCTGTGAAGAAATTCCTGCTGCTGTCCAACCTGAGCCTCCCCTGGCCCAGCCTGAGGCCGTTCCCTCTCCTCCTGTCCCTGTTCCCTGGGAGCAGAACCCGACCCCCCCCGGCTGCCCCCTCCTGTCAGGGAGTTGTGCAGAGCCACAAGGTCCCCCCTGAGCCTCCTTTTCTCCAGGCTGAGCCCCTTTCCCAGCTCCCTCAGCCTCTCCTGGTGCTCCAGCCCCTTCCCAGCTCCGTTCCCTTCCCTGGACATGCTCCAGTTCTTCCTTTGAGGGGCCCAGAACTGGGCACAGCATGCGAGGTACAGGGGTACCATGACGTTATGCAGACTCAAAAGAGGTTTTATAGAGATGGCTCCGGTTTGGATGAACAAAGAACATTTCAGGGGGTCTTGTACCCCATCTCACCCTGCCCTGCCCTGGTAGCTCTGGGGTAGGTGGGAAGGGTCTCTGCCACCCCCAGCTCATTGGTTTCCATGGAGTTCAGCCCATCCTGAGCCTGGCTGTGTGGCAGCTTTGGCTGGGGAAGCTGCTCTGTGCCCTGAAGCCTGGCACGGCCACAGTGCCCATGGTCCCTTGGAGCAGGCAGAGGGCTCAGAACTTGCTGCATCATCCCAGAGAGACTGGGCACGGTGAGCACCTCTGCCAGCCCAGCTGGGCTCTGTGCGCCTGCAGGGAGGGAGGAGATCACAGCAGGGATGTGTTTGAGGGATTGGGAACTGCAGGAGCAGGGGCTGGAGCTGGTGAGCAGCCCAGGGGGGTGAAGTGCTCTGCGGGTGTCCTGATGGGGCTGTTGGCTTTGCAGTCCTTGTGCCAGCGCTCCGGGCACTCTGTGACCTTGGGAGCATGTGACAAGTTTGCAGCCAAGTGGCTCTGTGTGATGGGGAGGCTGAACCGGGGTTTGAGCTGGATGCTCTGTGGCTCTGGCAGGGAGGGACAGGAGCGCTGCCAGGTCAGGGCTGGGATCCAGCCAGCCCAGTGTCACTGACAATTCTACCCTTTACTGAGGAGCTGCTGGTTTTAGTTCTTCCCAGCCACAAGCTTTGCTCAGCAGCTTCTCTGCTCGGTGGGGACAGGAGACCTTGCAGGAGCAGCTCATCAAAATGATGTATATATGGGACAAAAACCCCAAACACCTCCTTTCTGAGAGCAGAGCTGCAGTGCTGATGTTCCCGAGGCCTCTGGAGGGATCAGCATTTACAGCTGTCCCCAGGGAGAACTCCTCTGTGTTAATTTAAGTTTCCTGTGTCAGCTTCTCACAGTGGAAGCTGGAGGGGCAGAGGAGCGATTGCAGATCACCTCCTCCTGGCCCCAAGGTCATCTCTGTGCGTGCTGGTGTAAGTGTGTGAATGTATTTAATAATTATTGCACTCATTAATTGACTGCTTGTGCCGAGGAAGGCAGCTGGTAACTACATGGAATGTAGAATTGTGGGATGTGATGAATTCTGGGAGTGCTGTCGATGTTCCCTGGAGGCATCAGGAGCTGTTCCAATGGCAGAGGTTGGAGCTGTGGGGACAGAGCTGGGGCTGAGCTGAGGCTTTTCCCATGCTGGCTGTTGTTTGCTGCCAGCTTGGTCACTGAGAGGCTGACATCTGTGTTCAGCCTGGAGGGGAGAAGACTCCAGGGAGACCTTAGAGCACTTTCCAGTGCCTAAAGGGGCTCCATGAGAGCTGGAGAGGACTTTGGACAAGGCTCAGTGCTGCTCTCCTACAGCACTGCTCCCTGTCCTGCTCTGACTCCTCTCCAGAGCTGCAGAAGCTGCTCAATCCCGGGTTCAGCCCATCCTGGGCATGGCTCTGCCCACCTCACCTCCCCTCTTTGCTTCACTCTGCTCTTTCCCTGGCTGATGGGAAAGGTTTTCTCCGTGTTTTCCCAGCAGCAGCAGCTGTTGCAGCCAGGAGAGAACAGAAAAATCCCAGCTTTTTATGCAGCTCCATCATTCAGCCGGGTGGCTGCAGAGGAGCTGGAGATCTTTGAGCCTCGAGAAGTGCAAAGCTGTGTCCCCCTGAAGTCCGGGTGGCCCTGTGGGCATTAACCCCTTGTCCTTGGCTTGTCTTGCAGGTGCTGAAGGGCTGCAAGAAGCTGAACCTGTCGGTGCACTCGGTGGGGCGCATCCCCGGGGGTTATGTCACCAACCACATCTACACGTGGGTGGACCCGCAGGGCCGCAGCGTGTCCCCCCCCACGGGGCTGCCCCACCACCAGAACAGCTCCCTGCGCAGGGACAGCGAGAAGAGGAGCCACCTCCAGCTCCTGCAGGAGGGCGATGAGAAGAAGGTGAGCAGAGGGGGGTCAGGCACAGCCCTGGGGGCCTCTTCCCATGCAGGTCCCAACCCTCTTTGTTCCCCCCGGCTTTGTCATCTGTTTGATTCTCTGTTGGGATGGCCCAGCTCTCCTTTAGCATCCTGGTTTGCTCCCTTGGGCTGTAGCTTTCCCCCTGTGTGCCCCGGGGAGTGCACTAGGGTGGCATGGGTTGGCTTTGTTCCCGTTTGACACAGGGAGAGGCTGGGCTGGAGGGGAGGAATTGTCCAGCCTGGTCTGGCAGGGAGGGTCCTGCCAGGAACAGCCACCAAACCAGGAGTGGGTTTCAAGGCTCTTCCCAACACATGGATGTTTGGCTGGACACCGAGGGACTGATGTCCACGTCCAGCCTGGACACAGGAAAGATCTGGGGAGACCTCAGAGCACCTTTCAGTGCCTAAAGGGACTCCAGGAGAGCTGGAGAGGGACTGGGGACAAGGGAGCGAGGGACAGGACACAGGGAATGGCTTCCCACTGCCAGAGGGCAGGGATGGATGGGATACTGGGAAGGCATTGTTCCCTGGGAGGGTGGGGAGGCCCTGGCACAGGGTGCCCAGAGAAGCTGTGGCTGCCCCTGGATCCCTGGCAGTGTCCAAGGCCAGGCTGGACGGGGCTTGGAGCAGCCTGGGACAGTGGGAGGTGTCCCTGCCCATGGCAGGGGTGGCACTGGATGAGCTTTGAGGTCTCTTCCAGTCTGTCACTCGTGGATGTGGAGGGCTGGATCCCAGAGAGCATTCCTGCCCTTCCTCCTGCATTTCAGATCTTTCCTCAGGTGTTCCTGTGAGGCTTTCTTGGGTCTCTTGGCAGTTTTGTCTAAGTAAAAAAAAAAAAATACCCCTCCAATTGTTCTCTTCCAAAAATGCTCTAAAATAAACCAGATGATTTTCCTTTTCCATGTGGGGAGAGGCAGCCTGAGCCAGGAGGGGCCTGAGGGAAAACCCTGGTGAGGGAAAAAGGGAATGGTTTCTGTGGTGACACCAGGGGTGTGTGGCCAGTGCTGGGCCTGGATCCTGGGCCTCTGGCAGAAGGAAACCATCAGCACCTGGCATTTCCAGCCCTGCTCTCTTGCTGTGAGCTGCCCTCCTTCAAACAGACCTTGGTGAAAGGGAAGCCAGCACAGGGTGTCCGAGCTGCAATATCTGATCTCGGGGATTTGATGTCTCCTCTCCCTCTCTCTTCCCATGGCCAGCCAGGCCCGCAGAGCTGTCACTGCAGGGTCACGGCGCTCAGGTACCCCTGGAGTGAAGGGACAGAGGGACAGGGAACCTCACCCTACACAAGCAGGACGTGGATTTCCTCATTGCCACCCATGGAATATCAAAGCGCTGTCCCAGGAGCGAGCACTGGCTTCCCAAAGACACAGAATTGCTCGGAGCCTTGACTGTTTCCATCCTTTTATCCTGGTACCGCTCTGACTGTGCCTAAAATGTCCTCAGCTCCTGGAAACGCTGTGGAAGGGTCTGGGAGCTTCTCAACTCAGCCAGAGGGAGAGGAAAATCTAATACAGGATGAGGCGGTTTGCTGATGAAATATTCATGTGGGCCACGAGGGAGAAGGGCCTATTATTTTTATTTAAGGAGAGGAGAAAAGCAGGCGCTGCTGGCTGGTGTCCCCACCCCCTGCCACCCCGTGTCACCTTGACAGAGCAGCAGCAGCTCGGGGAGGCTGTGGGGAGTTGTTCCTGTGCACGTCATTCCTTCAGTCCTCGCTCTGTGTGGACATGAAGCGCTCAAAACCCTGCAGCTGAGGGTCCCCTGCCTCTGTCTCAGCCTCGTGTGGTCCTGGCCACTTGCAGAGCCCCGGGAAGATGAGCCAGCCCTGGGTGTGCTCCTGCTCGTCCTGGTGGCCTGCTGGCCTCAGCAGCCTTTGCCCAGGGGTGAGGAGTGGCTCTTCCAAAATCTGAGCTCCTGTCCTTCCATTCCCTGGTGCTGCTCCACAGTCAGGCGGCCCTTTGGCTTCTTCAGAGAATCCCAGACTGGTTTGGGTTGGAAGTGACCTTAAAGCCCACCCAGTGCCACCCCTGCCATGGGCAGGGGCACCTTCCACTGTCCCAGGCTGCTCCAAGCTCCATCTGACCTGGCCTTGGACACTGCCAGGGATCCAGGGGCAGCCACAGCTTCTCTGGGCACCCTGTGCCAGGGCCTCAGCACCCCCCCAGGGAACAATTCCTTCCCAATATCCCATCTAAACCCACTATCTGACAGTTTGAAGCTCTTCCTGCTTATCGTGTCCCTCCATCCCTTGTCAATTGTCTCTCTCCATGGTTCCTGTTGGCCCCTTCAGGCCCTGCAAGGCCACAGTGAGGTCACCCCAAAGCTTCTCCTCTCCAGGCTGAACAATCCCAGCTCTCCCAGCCTTTCCTCCCAGCAGAGCTGCTCCATCCCTCTGATCCCCCTGGTGCCTCCTCTGGACTCTCTCCAGCAGAGGATCACACTTTGACCCCAGGACAGGGGCTGGAGGCCCCTCTGTTGACCTGGGAAGAATCCATGAAAATTGCAGGAAATATTTGAAGCTCTCAGAGACGGGATGCAGAGACGGGATGCAGAGATGGATGCAGAGATGGATGCAGAGATGGGATGCAGAGATGGATGCAGAGATGGGATGCAGAGATGGATGCAGAGACGGGATGCAGAGATGGGATGCAGAGATGGATGCAGAGATGGGATGCAGAGACGGGATGCAGAGATGGATGCAGAGATGGATGCAGAGATGGGATGCAGAGATGGATGCAGAGACGGGATGCAGAGACGGGATGCAGAGACGGGATGCAGAGATGGGATGCAGAGATGGGATGCAGAGACGGGATGCAGAGACGGGATGCAGAGATGGGATGCAGAGATGGATGCAGAGGGAGTGTTCAGCCTTCTGCTGGCCCCACTCCTTGGTGACACGCCAGCAGGGACACTGGTCACTGCTTTAAGTGCACGAAGCTTGGAATGCACTTTGCAATAGCCTCCACTCCTGATTTCCCATCTGTAAGACCAGAAAAAAAGAAAATTACTGCCTGCCACAGCTCTGAAATGCTCAAGGCTGCCCAGACACCTCCGTACCCAGAGGTGCCTTGCTGTGCCAGCCAAAGGGGGAAGCAATTCCCCCCGATCCGAGGCTGCTGGCAGCGAGCAGAGCCTGCCCTGGCTGGTGGTGGAGAGGGGTTATTTGCTGTGACACTTCCTGCACACAGCCTGCAGGGCATGGATGAGCTGAGTCGCTGTGTCCTGAATTACTGAGCCCCGTGGAGGGGTGAAAACGTGTCCCAGAGCAGGGGAGAAACCTGCCTCCGGTTTTCTCTCTTTTTATTTGTGTGTGTAGATTTATAGGTAGCTACAGATATGTAATTAACTGCTGAAAGTGGGGTTATTCTGTTCACAAAAATGCAAATAAATGCAACAAATCCCTGGTTAATTCAGCCCAGTCAACCAGAATTGACAGGCACTGAGGCCTGTTTGATTTGTGGGTGGTTTTACATTCTGAGGGAAGAATTAGTTGGTTTCTTTTTTTTTTTTTCCCACTCTCTCCTATTTCTAATCGATCTGAATGTCCTGGAATGAATCTGCCAAAGCTTTCAACCAGGCAGAGTTTGGGGCAGCAGAGCAGAGCAGCTCCAGCCCTGCAGCAGGAGGCTGGAGCGAGCCAATCCACTGCCGCAGCTCAGCACGGCTGCGACACCCCTGGAGTCAGAGGGATATTTCCAGCTTTTCCAAGGTTAAGTTCAAGGCTGGTGGAGGCATCTGGCATTCTTCAGGCAATGGAAATCTCCCTGTGTGGCTGCCTCTCCCTCCAGCACACCTGCGTGCCTGGAAGGATGGGTTTGTCACTGAGTTTAACGTGTTGATTATCCGAGTTTAAAGAGTTGATTATCCGGAGGCAGAAGGATTTGTTATCCAAAGGTTTGAAACGGAAACCACCTCTGTGAGGTGTGTGATGGTGTAACTGATCCATCCAGGGATCTGTGGGACCATCCCGGTGGGATGAGGGGTGGAACAGGGTGGTTGGGCTCTGGCTGAGCTCAGGTGGCTTTGGCCATTGTGGTTCAGCTCCAAAGGCAGCGTTCCTGGCCTGTGGCTTTGTCCACATTTTCCCATGGACACTGGGGTTCCTTCACTTCCAGCTGTGGAAGAATCCCCACCGAAGGGATTTGGGCATTGGGATTTGGCAGCTGGCTTGGCTTTGCCCACCCTCCCCCAGGCAGCATCCAGCCTGCCCCGAGCTCGGGTCAGAGGCTGTTCTGGGTGAGCAGAGGGGGGTGCTGAGATCTGGGCCAGCTTTTTTTGGTGTAGACCTGACCTACCACGAGTGATGGCTCTGGAGAGGGGATGTGAGAATTCAGGGAATGCTGGGCTGAAGGAGCTGCTGGCAGGTTCAGCCTGTGGCTGTGCAAGGTGTTCCAGATCCTTGTTTTCCCCGTCTGTGCTGTGGGTGGCAGGTGCCGTATTCCCCAAATGTAGCATTTTCCTGTAGCTGGAATCAGTGAATCCAGCATTTCATCAGAGCCCTGTGCCCACAGGTGCAGTCACCAGTGGTCAGGAGGTGTGAAAGGAAGGGTTTGCAATAGTGCAAAGCTCTGTGAAATGCTGCTGGAGCCAGGCCAGACACAGCAGGCGTCAGACACACAGGTGACAGCCCCCAGCCCCATGCGGGATGGCACTGCCCGCTGGAAAGCTGGGACCTGCTTCCCCTGCTCCCCTTCTGCTTCAGAGCACTTGGATTTTTATCGTCTGTCCGGGCTCAAAGTCCTCGGGATTTGTCACAGCAGCAGCAAGGGCCATTTGTGCCGTGAGTTGTCACTGATGGACTTGGACCAACAGCTGATTTCGTTAAAAGCACTTTGGAAAGCCTCAGACAGCGAAAACTCAGAGGTGCTGCTGAGCTGGGAGGAAGATGAAGTGTGCAGAGCACTCTGGCAGTGCTGGGCTGCGAGTTCTCTGGGAAGAACCATTCCATCAGCTGAATTGGTGCCTTAATGTGCTGATTGCCAGGGGAGCTGCTTTTTCCTTCAAGCTCTCGGTGCAGCAGCAGAAGGAAAACATCATAAAGAGCATGTGAACATCTCCTTGTCTTCAGGCAGTTCTGCAGCCAAAAGTAGCTGTAATTATTATTTTTAAAAAATACATAAAATATCTGTGCCAATATTGCGTGGCTTGAATGTTTGAGACACTGCTGGTGCCTGCTTGAGCCTGAAGGATGAGAGATGCAGGAGAGGGAAGGAAGGATCTCTTTCTGTTGGTTTGTAACGACGTTCTCAGTGTGGATGATCCAGCTCCCCACGTCTCTCGCCGTTTGCTCGCTCTGACCTTGCTGGGGGTTGATTTTGTTTACAGCTTTAAGGATATCCAGGCTAGTGAGGGGCTGGTTTGGTTCCCTGTGGGACTGGAGTATGGGGTTTGAGCCACTGGTGCCCCCGTGCCCTGGGGATTAAAGGCATGGAATGATTTGGGTTGGAAAGGGACCTTTAAATCCCGTCTAATCCAACCCCCTGCAGTGAGCAGGGGCATCTCCAGCTACACCAGGTTGCCCTGAGCCACATCCACCCTGGTCTTGAATGTTTCCAGGAGTCATCCTTGTGCCTCGGGCATTCTGTAGCTCTGTCCCACCAGACTTACCCCAAAATGTCCCTTGTGTCACACCTCAGCTCACCCTGAGGGGCAGCAGTTCCGTTTCATTGGGTTTTTTAGGCACTTCAAGAGGAAAAAGCACCCAAAAGTGGCAATTGCTGGGTGAGCCAAGCCCTGCCCCGTGGGGAGGCAGCGCTGGGCTCAACAGGAGCTGGACTGAGGCTTGGGAGGGGCAGGGGACTGGGTTTGGTCACTGTCCCTGTGCTCCGGCGTCACCTCAGCCCTGGGAGCTGCTCCCCGTCCCCAGCGCTGCTGTTGAACACCCTTGGAGGTGGCAGCCCAAGTCCTGGCGTGGCCTTGGGGAGCTGCCCCGGGCAGGGGGTGACACTGGGACAGCTCCGATGGCTCTGGCACGCCCCAGCTGCTCCCAGGACCCAGTGAATGGCTGGGAGCCGGCTCTGCCTCCCCACACTGGCTGTTTGCAGGATGTCTAGACACAAACTGTGGGGTTTCCTCGGGAAGCAGGAGGAGGATGAGCCCTGCCAGCCCCCCGAAGCGCTGTTTGTGTTGTGTGGCAGCAGTAATGGCCTGGAAATAGCTGTCAGCGTGGCTGAAAGCTCCTCAGCCACACAGCTGTGTGCTGAGCCCTACTGGGGCAGGCTAATTCCTGTCTGAAAGGCCTTTTTTTTAATGGCAAAATTGAATCTGTCAACAGGTAATTCCATAAACCCAGACAGAAGGAATCTCGTGCAGGAATCAGCTCGGAGCAAATGCCTCACTGCTGATGGCATTCTTTTTTTTCCCTTTATTTCCTGCTACAGGAGGTGGCAGATGTTTCAGTGTTGAGGCAGAAATTAAAACTGTGACCTTGAACTTCCCCGTGTTTCTGTGTGATGCATGCAGGAGTTGCCTGGGGCTGGGCACAGCCTGGGAAGGGCACAGGGAAGGAGGTGGGGACTGGGCAGTGACGGTGCCGTGGTGAGCGTGGGAATGCCTGGCAAGGTGTGGGGGGAGACCTTGCCTGGATGTTCCTGTGCCCCCAGGACCTAAAGGGGGTCCAGGAGAGCTGGAGAGGGACTTGGGACAAGGGCATGGAGTGACAGGACAAGGGGGAATGGCTTTAAGCTGAAGGATGATAGAATTAGATGGGATATTGGGAAGGAATTGTTCCCTGGGAGGGTGGGGAGGCCCTGGCACAGGGTGCCCAGAGAAGCTGTGGCTGCCCCTGGATCCCTGGAAGTGCCCAAGGCCAGGCTGGACAGGTCTTGGAGCAGCCTGGGACAGTGGGAGGTGTCCCTGCCGTGGCAGGGGTGGCACTGGATGAGCTTTAAGTTCCCTTCCAACCCAAACCATTCTATTATTCTCTGATGTCCTCAGTTTCCCCCACAGAACAGCTGCCCTTGTTTGCTGCCTGGTTTAGGATGGTGTCAGGACAGTCTGGATTTAGGAGCTCAGAGTGATCCCAGCTCTCCTTGAGGGCTGTTACAGCTTCTCCCCCTGAGTGAGCTTCAGCCAGGGAGGAGGGAAGAAGCATAAAGTGGAAATGGAACCAAAATGCCCTCTTTGGGCCAAGCCTTGGCACTGGAGGGTTAATCACACGTGTGCCAGCCTGAGTGGGAAAGCCCAAGCAGAAGGGCTTGGCCCAGGGAATGCTGTGCCGAGGGTCTGTTCCCAGAGGGGCCCTGGATCATCACTGTCCACTGGGAACCACTGGGAACCCCTGGGAACCACTGGGAACATCAGCCTGGTCACAGGTTGAGCTCCCCCCTCGGGCAGCAGAGCTGCGCCCGTGCCTCAGTGTCACCCCAGAGCCGAGTGTGGGGTGTGGGGCCAGGCGGGCAGGAGTGTGACAGTGCTGTGCCTGGGACAGCCAGCGGGGCAGGGCCACCCCTGCTGTCCCCACCCCTGCGCTGGGCCCATCCCTGGAGACAGAGACCCTTGGGAAGGGAGCACAGACTGTCCCCTGTGATCCCTAAGCCCTTAGCACGGAGTGGCTCAGCTTCATCCCGGCACTCAGCTTCTCCCTCCGTTCCTGCTTCCCTCCCCAGCCTGACCCCCCCGAGCCTGCCAGCACTCGCTCCCTTCCCCAGCCTCTCCCAGAACCTGCAGAGTGTCCATGAGCTGGATGCTCCCTGGTTGTTCCCTGCTCCCTGCCACGCTGTTCCCGGCAGCTCCTGCCGCAGGGCTCATTCAGGGAGCCGTAGCTATTAGCTGATTAAGAAATGCAATTAAGCCCTCAGCAACCCGACTTTCTGGGCTGCCAGCAGTGAGGTATTTTCCAGGAGTGCTGAGGTTTTTCGACACAGCTCGGGTTTGCCGGTTTTCGTGGCTCCGGGCTTTCTGTATCCGTGGCTTTTCTGCCTCTGGAAGCGCAGGTTTGCCCGGCGCGGAGGTGAACGAAGCTCCCGTGGCAGCGCCTCAGCTGCAGAGGGACAGGGGGTATCTCTTACTCCGTGTGATGCTCTCCCCATGTGGGGGGAGCAGCTTCTCAGCTTACCAGGGCAGTGTTGAAGGGAAATGGAAGCGTCTGGATGCGGGGCTGCCCCTCCTGTTGCTAACCCCAGCGCACAGAAATGTCGTTCAGGGACTTGGAATTTTGTCATTCCCAGTCTATTTTGCTCTGATCTGTGATTCCAGGCACCTCGCTGCATTTCTCCTGCTTGTATTTTTCCCAACACTGCGGAATTTTTGAGAGGTACAGCCACAGTGGGGTGAAAAACTTAGAGCAGGGAAATCCCAAATGCCATCAGACAGATGGGGAGACAACAGCACCTCAGAAAAGTTGAATATTTTCCTAATTTTCAAAACCACTCAGCGAAGTGTTCTGTGGTCCAGAGCAAGGTTTCCATGTGAAGAGAAAACCAAACTGCCCTTGGATGTGACAGGCAGCTGCTCCTTCAGGTGGGTTCAGTGCCCAGCTCGTCTCTCCAGCCTGAGGCATGAAGGTCTCTATAATTCCTTTATCATCCTTCAATGCTAAAATTGTTTCCAGCACTTTCTGCACTTCAAAGCAGGGAAGGAAACCCAGGGAACGTCAGGTTTTTTTTCAGAGAAGGATGCTGGTACAGGTAGTTGATGTCTTACAGTTCCCATTCCAGCTTTGCGTCCATTTCTCTGAGTCCAAAATGTGCAGCCTGAGGTGGATTTGTGTCCTGCTGCTGATTTCTGTCTTTCTACCACCAAGATAGAAAATGGGTTTTCAAAACCAGCCACTCTAAGGCAGGCTTGAATTCCCTCTGTGACGCTGTGTCCTCTAGAAAGATGGATTAATTACTGACTTGAAGCTGGGAATTATTTTTCCATCCAGGTAAATGTGCAGGATTTTGGTTTGACTGCAGCAAAGGGGTTTAAATATAAAAGCCCTTCACAAACAGCCTGTTTCTGGTAGTTTCTATCAGTGTGAAACACATTTTGGCTTTCCTCATTTGTTTTTATTCCCGCTGTCTGCTTTTCTCCAGAAGTGACTTAAAACTTAGGAGCAAAGCAAAAAACCAGCCCTGGAGTTATTCATTTAGAAAGTGTCGTGCAGCGAGTGAAGAAAGGCCATTTCAAATGGAGAGTCCTCGAGGGAGCTGAGCACAGGCTGGCTCAGGCACTCGAAATTCTCACCTGAACCTCCAAAGATTGTCAGGCCCTGTGAGGAGGAGAGGGTGGAGGAAGCTGGAGGAAGCTGGGTTTGCAAATCTTTGGTGGGGACGTCTGTCCAGATGCTGCCTGGCAGGTGGTGGGAAACATGAAATGTCTCCTGCAGTGTGTGCTGGATGTATGGGAAGTTTGTCCTGGCATTGTTAATTGGAGATGATCAGGGGGAGGAGGAGCCCCCTGTGGGGTTTGTGCTGTGGGGAGAGCGCCTGGAGTGGCCCTGCACAGCCAGCACTGCACAGGGAAGGGCAGAGGGCTGGAGCTGGGCTCATTCCCAGCCTGCGTGGAGGGGGATCATGGCTCTGTTTGCACAGGGCAGGGGTGCCAGAGGGGGAATTGGCAGCCAGTGCTGGCTGGCACCACCCCACTGGTGCTCATGGGGTTTTGGGGTTGCTCTCAGCTCGGTCTCTATCCCAGGGATGTACCTGTAAAAGGAGAGAGTGGAAAACTGCTGTGGATCAGCTGCTTTATGGCTGAAAACCCACCCATGTGTGCTGTACTCATTTAGCTGAACCTCTCAGCCTCCAGAGCTGGATTTTCCTCCTGGTGTCCCCACTGCCTGCTCAATCCCACAGGAGCTGCCCAGGGCACAGCAGGGGTGCAGCTCTGTGGCTGTGTCCCACCTCTCTTTGGGGCAGCACTTGGACACCACATGAATGTCTCTTCCTGTTCCTCTGCAGGTGAATCTGGTCCTGAACGAAGGGAAATCCCTGGGGCTCATGATCCGAGGAGGGGCAGAATATTCCCTGGGCATCTACATCACGGGTGTGGACAAAGGCTCTGAGGCAGAGAGCACTGGCTTGAAGGTGAGAGTGATCCCAGAGCGGGTGGGAGGTGGCACAGGAACGTGTCCGGGTGGGGTTGGGATGTCCCCAGAGAGGGACACTCCACACCCTCCCTGGGCAGCTGGTCCAGGGCTCTGCCACCTTCAGGGAAAGAATTTCTTCCTCGTGTTGAAGTGGAGCTCCTTGTGTTTTAATTTATGGCCGTTGCTCCTCGTCCTGTCACTGAAAAGCCTCTGGCACCATCCTCTGACACCTCTTGGAGTTATTTATATGGATTGATGGGATCTTCTCTCAGCGTTCTCCAGACTAACCAGGCCCAGCTCCCACAGCCTCCTCATCAGCAAGTCCCTCTCACCTCGCTGAGCTGGCAGGGAAGAGTTTTCCATTAAGGATCCTGGTCCCGTGCCCTCTTCCTGTATCCTGCATCCGAAGCCACTCAGTTTGGGGCCAGTGCTGTGCACGAGGTGCTCTCACTGCCTGCAGGGCACGATTTGGGGCCAGCTCTCAGCTGGGCTGTGCTGGCTCCTCCTGCAGCGTTGGCATTCACAGGGATCCTGCATTCCCGAGCAGAACCAGCGGGATCACCCTCGGGATAGGGATACCTTAAGAAACTTTAAATGAAACAACAGACTTTCCAGATAATGTTAGTGTAAGAGGTAATAAAAAAGCTGGTCTTTACTATAGGTCTCCAGGGGCAAACATGGAAAATGTCCAAAAAAGCCCCCCACCACAGGGTGAACACAGTTTTTGTAAGTTTAGCAAATTAGCATAATGGACAAAAATCCCCAATTAGGAGCACAAGTGGTGATGTGATTTCTCCCCTAGTTCAAGCCCCTTCTAAATCCTCCCCCCTCAGATGGGACTGAACTTTGTTGATGAAATTGTGTCTCGAAGAGCTGGTTTTTGGCCTTGGTTCCCAGGCAGAACTGAGATGGGATAGGGGCTTTGGGATATATTTTGTCTTTCTGCCTATCAGGGCAGGGAAAAGTGCTGGGAAAGCGAGCCATGGATACAACAATAGGCTACAGAGCTCCAAATATATGTGCAAAGAATATAGAGAATATATAAAAGAAAAAACAAAAATCTTTAGGCATCAACAGAGCAGGGCTGATCCATCCGCAGGCTGGCTCGGTGGCCTCGGCTGCATCCACCTCAGTCCACACTCCAGCAGGTTCCTGAGGGATGCTCTGGGTTTGGCTGGGCCCTTCTGGGGCTGCACTGCTCAGAGTTGGCTGCAGAGCTCTTGTGGGTGGGGTCCCACACCTCGCTCACCCCACCACGGGCACACACATCACCCCCGAGCTCCTCCAGCCTTCCCTGGACATCCCAGGATGTTCCCTTCCCTGGAAGCTGATCCTGGAAGGGGCATTTGGGGTTAAAGTTGTGCGTGTTCACCAGTGGGATGAGTTGGAAAGGGAGCCACTGGAGGTATCTCTGTGCCACACAGGAATGGGGCACGTTTGACTCCTCAGGCTGCATCATTTTACTTCAGCCACCGTTTCTTTTCTGGTGTTTTTCCCTCTAAATGACCCAATTCCCTGCAATGACATCCAATCACTGCTTCCTCCAGCACGATCTCATGGGCTCTGAGGGTCAGTTCTTTCCTATTCCTTGTGTCAGTCGAGATCTGACGGATGTTAAACTCTGAAATGTTCTCCCAATCCCCTGGGCTGGTGCTGGGCTGCGGAGGGTGAGGGGTGATCTGCTCTGATCCCCTCTCTGTTTGTGCAGGGAGACATTTCTTGGACTCACTGATCCTAAAAGTGTTTTCCAACCTAAAATCTTGTGATTTCTCCATCGATCAGCCCTGGCCTGTTTAGGGCTAAGCCTTAGCTTTGCTCAGTGGCCCTGTAAAGTCCCTTAAATCTCTCAAGGCTGGCAGCACGAGCTGGGGACAGTCTGGTGGAGAGGGCTGGGACAGACATGATCCTGTCCCTCAAATTGTTGTGGCACTGAGGTCACCAGGGTTCCCTTTGTAGTCAAAGAGGCTTTTAGGGGTAATGCAGCCACTGCTGAGCTGTCCTGAGCACTGCAGGCTCCTGTTTCCCTTTTTGTCACAGAATAAAAACGCTGCACTTGGAGGTTTGGATCAATCCAAGTTTTAATCTCTCTCAGGTCCTAAGCAGGAAAATGGGCCCTGGGCCATGAGGGGGTCACTGGGGCATGGGACAAGGAGCTGTAGGAGCATCCTGGAGATGGCAGAGTGCTTTTCAGGCAGCAGAAATGCTGCTGGAAGCTCCCTGCAGATCCTTGGTCTCTCCCAGAGTGCAGGATGCTCCTCTGGGCTGGCACCTCTGCCCACACCCCTGGCTGGGTGCTCAGCTGTGCCCCAGGGATGTTGTGGCTTCACCAGCGAGAGGGGCAGTGCTCTGGGGCACCAGGATTTCAAGGCAGGGACAATAAGAGGCACAGGACAATTTGTTTCTGCTTGGTGGAGCTGGAAGGGGAGGGACTGGCTGGAGCTGCCATGGGTGACCTTGCTGACACCACTGTGTTTGTCCCCTGTGCCAGGGTCAGGCTCCATCTCCTAAACTCCAGAAGCCTGAAAGTTTAAATACAGGATAAGAAAAAAGCAGCTGCGTTGTTCTCCTCGGGGTTTTGTTCTCTGTTTGATTCCGTGCTGCTCCAAATCCCAGGTTTTGCTGTGCAGGGAAAATCACGGCTTTTCTTTTTGTTTTCCATCCCCTTGGCAGTGAGCTCAGCAGAGGAGATGTCACAGGGACAGTCCCAACAGCAGAACACCTGGCTGAATCCCTCCATCCTCATCCCGTGCCTGCCTGCAATGCCAGGGAATAACCACACTCAGCCCCCCCGAGCAGTGCCAGTTCCCTGCCCCTGTCCCCCCAGGTCCTGCCAGTGTTGTTTGCCCTCCTGAGCCTCTGCTTGTTGATTCTGGAGCTCTCCCCTCGCTGCTCTGTTCTCCAGGCAGTGATTTGTGTGTCCAGCAGGCTCCTGCTGTGCTCAGTGTCAGGCTTGGTGTGATTTCAGATCCTCACAGGCGCTTCCCACCCTGATTTGTGTGTGCTACGGGCTGTAAATTTAGTGCTGCCTGGAGGTTTGGGGGTAAAAAAGGCCTTTTATGGTCCTGCTGTTAGACATGGCTGGGTGTAGATTGCTGCTCCAGGTGCTGGTGGAAGGGATGTGATGCCACGAGGAAGCAAGAACTGGTGGATAAATGTGATTTCCAGGTAATTTGTTGCTCTCTGAAATGGAAAAATTGTGAGTTTGCTCATTGTGGGCTCAACACAACCTCACTGGGTTGATGGGATGGTTCCTGCTGACTTCCCAGGAGTGGATCCTTCTGTGGGGTTTGCTGCTTTCACTGAGTTCCTTACCAGAATTGAGCTGATTCTGAGGTGAGGTTTAGGTGAGATACAAGAATTCCTTCCCTGGGAGGGTGGGGAGGCCCTGGCACAGGGTGCCCAGAGAAGCTGGGGCTGCCCCTGGATCCCTGGCAGTGCCCAAGGCCAGCTTGGATGGGGCTTGGAGCAGCCTGGGACAGTGGGAGGTGTCCCTGCCCACGGCAGGGGGTGGCACTGGATGGGCTTTAAGATCCCTCCCATCCCAAACCAATCCGTGATTTTGCCAGACATTCCATTTTTACCTCCTGGCATCTATGGCACCAGATCAGAATTTTGGGCCATTTAAATAACAACTAAAATAAATAATTAATATTTTACACTTCCTTTCAATTTTGATGGAAGGGCAAACAAAAGGCATTGAAATCCAGGCAAAACCAAGGAATTTTCCCTGAGGCCCAGAAGCTTTTGCCAGCTCCAGGAACAGGGACCGTGGTCCTGAGATGAGGGTCCCAGAGGAGCTCCAGCCCTGCTGTGCTGGTTCAGGCGCTGCTGTCCTGCTCCCTCAGCAGGCAGAATTCCAGCAGAAGCCGGGCTGGAGCTCTGCAGTCAGTCAATAACTAAATATTCATAGTCTTGGCCTTGGCCTTCTTGATGTTTATTCATTCATGAAACTTCTGACAATGTTTTCTTCGGGCATGTTTTAAAATCTGCTGCCTCCGAGGAAGTTCTCAGAGTGAAAAGTGGGGGTTAGCAGAGAGCTGCAGAGGAGGGAGGTGAGTCAGCCTTGTTTGCTTTCAGCTTCTGTCCTTCCTGCCTCCTTCGTGACGTTCCCAGCGGTGCCGTGCACGAGCTGAGCTCCTGATGCTGTTCCTGCCTCTGCTGGCCCTGATTTCTTCCTTGTTCATTTTTCCTGGTGCTGTTTTTTGTCAGGACTGGGGTTTTTGTTTTTTTTTTTCCTCCTTTAGCAATTTTTGTTTTCTCTCCTTGACCTTTAAATCAGAAATAGCGGATTTCAGGGAGCTTGCTTTGAGCAAACAACTCAATATTGAGTTCCCAGAATGAGGGCTGGGGTGAGAAGGGCTGCCACGATCCATATTTATCCAGATATGAGAGGAGAGGGAAAGAGAGACTGGAAATAGGGAGAGGTGAATGATTTTACATCAGCAGTAGCTGTCACAGAACAAAGAGTAATTTAAGCTGGAGAAGATCTCCAAGATCATCATGTCCAACCATTCCTCCAGCACTGCCAAGGCCACTGCTGACCCACGTCCCCACGTGCCACATCCACATGGGTTTTAAATCCCTCCAGGGATGGGGACACCACCAGTGCCCTGGGCAGCCTGTGCTGGACATTTTCCTTATTTTTCACTATATCCAATCTAAACCTCCCCTGGCCCAGCCTGAGGCCGTTCCCTCTCCTCCTGTCCCTGTTCCCTGGGAGCAGAGCCCGACCCCCCCCCTGGCTGCCCCCTCCTGTCAGGGAGTTGTGCAGAGCCACAAGGTCCCCCCTGAGCCTCCTTTTCTCCAGGCTGAGCCCCTTTCCCAGCTCCCTCAGCCTCTCCTGGGGCTCCAGCCCCTTCCCAGCTCCATTCCCTTCCCTGGACACAATTTGGTGCCATCTGCAAACTCCCTGGGGTTGCCCTCAAGCCCCTCACCCCGAAAGCCCTGAAAGCTGCTTTGTGTTTGAGGTCTGGACACAGGAAAAGAAATGAAGTAAAAGCCTTGTGGCTCCCTCAGAGTTTGGGAATGAGCTGCAGAATGAGAAAGTCACTGAGGAGATTCGTGGTACCCAAGATTTAAAGTTTCTCCTGATCCTTCCAATGGTGTCACCTTGATGGGGACAGAAAGCTGAGAGGCCACCAGAAACCTCCCCCCAGCAGTGCCACAACCACTGCCACCCCCAGAGAGCCCCTTCCCTCCCTGGGCTTTCATCTCCACTCTGTGCCTCTGTTCCTCCTCTTCGTGGGAAAGGGCCCATTTCAGCCAGGGCACCCCTCATCCCCTGCTCCCAAACCTGTCCTGGATCCTTCCCACCGGCTGTGTTGGACATGGATCATCTGCCCTGACCCGTTTCCCTCCTGGAGAAGCTGAGCACTTCCTTATTTTCCTACAAGCCTTGATTTGCTCAGTTCCAAATTGATCCATACATTTTCCTGCCCGTATTTTAAATTTCTTCAGGGGCTTTTGGTAATTATTCGTGCTGGAGAGAGGCTCCTGCTACTTTAGTGGTATCTCCAGTGTCACTGAGCCTCTCTGCTGGCATTTCAGTGGCATTAAACGGGACTGGTGTCAGTGCCAACCCATTTGGCATCCCCTTGGCCCTGTTATTCCCAGCTCAATTTGGTGTCGTTTAACGTTAACTCACATTTAAAATCGCTCACCTGTTTTTCTGTCTGTGTGATTGAATTTCTCCCAGAGCCAATTTTGATTATTTTTAGGTGCTCAGAACCCTTGTCTGAAGCCCATTAAGTTTCTCTTGACTGCACCTCCCCTTCCCCTCTGTCTCCAGGAGGAGCAGGAGCCAAGGCTGTCACCAAGGTGTTATTTCCAAGCTCTCTTCTTGTCATGGTCTGTCACCTTTTGCGTGTCACGTTCAGCCCCTGCATTTCAGGCTATGTTTTTCCCTAGGAAATGAGAATAATCCACATTTTCAGAGGTGCTCAAGCATTCAGCACGTCCTGGGTATCCACCCACCATTAGCTGAGCCCAGCTGAAAAAGTAATTCCTGAAATATCCAGGGCAATAATTTTCCTGTGTTTTATTGTAACTATTTTTTTTTTAATGTTTTATTATTACTTCTTTTATTCTGTGCCAGTTTGGAGCTGTGAATCCAGCAAATCATTTCTCAGGGTCAGCTTTTGTTTTAGTAAATGGTTCTTTTGCATCTCTGCAGTTTTTTTGTTACTTCCCCACTCATCCTTGACCTTGGGGGGGGGAAATATAATTATCATGTATGTTAATTAGCAAAAAATCCAGGGCCCCTCTGGTCTCCCTGATGTGACAAGGGCTTGCCAAGCTCCTCCTGGTTCACTCTTAAAAGGAGAAATTAAAGAAAGATAATTAAACCTGTGTAACTGTCCTGAACCAAAAAATCATGAAAATTTAATCCCTGCTATGGAAAACTATTAAAGATTCATAATTGCAATAAAACTGCCTAATCAAATTTGGATTTTTATTGTTTTGGTGCTGCAGTGAACTCTGTGCTCCTCGTTTTAGCAGCCAAATGCATTCCAGGGCACTGCCTGATGGATCAGAAAGACTTGGGAGAGGATATTCCTTGCACCTGAGCGGGTGTTTCTCTTGGCAGTTTTTAATTTCCCTCTCCTGTTACGTGAGCAGTCAGCAATTTTCTGACAGTGGGTTTAAAGCTGACAGAGCTCCAAGGGAACCTGAGGTATTTGTGGAGCCCTGTGGTTGGGAACGTGGTCATTTGTGTCGTTTGCCTTCCCCTGGGCTCCCTCCCTTCCCATTTCTGGGATATTTCAGGTCACTTCCTATGGATGCTGAAAAGTTAGAAGCAGAGAAATTCTTCAGCTTTTTCTCAGTGTTCTGTGAGAGCATCGCTTTCTCACGCAGACCAGCCGAAAACAGTGAAGACGGTTTTGTAAATTAATCTTTTATCTTTGCACCTGGAGTTTGTTGTGCAGAGTTGTTATGGTACACTGAGGAAAATATTTTCAAATGGGTGTTGTACAGCCTCCACCAATCATTCCAGGAGGTGGTTGACCAAGGGACCAATAGTACCAGGCTACTCTTGGAACCAAGTTACATAAACCCAGTTATAATTAATTAAATATCCACCTTTTTTCCTGAACTTTGATCGTGTCGTTTCTCGCCGCTCTCGGTACGGACAGCGACAACTTCCAACTCAAACCATTGTATTTTTATGATGAAGAACAAGGCAAATCCACTCAGGGTCCCTGGATGGAGCTGAACGTGGAGCTGAGCTCTGCTGCCTCTGGACTCAAGGATCCTAAAGGCCTTTTCCAACCCAAATGATTCCACGATGCTCCTTTTTTCCCCTCAGTACCACCCTGAGCATCCTCCCAGCCTCACTGAGCCTCCTCTGCCCTTTGAGCACAGGGAAGGGCAAACAGGAGCCCTTCTCTGGCCGCTCATTATTCCCAGCATTATTTTGTAGAGCTCCATCCAGCCCTGCCACATCATCTCCTCTCTAAATTTAACAGGCTTAATCTCTCCCATCTGTCCTTTCACAGGCACCTTCATCCTCCTCTGATCATTTTTGTTTCACTTCTCTGGAACTTTTCCCTCCCTGTGTCTCCTTGCTGGGCAGGCAGAGAAGAAAATCCGACTGTATTTTGGTAGAGCTGAGCTGAGGCCTGTGGTTAAGCAGAGACAGGAAAGGGCAGTTTCGAAACTGGGGTTTATCAGAAAAAGGGTGAATTGAGATATGGGAGTGAGGAGGAGGAGCCCTGGAAGCACAGAGGAAGAGGAGCTGGGATGAAGGGTGAAACACCAGATGGGTGTTGTGCTTCAGACAAGGCCTGGCTGCCAGGGGAGCTCCTGGTTCCAGCAAAGGCCTTGCCCACAAAATGAAATCTCTCAGGAGCAGCTGGGGAGGAAACAGGAGAGGAGAGATGGAATGCAGCTGTCCCAGATGCTGCAGTTCGCAGAGTGCTGGAGGCTGTGGTGAGACCCTCCCTGCTGCATGCAGAGATCTGAGCTTTGGGGCTTCCACAGAGGGTTCAGAGCAGCAGGAGGGACTGGGGCTGGAGGCCTTGGTGTGCTTTGGGGTTGGTCTGGTTGATGAAGGAGACTGGGCAGATCAGTCTGAGTTGGGACCCTGAACAGGCTCCTCCAGGCTTCACAGACTGGTTCTCACTGGCTGCCAGCTTGAGGGCTTGGTCTCCATCCAACAGCATTTTCCCTGGTCCCTCCAATTGCTGTGTCCCTAATTTGGTGCTGGGTTAGGCTGGGCAGCTACTCCCTGCTGGCACAGGAAGGCGTTATTCCCAACAGGAAAGCTCCACGGACTTGCCAGGCTCACCCCATCCTGATTCCACAGGTGGGAGACCAGATCCTGGAGGTGAACGGCCGGAGCTTCCTGAGCATCCCCCACGACGAGGCCGTGAAGCTGCTCAAGTCCTCCCGTCACCTCATCATGACGGTCAAGGACATCGGGCGCCTGCCCCACGCCCGCACCACCGTGGACGAGACCCGCTGGATCACCAGCTCCCAGCTCGGAGAGACCCTGGTCAGCTCAGCAGGGTACGTCCCTGGGGGGCTTTTAGGGGGGTTCTGTCAGCTCAGAGCCCCTGGGGGTGCTCACAGTCCCCCGGAAGGGTGGGGACCCCCAGCCTGTCCATGGAGCTTCCAGTTCTGGGGTCCAGTGAAGTGTCTCTGGCCTGTAAGGTGGAGCAGATGCGGACGATGTTGTGTTGTCCCTTCCCCTTCTCCCAGGCCAGAAGCTTTTGGCTCTCCAGAGAGGAGGGAAGGTGCCAGGTGCTGTGCCGGGTGACGAGTGACGGGTGCTCGGTGCTAACTGATCTTCTCCCCCCTTGCAGGGCAGTGGGTGACCATGCTATGGACGTGGCAGCCAGGGTAAGACATTCCTGATGCCTTGGGAAAAAAAAAAATCTCACTACTATTGTGGTTTATTTCCCGTGGGAGGGAGGGATCCGTGCTCCTGGTCTGGGGAGGTCTTAATGGGCCTTTCTCCTCCCCACCCTGTGTTGGCAGCTGCGTTCTACAGACAGCGACCCAGTGGTGTCCCCTCTCTGGTGCCACTTCCAAGCACATCTGGTGCCCTCCAGCCTGGCAGCGAGCACCTTAATGGGCAAGGACCGTGGGGACCCCCTCCACCCTGCAGGGGTGACCATGATTCCTTCCTCATGGTGGCTGTCTCTGGGCCCTGGGGATGCCCTGGAGAGTTTTTGGGCTCCTGGGGGCTCCTCTGCCTCCTAGACTGTAGTAACTACTCCCCCCCCCGGGTGCCGGCAGAGGAGGGGGAAGCTGAGCTGGATCTTTCTGAGTCCCAGAGGATTTTTGGAAGCCTCTCTGTCCCATCTGGGGTGCCAAAGAACTGATGCCTTGAGGGGCTACCTAGAAACAGAGCCCAGACAGGAGTGAGGGAATAAAGGTGGATGTTTATCTGAAAGGCCTTCAAAGGTGCACCCTGGGGAGCCAAAGGCCACACTCAAGCAGGACCCCAAGATGGACCCCGAGTCACGAGGTCTTCACACTTTGATAGGTTTGGTTCATTTGCAGATCAGCATCAATTCACCAATTAAAACTTTAGCTAATGATGGAATTTCTTCAATTTCTCCACCTCTCCAGAGGCCCTGGTTTGCACCTTTTGGGCCTGGGACAGCCTGGGTGTCCTTGAACAACGAGCTGGGAGAGGCTTTGTTGTGTCTGTCTGGCACAAGAGAGCAGCAGCCAACGGGCTACAGGAAACTCCAGAGTTCCACACCGGGCAGTGCAGGATTGAAAAATATAAAAGCTGGAACCTAAGGCATCACTGGCAGCTGCTGGGATCTGTCCCAGCCCCAAGCAGATCTGTCCCAACCCTCTCCAGCTCACCAGGCACAGGGACTCACTCAGTGCTGTGCCTGCAGCTCCCTGCCAGCATCTTCTCCGCACACCTCTTTGCAAAGCACGTTGCTTTTAAATGGAAATGAAGCAGGGTGGTTTCACAGGTGGCTCTCACTGATAACAGCTTTGTACTCTTTGCTGGCAAAACAGTTCCCCAGCCTCAGCTTCTCTCTGTCTCTGGGATAGTCAGGGTCTTGTCCGGCTCCATATCCCTGTGCCAGCTCTGCCTGGGAGGAAACAGCAAGGACCTCCCCTCAGAAATCCCTCTCAAAGGAAAAAAGTCTTTCACCTGCAGCCAGGCTTGTCTCTCCCTGGGGCTCCTTTGGTTGCCAGTGGCTCTTTCTTCACCAGGGTCTGCTCCAAGCTGGCAGTGGGGACAAAGGTGCCTTTTCCACAAGATGGGGAGCTGGCCTGTCTCCTGTGGCCCCAGTTCCCCAACTCTGCCAGGGAGGAGCACAGCCTGGCGTTAAATCACTGCCTGGGTGGGGGCAGTTGCTGAAAAGGGCTGGGAAGCTGTTTTGGTTTTCAACTGGTGCTGCTGCATGAACTCAGAGAATCAGAGAATCACAGAGTATCGCGAGCTGGAAGGGACCCACAGGATCATCCAGCCCAGCCCCTGGCCCTGCCCAGACCCCCCAACAGCCCCACCCTGGGCATCCCTGGCAGCACTGTCCAAACGCTCCTGGAGCTCTGGCAGCCTCGGGGCCGTGCCCATTCCCTGGGGAGCCTGGGCAGTGCCCAGCACCCTCTGGGGGAAGAGCCTTTCCCTGCTCTCCAGCCTGAGCCTGCCCTGGCCCAGCTCCAGCCATTCCCTGAGTGCTGTCTCTGTCCGAGGGGATAGAGCTCAGCTCCTCTGATTATGGAGTTACCCAAACAGGTGGTGACACTGAACAGCCATGCTGATGAATTCCTGGGGGTACCTCCCTCCGGTCATTCCTAATATCCTCCTTCCAGTCTGACTCCCAGCTCCCCCACAGGCAGTGTCTGACACACAGGCACAGCGGGCTGGCGGGCAGAGCCCAGAGCAGGTCCAGCCCGGCTGTCTCAGCAGAGTGCTGCCCTCCTCCCCACTGCCAGCCCCTGGGTGTCCCAACCCCAAGCCTGTCCCCTGTCCCTGCAGCCCGTGTTCTACCGGGGGCTGGCCGGCTCGCAGGTGACCCTGAGCACCATGGTGAACCAGACCCGCGTCATGCTGGAGGAGCAGGCCCGGCACCTGCTCAACGAACAGGAGCGGGCCACCATGGGCTACTACCTGGATGAGTACAAGGAGGGCAACATTTCCGTGGACGCTCTGGTCATGGCGCTCTTCGAGCTGCTCAACACACACGCCAAGGTGAGGCCCAGGGCAGGGACGGCTTCTTGGGCTGGTGGGCTGGGCAGAGCCACTGGCACAGTGTGGACATCGTCACGGTGTGGCCCAGTGATCTGCTCAGGGAAAGGGGGAGGGTATGGAAGCCAAATCCACATTATCATGGAACCATCACAGAATCCCAGACTGGTTTGGGTTAAAAGAGACCTTAAAAATCGTCTCATCCCACCCCCTGCCATGGGCAGGGACACTTCCCACTATCCCAGGTTGCTCCAAGCCCCGTCCAAGCTGGCCTTGGACACTTCCAGGGATCCAGGGGCAGCCACAGCTTCTCTGGGCACCAGGGCCATTCTAGGGGATGCAGGCTGGTGTTCAGTGGCAGAGGAGCTTCTGGTCACATTTAGGACCAAACCTCCTGCATCACCTGCCAGTAAATCTCACTGCCACTGCTGACCATGGTGGGAGGGAGGTCTCCAGCTTCCCAGGAAGGTGATCGTGCTCCAACCTCTCTCTGGCTGTGTGTGCCTGGCCAGTTCTCGCTGCTCTCCGAGGTGCGGGGGGTGATCTCCCCACAAGACCTCGACCGCTTCGACAACCTGGTGCTGAAGAGGGAGATCGAGTCCATGAAGGCCCGGCAGCCCGCAGGGCCCAGCACCGACTCCTACTCCATGACGTCCTACAGCGACACCGTCTCGTCCTCCAGCAGCCACTTCACTGCCACCACCGTCAGCTCGGCCCGGGTAGGTCCCTCCTGCCTGATCCCATTCCTTTCAGCACCTCCTCCTGGCAGTTCTACAGCAAACTGCTTTCCCTGGAGCGCTGTAAAGGCATTTCACCCCACAGGGAGCCCTGTCCACTCGGCTTTCCCCGTGGATTCCTCCACAGCTTTCATTTTTCCGTGCAGTCTGGGTGGTTTGTTGGTGATGCCATGACATGTGCTGGGATCTCTGCGCTCCTGACACTGAGGTGCTGCTGTCCCCTGCTTGAGGGCTGCGTGTGCCTTCATCCCACTGAGGGATGGAGCCTGCCTGGCTTACAGAAAACCTCTGGAGCTGCATCTGCTCTGAAATCCCAGCAGTGCACCCCTGCTGTGCCGTGCCTGCTGCTGATCACCAGCTCTTCGATCACCTCCCTGAAGATGCTGCCTGCCTGCTCCCCATCCCAGTGGGAGCCACAGTGGCCAGGCAGCTGCATCCCATTCCCAGCCCACTCTCCAGCTCTCGGCAGCAGCAGCACTCCCACGTCTCTGCCAGGCCCCTGTCGCACGCAACGTCTAATTAAGTTACTGTAATCACCTCAGACTGTGCAGGCACACAGCCCCCAAATTAATTTCCTCACCATAAAATGCCTTTCATCATAAATGCATTAGTAACCTTGGAAATTAAACCCTTCATGGAAAGGAGGAGGGAAAATGGGCTCTGTGCTGGTTCCTCAGCGAGGAAAGCAGCCCACGGTGCTGGGATGGGGCTGGGGAGGGTCCACCCTGAGGAGGGGGCTTTCCTGGGGCTCTGCCTGCCTATGAGAGGCCTCAGAGAGTGTCAGAGCATCAGAGCTGTGCTTTTGTCCTGTTAAATCCACAAGGAGCCATGGCAGAGCCACCTGCTCTGATCAGGAGGGATTTCCGTGAGATCCTTTCTGGAGCTGCATAAACAAAGTGAGTTTGGTTCTGCTCTCCAAGGAGCTGCTGGGAAAATTCTTCCGAGGGCTGGCACAGGTCTGCCAGGACTGTGTGCTGAGCGTGCCACCCTGCTGTCACGCTGTGCCCGTGCCTGGGGTGTGCCACGTGCTCCAGATGTGCCTCCTGCTCCACAACACGTGCCAGGCACTGCTGCTGGTCTGGTGCGTGAGCAATGGCCCAGCCCCACCTGGCGCACGAGCCCAGAGCTCTGGGAGGGACACCAGGGTGCTGCTGTGGCACAGGGAAGGGAGTGGGCACGGCTTTAAGAGCTTCCTTCAAGAGCAGTGTCCCTCGGTGCCACTGCAGGGCATCCCTGGCGGTGTGGCACCTCTTCCCATGGGTGTGAGAACACGCCCTGCTCCAGGCTCTGCCTGCTGATGGGAATGCTGGCACTGCAGATGGCTGTGCCCCCTCTTGCTGAAGCAGCTGCCAAGCAAAGAGCACCGGCTCACGGTGGATGGGTGCTTGGATAGCAGGAGAGATGCGGGGCAGGGCTCCCAAATTGCTCCCTCTGCCCTCAGCCCCTGCTGCTGTTCCCCTCCCCAGCACCCCTCTCAGGAGGGGCTCGCTCCAGCCTTCCCACCAGCCCTGGATGCAGCTGGGTGTGGGTTCTGCAGGGTGGGTTTGGAGGACGGGATTTGCTCTCTCGTTTGTTCGGCGCCTTCCCTGACGTTACATTCTCGCTTTTGTGCTTGTTTTCCTCTGCTCTCCCCCTGGCACGTCCCCAGGAGCGGCTCCTGTGGCTCATAGACCTGATGGAGGTAGGGGCTGCAGGGGCTGGGTCAGTGTGTGTGGGCAGGGGCAGGGCCTGGGCAGGGCTGGCCCGGGCGGGCACGGCCCCCTCGTGTCACCATCTCTGCTTTCCTCCCGTGGCCCTGCTGAGGAGAGCTCCTTCCCCCGGTCCTTGGCGCTGCAGTGCACGCAAGGCTCAGCTTGAACCGGACCCAGCTGCCACCTGAGTGCCACGGACACCTCGGGGATGGGGTTTTGGAGCCTGGCAGACCCCAGCCCACCCTCCCTGCCCTGCCCGCTGCTGTGCTGTGTGGCTGCGTGGGCACCCGGGCTAAATACCGGTAGAAGGTCATAGAATCACAGAACGGTTTGGGTTGAAAGGACCTTTAAAGCCCATCTAATTCAACGCCCCTGCAGTGGGCAGGGACACCTTCCACTAGCCCAGGTTGCTCCAGCCTGGCCTTGGACACTTCCAGGGATCCAGGGGCAGCCACAGCTTCTCTGAGCACTCTGTGCCAGGGCCTCCCCACCCTTGTTATAAAACACATCTTCCTTCTATCTAATCTAACTCCTTTAGTTTCAAACCATTCCCCTTTGTGTTACCACAACAAGCCCTGTTAAAAAACCTGTCTCCACCTTTTGTATCCCTCTTCCAAGTAGTGAAAAACCACAGCAAGGTCTCTGCAGAGCCTCTTCTTCTCCAGGCTGAGCAGCCCCAGCTCTCTCAGCTGGCTGCTCACATCCCAGGACACATCCTTAGGATGGGGAAGAATTTTCCTCCTGGGCCTTGGGTGTGCAGAAATCCTCGCTGCAGTTCAGGGCACTCGCGCTGTGCATGAGAAATCCTCACCCAGGCTGTAGCAGGGCTGGGCAGGGATGTGGGAGAGCCCCAGGAACCCCGGTGCCCTATCAGGGCTCCTGCCTGGGAGCAGGCTGAGGGGAGCTGCAGGCTCCAGGGCCTCCAGGAAGCTCATTCCCTGCTCCTCAGCCGGAAGGAAATCACAGGGTCAGCGACAGCACAGAGAGCAAAGGGTGGAGCTGAGAGCTGGGAGAGAGGACCTGCAGCTGTGAGCCCACCCCAGTTCCTGTGGGAATGGCGCTTATCCAGCAGAGGATGCTGTAGCATTCCCAGATGGAGTTTATTCCAGGCACCCCAAACCGTGGGACGCAGATCTTGGTGGCTCCGTGACACCAGACCAGGCCACCTGTCCCGTGGGTTGGCGCGTGAACTTGCACCAAAAATCAGCAGGGTGAGGCTGGGCAGGCCCTGCCATGGGATAAATGATTCCATTAAGGAATGCTTGAAGGATGCTTGGGAATGAGACAAGGCTGCGTTTGATGGAGGATGCTCAGCCACTGTGTGAGTGTCACCGGCGCCTCCTGGAAGTCCTGGGGCTCGAGATGAGTCCTGCAGGGCAGAGATCAGCTGCAGACTGCAATAATCAGGTGCAGCATGTCTGACCAGAGCAGTGGGGATTCCTGATTTTTCCGGCATTCCCTTTGTCCCTGCCTCCTGCGCAGCCCTCAGTGTTGGGATGAAGGAACTGATATCCCTGTAGGTTTTGTTTTTCCTCTCCACCACCTCCTGGCAAAGCTGCTGCCATCCAGAGGTGCCTTCTCCTCCCAGGGCTGGTTCCAGAGGTGCTGGCTTGCTCCAGCTCCCTGGGATATCCCACGGGGAGGGTTCCCACGAGCTGGGAATGATCCTGTCAGAGGATGAGGATAAGGACAGAGTGAAACCACTGCATGGGGGTCATTGTGCACCCTCAGAGCCCCTAAAATCTGGACCAAGGGCTTGGGGCTCCTCCATCCCTGTGGCTGCATTCCAGAGTGGGAGATGGGAGAGAAGAGAGGAGGAAAGCCGGGCTTATTCCCAGGCTGGTGCAGTTGTTCAAAACTGAAACCCCGCGGGACTCAGGCTGAGTAGCTCAGCAAAGCTCTCGTTAGCAGTAACTGGAAATTAGGGGACTGATTTGGAGCTGAGAGGTTAATTAAAGGTTGGGCTGTGTTCCCCGGGGAGGTGGCAGTTTCTCCACCCCTTAATCTGCAAATGAAAGCTGCCTGCCTGTCTGAAAGATGCTCTGCAGCTCCATCACTCCTGCTGGGGACCCTTTTTAGGATAAGAAGGACAAACATTTCCCAGCTGCTCTGAGGAGGGGCTGGAAGGGCCTCACCTGGCCCCAGTTTCTGTGAGGAACTGGAAAATAGATGGGGTAGAGGAGCAGGAGGGAGCAGCCTCCTCAATAGAAACTCAATTTTCAGGGCAGTGGCTTCCGTGAGTCTTTCCAGGGAAATCCAGGAAGGCACAGCCTGGAAATAGCCAGTTCCTGAAAGCAAATGTGCTTAAAAGCCATCGTGTTTTATGGCCCAGAGCAATCACTGTTTAATTGCTTCTGCCCCCGAAGAACCGAGCCTGGGGAAAGGGAAATCCGCTGCTCACACACTGCAGCAGCCAGAGGTGCCCTGAGGAGGAGGAGCAGCATCAGTGTCCCTGGCAGTGGCACTGGGGGGCACAGGGACAGCTGCTGTGCCCACCCAGCGTCTGCAGAGGAGCCACAGCTCAGGGCAGACTGGTCCTTGCTGCCAGGCCAGGGCTGGGACATGGCCTGTGATGGGCACAGGGTTGGGGGAAATGGCCCTGGGAGGTTTTAGGGGGCATCAGGCAGATTCTTCCCATTTCAGTAGTGACACAGCTGTGACAGTTTGGCTGCTCCCAGTCCTATTGCCCAGAGAGGCTGTGGCTGCCCCATCCCTGGAATTGTCCAAGCTTGGATGGGGCTTGGAGCAGCCTGGGATAGAGAAGGTGTCCCTGCCCATGGCAGGGTGCTGGAATTAGATGATCTTTAAAGTCCTTTCCAACCCAAACCCTTCCGTGATTCCCATTTAAAAGCCACCTGCCCTTATGTTGGAATAATGGAGGATGAAGCCACCCTTTGCCAGAGGAAGGTTCCCCAAGAAAAGCCTTTCCCTGCCATGCCCTGAACGAGCTGTTTCTTTGTGTTCCCATTCTCCGGGGCTCCTTCAGAAGCCACGGGCATAAAAGCACTTTGCACCAATGTTTTTGCTGCTCCTCTAATGGCCATAATTGTCTCCCGTGTCTATTTTGGGAGGCGAACATCTCACAGGCACAGCAGCAGCCTCCAGCAGCTGGGGGGGATGCAGATGCACCGGCATTCCAGCTAATCAGCTGTTTACCCTGCAGTAAATAACAGGCACTCAGACACAAACTGTGCCCTGCCCCATCCAAACAGCCCTGCGAGCGTGACAGGAGCCGAGCTCAGCCCTTCTGGGCAGCAGCAGCCCCTCTGCAGAGCAAGAGTTGCTGTGGGAGGGGGGCTGAGGCTGAGTTTGCCCTGGCAGGGGCACCAGGGGAGCTGGGGATGTCCCCGCTGGCAGAGGATTCCCTCAGCAGGGCCAGGCACAGCTCCCCAGGGCAGAGCTGCACCCCCAGCCCCGCTGTGCCCCCCGCTCTGCCACCCCTGACTTAGCCAGGTGCCCGTTTGCTCTGCTTGGCTGCATCCATGGCCTCTCCCGGAGCCCAGCCCTGCTGACAGATTCCCACAGCCCTTCTGGATTCCGGGAGCTGTGATGTCCTCAAAAGGGTGGTGTGACATTTCCTGGTGGCATTTTTGACTCTTAAAGCAGTGGCAGCGGCTTCTCTTTGCATCTGAGCCCCACTGCTTTGGATTGCAGGGGAGGAGAGTTTTTAAAATTTCTATTGTCCTTCCTCTGGGAAGAAAATCCAGGTATTGAACCTGCAGCCCTCAGGTTCCTCCCCTCCTTCCAAAATCAGCAGGAGGAGCTGATTTGGGCCTAGAGGGGCTCACCCCAAAGTATCAGGTCCACAGCATGCTCTGACCACATTCCTTAGCCTGGTATTCCTTCGCTGGGAGTCTCCAGGGAATCCTCCAGGGAGGCAAAAACCTTTGGGTGGGACTGGCCCTGGATGGGGAGGGGTTTGGAGCATCCCTCTGCCCGTTCCCTGTCATGCCAGCACTGTGCTGGTGGCTCCTGCTGCTGTGCCATGGCTTTCTCTTCCTCCTCTGCCCTCGCAGAACACGTCGGAGCTGGAGGGAGCTGGGGACTGCCACCAGAGCAGCATCAACACCCTGCCAGACGTGTCCCTGGTAAGGAAAGCCCTGCACGGAGCTGGGTGGGAGCAGGAGGCAAACTGGGAGTACTGGGCTGTGCCTCAGCTTCAGCAGCTCTGCCGCACCAACCCCCCAGGGGTGTCCCTGAACCCAGCTGGTCAGATGGGTTTAGGAGAAGGATCCTGGCTGGCTGGGTAGGAGCAGCCTGGTGCAAACCAATGCAGCGGTTGGGTGGTTTGTCCTGTAATTGTGCTCATTTGTGAGTCATATTCTTATTGTCAGGAGGTCAGGAAGGAGTTTCTGTAACGTGGTCAGAAGGTCAGGAAGGTGTTGCCCTGTGAGGAACGACTGAGGGAGCTGGGGTTGTTTAGCATGGAGAAAAGGAGACTCAGAGGTGACCTTATCACTCTCTACAGCTCCCTGAAAGGTGGTTGGAGTCAGGTGGGGGTTGGTCTCTTTCTCCAGGCAGCAGCTGACAGAACGAGAGGACACAGTCTCAGGCGGCACCAAGGGAAATATCGGCTGGATATTAGGGAAGGTTTTTCACAGAGAGAGTGGTGAAGTACTGGAATTGTCTGCCCGGGGAGGTGGCGGAGTCACCATCCCTGGATGTGTTTAAAGAGAGATTGGATGTGGCACTCGGTGCCATGGTTTAGTTGAGGTGTTGGGGCATGGGTTGGACTCGATGATCTTGGAGGTCTCTTCCACCCTGGTGATTCAGTGATTCTGTGTTTGTGTAATGTGGTCAGAAGGTCAGGAAAGTGTTTTTGTAACATGGTGACATCAGGAAGGTCTTTCTGTAATGTGGTCAGAAGGTCAGGAAGGTGTTTCTGTAACATGGTGAGGTCAGGAAGGTGTTTCTGTAACAACCAGCTCCTTTAGCCATGGTCAGTGTGAGAAGAGAAAGATGAAGACACTGAGCCTGGGCATGGTGTCCTAAAAGCTCTTCTTGCTCTGGCAGGATGATGTCTCCTCCTTCCCAGAGGAACCACCCAACTTCAAGCCTCCTCCTCCTCCTCCATCAGCCCCCCAGACCCTGGACCCCTCCTCTGCCCAGCAGCGGATCCCAGGGAAGGACAAGCCCAAGCGCCCCTCCTCCGAGTCCTCCCAGTCTGGCCTTTTCTTCGTGGCCCCCCGAAACCCCTCTCCCCCTCCCAAGGCCCCCGAGAAGGACACGGTCAGCGTGACC
>VZTE01004746.1:15519-33196 GCA_013397775.1 Eulacestoma nigropectus
CCCCGCGCTGCCCCCGCCGCCTCCCCGGCCGACGCGTGGCTCCGGAGCTTTCCAGTTTCCTACTGGGGAAATCAGCGCCTGGTTCGCCCCAAGAGTAAAGTCCTGAGACGTTTGCTTTCCCTGACCTGGCGCACGTGGGTTTTGGGGGAAAAAACTGCCCAAAACTGTTGATTTAACCCACCCAGTCGTGTTTGCGGGTGGCAGGTACCCAGAGGGGCTGCCTCGCGCTGCCAGCGTGCGGCTGCTGGGGACGAAGCTGGGAACCCCACTCTGTCCCCAGCAGCTTTCCTTAAAACTCGGTGTTTGTATGGAATAATGGAGGGTTTTTTATGTAAAAATAAATTCATAGTGGGAAGCTGGCCTTGTGCCTCTGGGGGTCTGCAACACTCCCCAGATCTTCTTAGTGTGCGGGGAAGAGTCACCTTGTGCCTGTCCTTTACCGAGTGGATGTTCCATTCTAGATAAAATTATTTAAAATTAATTGGCTGCTTCTTGTCGCTCCTTCTCCAAGTATGCGACCTGTATTGATTATCGAGTGACTTGGGCACAAGGAAATTATTTATTTGGGCTCAATTAACCTCCAGGACTCTCTGGGAAAATAATCTGGAGTCAGAAGGTTTTAGGTTCAGAGAGAAACTGGTATTATGAGTTTGATTATGCACAGTTAAATTATGAGACTTGAGGAGAAGTCAGCAGTTGGCTGCGTACAGGGCAGCTGACGCGCCCTGGCTGCAGTGGTTTTGTGGGGACCTGTACCAGTGGACTCCGTCAGTGGAGTTTTGGGGTCAGCTGGCAGTTTTTGCAGAGTTTGATGTGTGCTTGGAGGAAGGGAAAGTGCTGCATAATTTTTAAATTAGGTGGGTGTTGGTGATTTCAGGGCAGAAGTCTGGTCTGATTTTAAATCAAGCCCCAAACCAGCAGCCACTGCCCAGTCCCTGGGTTGGGGTTGAGGTGAGTGTGGGGGTTCGCTGCTGTGACACCCACACGTGCCTCGCTGGCCTGTTTGCAGGTGACGGAGTTGGTGCTCGATAACTGCCGGTCCAGCAACGGGGAAATTGAAGGGCTCAATGACTCATTTAAGGAACTCCAGTTTCTCAGCATGGCCAATGTTGAGCTGACGTCGCTGGCCAAACTCCCCACGTTGAGTAAGCTCCGGAAGGTGGGTATCTCCTGGCTGCCAGCACTTTGGGACGGCAAAGTCGTGGGTGACGAGCCGTGGTTGCACCTTTCAGCACTCGTGGTTGGACTTGCGTGGCGCTGAAGGTGCTTCATGGGCCTCTGAAATGTATTTTTAAAATCTGAAATAGCTCTGGGTGTTTCCAGTTGACTATGGCGAGTTGGGCTTGGTCAGCGACTCCTGGGGCAGTAGCTGCTTGGCTGTGGACATTGTGAAGGTTGGCCATGCCTTGCTGACCAGGGGGCCTTGGTAAGAGGCCCTTGGGTTGCTCATTGCTGGCAGCGAACTCCAGTCCTGGTAACTTAAAACTGAGGTGCCCAAACCCATGAGACTTAAAGGAGCAGTTTATAATTCTCAACTTAAAGGAACTTTTTGACAGCCAAACCTTGTTACCTTGGTTGAGTCTTCAAAAGTGACTACACTCTTAAAGGGAGAACAATTAACAATGATGCAGCTGAATCTAAGGCTGAAAATCCAACTGTTTAATTCCTTTTTTTCTGTACAATAGCTGGAGTTGAGTGACAATGTCATTTCTGGAGGCCTGGAGGTCCTTGCAGAGAGATGTCCAAATCTCACGTATCTAAATCTAAGTGGCAACAAAATCAAAGATCTTGGCACTGTGGAAGCTCTTGTGAGTATGAAGTGGGAGGGGCTCCAGGGAGATTTAATAAATACTATTTTTTCTCAAGAACGCTTAATATTTTTGTAATGGATTGGTACAAAGGTTCGTCAGTCTTGTGGTCTGGTTTGATGGACTCGGTGCCATGGTTATAGGACAGCATGTGTAACCCCACTACTGGAAAATGCTTCTGTGTCGGGAATGGGATGTCCCAAATCAGAGATGGATGGGCTTGTTTTGTTTTTGAAGAAAAAGTGGCCAAGGTGTGTTGTGCTGATGTCCCTGTGCTTGTTCGTTAAGGTGTGTTTGTCTGATGAGTTTTCATTAAATTGTGAAGTGATTCAGACACAGGTGGGATACAGCCAGGAGTGGGACAGTGAAGCAGAGGAGGGAGCTGCCAGTGGTGATCCATTCGCCCATTTTTCTGGATGATTGGGGTTTCTGTCCAAAACCGGGCTCTGCACACATAAACCCAACCCCCAAGGTGTGGGGGAGTCTGGGGGTTCAGGAGCTGCGTGGGAGTTGTTCCCCACGAGTGCCTTCGCTGGGGATTCAGACACTGCCAGCAACTTGGACTGAACTTTGAGGGAGAAAAATTCTGACTAGAAATGAGGGATGAGGACAAAGTAAATTCTGTTATGCTTGGGCTGCGACCCTGCTGTATCTGGGAGCACCACGGGAAAAAACCTTTTCATTTATTTTCAGCAAAATCTGAAGAACTTGAAGAGCCTTGACCTGTTCAACTGTGAGATTACAAACCTTGAGGACTACAGGGACAGCATCTTTGAGCTGCTGCAGCAGATCACATACCTGGATGGGTTTGATCAGGAGGACAACGAGGCACCAGACTCAGAAGATGATGATGATGGTAACTTCCTGTAACAAGCGGGGTAGGAATGGGATGCTGGAATGAAGGTCCCAGTGTAGCGCAGGGACTTCCTGAGCACACAAGTGCAATTCTGCTCGTGTTCCTGAAGAGCAGAGTCCAGAGCATGTTTGGTATTAATGCCCTGATACAGAGCAAAAACTCCCGTCAGAGGGTTCCAGTCCTGCAGAAGCCGCCTGGGCTTAAGGGAATTGGACTAAAGATACTTTCGCAAAGGCGAAATTCTCAAAGTTGTTGCCAGCAGTAAAGCCTTTTGTGCCACTGAGTGGTACAGAGCAAGGGGACGTGCATGCTATTTTGAGTAAAAAATTATAATTTTACAGGGTTTGGTAATGTCTTCAGCCCCCTGCTTCAGTATAATACAATTTTTACTTCCAAAAGCACACCTAGTTCCTTTTGGTCCCACCTTGGTTGCAGTCCTCAAGGGGGCTGTTCTGGCTCTCAGCCCCTTCTGCTGGCAGGGGTTTGCATTTGTAGCTGCTTCAGACATTGAGAGTTTTGCCTGAAGCTTGCAATGGAAAAACACTTGGAGTCTTTCTTAGAGAAAAAATGACAGAATTTAACTTGGTTACAATTATGGTTGTTTCCCATGTGTTGCCTGGATTTAGAAAAAAAAAATATATAAATCCCCAAATCCTTCACAAAAAAAAACTATTAGAGCCAGCCCATCCTGCTATATTCAGAGAGCAGTGAATGGAACTGAACTTCTGGCCTATATGTGTGTCCTTCACTGCAGAAGGGGATGAAGATGATGATGATGATGAGAATGAAGCTGGGCCTCCAGGAGAATATGAAGAGGAAGATGATGAAGATGATGGAGCTTCAGATTTGGGGGAAGGTGAAGAGGAGGAGGAAGTTGGTCTTTCATACCTGATGAAAGAAGAAATTCAGGTAAAGTTGTAAATTGTGCCAAATGCAGAAAGCAAAGAGAAGCTCCTGTGAGGTTCTGTGGTTACGGAAAACAGTTCTGGTACAGTTCCCAGAGTACGGAAAACAGCCACCTTTCAGAAGGTGATGAGTAGAGTCTTGTAGCTATAAACTGGTCACACAAATTACAGGACAGAAGTAAATCCCTGGGTCCCTGGTCAGGTCCTCCCCTCTGGCGGCTGCAGGGTCTCAACGGGAGAACGTGCCTGGTGTGGGGTTTGTGTGTGAGGCTGCGCCAGCAGCACCCGCACTTTGGATCGAAAGCCCCTGTGGCCAGCCAGTACTGGTTCTTCGATAAGAGTTTGCCTCCTGTTGGAGTTCATGTGGAGTGGTTTTAATTCCAGTATTCCAAGGACAAATAGTGGAGGCCTGTTTCCCCATTTTGACTTGTCACACTCCCCTGTGTATAAAATTCCACCAAGCAGAGGGATATAAAAGCAAGACTTGAGTTTGTTGAATTCTCTGGAGCTGGTTGTTAATTCGTTTACATTTCTCATCTATCAGCTTTAGAACAAGACAAAAAAAGCAACACAACTCACTCATTTTCACAGTGCCTTGGGAAGATGATACTGTTGTACACTTTTTCCTCCAGGCCCTTCCTGACTGCGAGTTCAAAGGAAATCTAGAGCTGCTGGCATTTGTCTCAGAGTTAATTTGTCAATAACCTTGAGCTGGCTTAAGGTAGTGAACAGTGGGGAAAAGCAAAGAAATGAGAGTGGGGCTGACTGATTCCCATGTGGAGAAAGAGCAGGGAATTCCTGGATTTCTGCTTGGGATCGTTGTGGAAGCAAGACTTCAATAAACAGCAAGTGTAAAAATATCTCCCAATTTTTGTACAGGATGAAGAGGATGATGATGACTATGTTGAAGGAGGTGATGAGGAGGAAGAAGGTAAGTGCTTAAGTATTCAAGTTGTGACTGAAACAATCAATTCTCTATAATTCTTCGTGGGTTTGGGACATGTGCATTAACACAAAGACAAAGTAGAAGTAAAGTAAAAGTGAGGAAGAAACAACAGTTTTCTGAAAGGAAAGACACTGTCTCCTATGCAGTTGGAAATTGTTGTTCTCCGATGCGGAGAGGAGTGGGACTCTGCTGTGCATCTTATTATTTACATACCTTGAAAATATCCCTCAAGTGCACCAGAGTCTCCGCTGGCAAAGCCTGGCAGCCAGGAGCAGCTGGAGCTTTCCCTTTATCCAGCTGAAAGTGCCTTCTCCATAAGCAATTCTGCTACAGGAACAAAGTTCTGTTTGCAAGAAGTGGCTTACTGGAGTATTTTTTAAGAAGTTTTTTCATAAAAAATTCTATGTCTCTGTAAAGACAAATCCCAGAATTTCTCCCCAGCTGAGCTCCCATCTCCTCGACATGCTGGGCTCAGTGGAGCAGGTTTGGGAGCTGGATTTTCCACTTGAAAAAACGGGAATTCTGAAGGAGCAGTGTGAATTCTTCCCTTAGTACAAATGCAGCCCTGGAGTTAGGATGGGCTATTGGCCAGGGAATGACTGCTGGGGAATTCATGGATTGGATGGGGCAGCATTGCACTGCGGGCTCCCACCACCAGAGCGCACAGCGCACCACCCGAATCTGGCCTTTTCCTACAGAAAAACTTAGGGATGTTGTGTGGGATCCTGGTGCTGGTCATGCAGAGATGTTCCATCAGGAGCACGTCTGCACCACTCCCCGTTCCCATCACCTGGCGGTAAGTGCTGTGTGGGCAGAGCATAATGGGCTGTGTGCATCCCTCTCTCCTTAGCAGAGGGCGTCCGAGGGGAGAAGAGGAAACGAGAGCCCGAGGATGAAGGCGAGGAAGAGGAGGATTAATTTGCAGGACCAGACTCTCCAGTTATGGAAGACGCAATAGTGATTATGCAGCTCTGTATGTCCATGTACCATAGATGTCCTGACAGAAATCCTATGTTAACTTTTTATAGCAGAAGTGTGGTTTTACTATTCCTGCCCCTTTTATCATTCCAGATAAGCTCTGATAGCCCATAGGGAACCTTCTGTAGAGAAAAATTTTCAGCCCTATAATCACTGAAGCCATTGGCAAATTCCCCCCCACCAGACTTTTCTTTGGAGCTCTTTAATTTCGTACAATCTTGCTGTGTTGGTCATTGTTAGCCCTGAATCCAGCCCCATGCCGCATGGGTTTAATATTGGGAGTTTTCATTCAGGATTTTAAAGTTTTTACACTTAAAAAGCTGAATAGAAAAAGGCTCTACAGCAAATTCCCCACTCTCTTAAATCAGTTGACTCTAAGCCAAGTTTTCCATGGTTTCAACTGGAAACCCCCAACTAGATGACACCCATGTTTAAGCTTTTTAAAAGGTGACTCCTGTGATTTTTTTGAAGGCTCCTCTCCATTTTGGGTGTTCCAGGGTAAAGCCTCACTGCGTTTCAGAAGAAGTTTTTATTTTCCTGCTTGCTCCAATGCTCAGTGTTTGGAGTATTCACTAGATTCCTTCAAGGGTGTATTTTGGCAAACTGAAAGAGTTGTGATCCTTAAAGGGTTGCAATCCGTAAATTTTCTCCCAAGTTCATTGTCACTGCAGGTATTAACAGAGCAATTAATGTGTAGTTTTAAACCTTTTTGCTAGAAATCTTTGTTAAACCTTCACTCACTTTGCTCTTGCATTGTCATTCTGGGAATTCTGCACCACTCATGGCTATAAAATGTATAAAATAGATGAAATATGCATTTCTGATGCAGAAGTGAACGGGTAACTCCTCCAAGTGTGTTGTTTTCCACCCCCCCACCTTTCCTAGAACTGTTGAAGGGAAGGATGAACCCAAGTTGGCCCTTCTCTGCACGTCACCTCTTAAACTGTTTAAATCTGGCTGTAGGCAAAGCGCTCTGTTTGTGTGTAACAGTTGGGAATATTTGGGGGTTTATATTGAGTGGCTGCAGAGACGCGTCAGGAGCAAGCATGGGGGACGTGCAGAGAAGCTTTTTTTCTAGCAGCCTTTATAATTCCTAATCTGCCCCAATGTATCATCTTTCCTGTTGGAAACAAATTTTGACTTCCGGCATTCCTCCTTCAGGCGTGATCTGGGTTTCACACAGTGTAGTCAGCGGTATCACACTGACTGACATTGTCTCACATAGGTCCTGAACCAAGTATCACACACAGCTTTATTCCAGAGACTTATTTTTGTATCTGTCCTGGCTGTCAATAGCTGCTGGAAACTGGGGAGAGCCTGCGGGTGGGAAGAAGGAGGTTCCTGGGCCTAAGCGAGTCAATCCCTCATCACCTGGTTCCCTGTGGATTTTCCTTAGGAATTTCACACACTAGTTCAGTGTGACCTCCAGCTCTTCAGTGGAGTTTAGATCGTGCAGGGTTGAAAGCCCCACTCCCCGTGTGTGGTTCTTCCCCCCAGCTAGAGCCTTAACTCTGGGTGTCTCCTGTAGCTGTGTAGTGGGGCCGAACCTTCCCAGCCTCGAAGCGGAGTCAGGCGGGCGGTGGCACACTTGGGAACAACTGGCTCCTTGGGCTTTGTGTTTTTTAAGGAATATCTCTAAAGACACTAGAAAAGTCGTGGTGAAACTTCCTTTGCAGCCACAACCAAGTCGTGTGTTTGTGATGAGTCCTGGGTGGGTCAGTGCATGGCTATCATGTCCTGGAGGCTCTGGGCGAGGCACTCACTCTGTGCTCAGCTTTGAGAGAAAAAGTGTTTTCCCATCCTTTTGCTTATCGTCTTTAGATTAAAACTTGTTATTTATAAGTGTGTACGTTAGAGCACCTCCATGTCAGGGTTTTACTTAACTGTTACTGATTCAGATAAAATTAGTTTTAAATGGAAAAAAGAGTCTATTTTGATGGATTAAAATAATGTGGGTAGTGGGCTTGTTTGGATAAGCGAGTCCAGCTCCTGAGACAAGACTGAGCTCCGAGGGGTGACAGCCCTTCCCTAGGCCAGACTTCCCAAACACCCGCAGTGCCGTGCGTCAGCCACCACGTGGAACCTGAGCCCTCACAAACCCAACTCCCCAAGAATCTGTCCCAGTGTCACCATCCCTGGTCCCGTGTCCTCCGCTCGGCATGCAGCAACAGCGTTTTTTAACGAGGAATTCAGAGCCTCCAGATAACTTTTGAAACTTTTTTGCTTGGTGGGTGGTCTTTTCATGCAAATATGTCAGGGTGGGTTTTATATTTTGTAGAGGTTTTGTCCTATTTTAATGCTCTTTGTATGGCAGTCTGTATATAGTGTGGTTCGGTTCCTTCTCCGACTCTTTCCTGAAACTTTGGAGTAACTGATTTTGTGCAACTGTGTTTTGAATAAAGCCATGACAGTGTTAAATTAAAGACAACAGCCCTGCAGCACTCTTCTGGTAACTTTTAGTTGTAACAAAACATGTTTCCTCCCCATGTGTGCTGTAAATTTTAAATTAAAAAGTTTTCAAACCGAATTATTTCAAATAAATTGAGAGACTATTGTATTGGATTACTTCTCGGGGTATGTCCACCTGTGGAGAATAGAATGTTTCTCAAGGAATACGGAGTAAGAGGGAATTTTCTTACCTGTTATGTTTAAATGGGGTGGAAACCTGCAGAATGGTGTGTCTTTCTGGGGATGGAATTTGGCCTTGTGGTACTTTGGTTCTTGGTAACGTTGTAACAGTTGAGGATGTTCTGGAAAACCTGGATGGTTCCCTGAGTGTTTCCAGGTGAATTTAACACAGATGTCATAGACATCCGAGTCTGGGTGAGTCTTGAGATTTGCGTTTCACAGAGCCTGTCTTGTGCCTGGCAGCCTGAGCCAAGTCTGGTGCTGAATTACTCCTCACACAAGAACAATGCTTAAAAAAACCCTGCTGCTCCTCCCGAGCTAGAGAGAGCATTGTTTTATCTTGGGATTAGTCCAGCATTCCTGGCAAAAAGCCCTTGGATGCACTTGAGAAAGCCCTTGGCAAACAGGCTTTTCTGCTGCTGGATGAGCAGTTAGGCAAGAAATGGGTGGTGACTTTCTGGGATATTTTATTTAATTAGTTTCACAGGGTGGGGAAGAATTGCAGTTCCAACTGAAGCCCCATACAGGCGCTTCTACCCTGTGCACCCATTTCCCACTGGATTTGGGGCCAAACAGGGAACCTGAGTTTCAGGATGACTTTAAACAGGTTAAGTCCATCTTTTGGGGATGCAGGTGAGTGAGGTAAAACCAGGCTGTCATATGGTACTTGGACGGCAAAGGAGAGAGGAGAAAGCTCAAGTGCTGTGTGGGCACATCTTCAAAGCCAGGCAAAACTTGGCGGTGTGGCTGATGGGCTTGTCATGACGTGTGTGGAACCGGCTCTCCCTGCCCCGGCCTCTGGTTTACACAGCTCACCTGCTGCCACAGTGCCAGGCACCTGTCGCTCCCGGGATGGGATCGAGCAGGGACCAAGGGATGCGGCCACTCCCCATGGCCCAGCAGCGCCCCAGCCTGCGGACTGTCCCACTGGACAGCCCCCCCGCCCTCCATTTTGTTGCAGTGAGGGGAAGCCGTGCAGCGGGCGGCCGGGCAGCTTCCTCCGTCCTGCTCCTTCCTCCTCCTTCTTCGCCCGGGGCTCTTGTCTTGTGGTGCCTCCTCTCGCTCCTTCCCCGGCCCTTATCTCCCCCTCCCAGTGGTGCTGCTTCCCTTCCTCTTCCTTCCTCAGGGGTCGGGGCGCCTTCCCCGCACCCCAGGGACCCGCCTGAGGGGGCGCGCGGGAAACGGCGACCCACGGGGCTCCCAGCTGCGGGCAGCAGGGGCCGAGCCGCGACCCCGCCGCTGATTGGCTGAGATTTGCCGCAGTTCCGCCCCTCCGCCTTCCCGCCACCCGCGCGCGCGGCGCCCCGCCCACGGCCCCCCAGGCCCTTCATGGCGGCGGTGCGGGGGAAACTGCCCCCAAACGCCCCATCCTCTGCACCCCGCCAGCCTTCAGGAGAGGCTTTTCCCCTCAAGTTGCTTGAGCTTCATTCCGGTGGTGGAAAACAACGTGATTCAGAGTCCAAGCGGCAGAAAAAAACCGAAAATACAAACCGTGATCCCGAAGGTGGTTATCAACGTCTTGTGAGGAAGGGTAAATTCAGCCAGGCTTTGGTACAAACGCGCCGGGTGAAAATAGAAAGAAATTTCTCATAAAATTCTTCAGATTGCCTAGTTATGCCCAGTAGCAAGAGAGCTTCAAAGTGTGTGCTTTCAGGCAGCTCCTGCTGCCACATAGTTTACTAGTATCCCCCAAATTGGTCCTGCTTTCCCAGGAGAATGTGGTATGTGCAGGTTACAAGGCAAATCTCCCCCTTTCTCACCTACATCCCTATGTACCATTGCCCAATTCCAGTTTAATTCAACTCAGCCACAGTACTGAAGGGATTTGGGGTTATTTTTGTGACCCAGGTGCCTGGGTCAGGGGAGTGATGGTCTGGGGCTCCCACAGGTCAGATTTTCAAAAAAGGGAGGAGTTTTTTGGTGTGAAATGTGACCAAGAACTATTAGAACTATCCCTTGTCATTCACACACATTCCATAATGACCAGTTAGCCTTTTCCCCCCTTTATTCTCCCTCAAATGAAATTAATTTTAAAAACCTCGTACTGCTGAGGATATAAACCCCGAGGGTCTCTCAATGCCTAGCCCGCAGGCAGCTCACTTTCAGTTTTCCTCATCTATATTTTTATGTGGGAATAGGGAAGCCAACATTCTCGTAGAATCCCATGAATTCAGGAATTTGGCCTTGGAGAAAACTGTAAAATCCTTTGAGCTGCATGATGGAGTCATGAGAAATCTCAGAATGAAAACTGCCCCATTCTACAGCAAACAGAGCTGTTGTTGATTTTGGCAGCAAGAGCTGCTGTGTTCTAAAAATACACTAGTTTCACTGGTCATACCCATTGCAAAGGTCTGAACTGAAGAACAAGATCTGAATTTACAAGATAAAAATGATGCTTGAATTATTTTTATCAATTTCTGAGTCTCTTGGTTGTGCCAAGGGTTGCACTGTCACATTAGAGGTGCACACTCGTGTTCCCCATTTGCTCATCGATCGACCGGCACAAATGGAGAGTCAGGAATGCAGCTCCCCCGGGGTACCAAAACACATGGGATAGGACAGAAGGAGTCAGGGACAGCAGCTGCTTGAAGCAGGACATGGAAAATGTCCCTCTGCAGAGCCTGGGGCTGGGAAATTCCTGTTGCTACTGCTGTTGGGAGGTTTCTCACTGGAGTCAGAGTTTGGTCTCCTGAGGAACACTCTTCTGGTTTTAAACTTTAAAATTACAGTTCATAGTATCCTTCATAGTATGCTCGGTTTCTGCTTTGAGTGTGTCTCATTAAAATAATAATAAAAAATGAGCCCCTAAAATAGCCAAGGAAAGTCTTTCCTCCTGCTTCTAATTTAATTGGCACAAATGAGGGAGAATCCGAAAACAAATGTTCGGCCACAACAGCAAACCAGCAGAAAACCACAGGACATATTAAAGCTGGGAACTCCTGGCACTGAGAAAAGGATTCTGTTCTAGGAAAAAATGACCCCAGAGTGTGGGTTCATGTTGGAAAGGAGCTGGTCTCTCCTATGTGAATGAAACATGTTCACACAGGGTGTTTGAGGGGCATTTCCTTCTAGAGTAGAGTTAATTCAAATAAAATAATCTGGTGATGACTGAGGAGAAGCCAGTCAGAGCTCCTCAGCATGGCCTCAGTGAAGCACTGATATCTCCTGGCCATTTGTGAGGGGCTTGGTCACATCCTGGTCCCTAGGAATGTTGAGGACATGCAGGAATCATGTTTAATTAGGAATCTGAGGCTGCAAGGGAGCTCCTGGCTAATGGCTTTTTGAAACTAAGGTGTCTCTGCAGCAAGTGCCTTTCCGAACTAATTTCAGAATCACATCTGTGTCTCTCAGCTTCATCACCATGATGACTCATAATTATTCTGCTTAAAAGTGTGCTGTGGTGTTTCTTCTACGCTCTGTGTGTTTTGAGTGAGCTCCCATGTCACAGCAAAACCCAACTGGAATGACTTGGGTAATTTGTGTTCCTGGAAACCAAGAACATCTTCAATCTCTTCTTTCATCAGCGTCACTGTTGGAGGATCCACACCAAAAGCCGTAGGATCAGCCTTGGAAGTTCAAGTCTTGCCCTGTTTTGTGCAAGTCATAAGTGTATTTAAGAACGTAATTGAGCACTGACTTTTTAATGCCAAAGACTGGCTATGCTTACACCTCCCCTGCACACCCACCCCATACTCCCGTTACAGTTGTGCAGCTCCAAAAGCTTCTGGTGTTAAATTCTGTGTTTGGGGTGTGCTTTGAAGCACAGACTTGTGGAGATGAGAATGTTTTCTCTGATGATCTACTGAGGGGTATTTCCATATGAGTCGTGTAGCGCTGGGGGGAGGAAGGTTGCTTGTTGGTGAAATCTCTTACATTAACATATTACACAAATTAACGAGGTTTTCCCTGAGAGAGCCCTTTATTTCCCACAATCATCCAGAATTCTCCTCATTCACATCCCTGCGCAGACCACATCACTCCTCTGCAAGCAACAGGAGGCACAGAAGGAGGAAGAATATTAACCTCTCCCTGCTCTGAGGTTCTGGGTCGCTGGAGGCTTCAATTGCTGCACAATTTCTACATGAATGTTAAGCATTCTCACTACAAGGAGGACTCCCAGATCATCACTGAAAAGCAAAAAGTATTCCCTAGAGCAAAGTGAGGAATCCTGGAGAAGATGGGAATAATCAAATGCCCGCAGAGACAAACTGCTTAAATTTGGGAATTCTCATGCATCTTAATGCAAGTTTTTGAAGTGCTTTAGCAAAGTTCCTCTCTCCAACACACCTGGATTTCTAATGGTGTGGAAAATGTGCTTCCACTGGGATTCCAACAGGTGTGGAGCAAAGTTAGGGCTGCCTGGCCGGGGTGGGAGTGGGCAGCACTCGGGTTTGCTGTTCTTGGATATATTTTCCTGTCAATCTGTGCGTGCACTGCACAGGGAACCGGGCACCAACACGCTGCTGCAGAGCCCGTGTGATTCCTTCCGTGCCACGCGCGGAGCAGGGAAGGGAAATAGTTCAATAATTGCAGTTCCTTGGAAAGCTCCCCGTGGCTATTCCGTAAGAACGCATTCCCAATCCTCCCGGTGAACTCGGGTTGCAGAAGCCCTGGAGCGGGAGAACGAGCGCTAGAGGGCACAGCGCGACCAGCGACGGGCGCGGGCTTTGGCGAGGGGGAGGCAGAGCCCGGCTGTCTCTGAGCTGCCTTCCACCCGTGAGAGTCCAAGTGACTCCTTAAAATGGCACCTTTTGGAAGGTTCTGGACTCATTAGCTGCAGTAATTCAAGGATAAAAATGCAGCAAAGAATCCGAGAATATCCCGAATCAGAAGGGGCTCTTTCCCAGAGAAACTCTTCAGCTCTGCATTTCTGTCCACATTCCATAAATGACCAAAAAAAGGGAAGGTGAACTTGTTGGCAGGAGCTGTGAAAGAAACAGGAGGAAAACCCAACATCCATGTGTTGCAACACCCCAGAACTGGGTCAAATGAAGCAAATGTGTTTAAAATGAGAAATGCAGCACCAAAAGGTAATGACAGGGAGCATGCTGGGAGGCGTGGAATGCTCTGCAGAAGTTGTGGTGCACTAGGCTTATCAAGAGCATGTATGTAGAAGAGTGAAAAGAATTTTGTTAAGCACAGGAAGAAATCAAAGACAGAAAATGAAGGAAATCAGTGGTTGGAATTGACTGAACTTGGTGGGTTTATGCTTTGCACTAGGTACTATGGAAGTTTGGTGATGACAAACTTTCCTGATTCATTTCTGATCTCTGTTGCTGCCTCCCAAGAAACCAGGATTTCCCAGGATATATTTTCTTTCCTATGGCTTGATTTCTAGAAACCTGGAAGGAAAAACTCCAGAAAGAGTAGCCCTTCCACTTCCTTCTGGTTTCATTTCCCTACATCTCCAGTAACATAAATAATTTTGTAAGTGATATAAAACATTTCCAGAAAACATGAATTGAAAGCATGAAGCCGTCAGGATCCTCTGCCCAAACAACTCCTTCCTTTCTTCTCTCTCTGTATTTCAGCGAGCGCTCCAGCAGCCTCATTGTTTGGATAATTCAGGGTACCAGATGGCTGTAAATATGTTCACAATCCTCCTTACCCTGCTCCCTCCTCCCTGGCACCCTCACTGCTCTACCCGGTACTGAGCACCTGGTCTTTTCCCATTTGGAGTCTCCCTTCTCCCCTCTGGAGCTAAATTGTCACCTCTGGTTTGTATTTTCCCTTTAAATGAAGTGGGAAGATCTTAGGGAATGTTTTGTACCAGGGAACACTGCTTTCACTGTCCCTTGCACCATCAGTTAATTGAAAACGTGCCTCCTGCCCTGTGGCATCAGCTTCCTTCCTGCAGGAATCCTGTCCCTGACATAGGAAGGTGCAGCTCACCTGCTGGGAATCACAAGGGAGGAGCAGCTTCTTCCTATTTTGAGCGCAGTGATTGCATACTTACCCTTGGCATGGGGTAAGGGCACACAGAACAGGGTGATTCATCCCAAATCATGCCCTGAGGACCTGGCAGAGGCAGCGTTTGAACAACCGGCCCTGTTCTTCCTGCCTCACAGGCTCTGGATTCATTGTCATACTCTGATCCTGTTATTCACTCAGGAGTGCCCAAATCCTGGGGCCTGAGCCCCTGAGATAACTTTCTGTGTAATTAAACATTCCCAAACTGCTGAGCAGTAGGAAAACAACAGAAAACTGTTTCAATGGCACTGTAAAAAGGGAAGTTGGTTTTAAGACATCTGAAAATACAGGCAGTGACGTTTGGAGAACTGAGGAATAACTGAGGTCACGAGCTGCCTGAGGAATGCTGCAGCAGCACAAACTCAGGTCATGGGAAGGGTGAGCTGTGCCCATGAAGAAACAAGAATTCAGCCAGATTTGTCTGTGGTTTTGCTCTCGTTGATTAGCTGGTGGGTGAACTCTTCCTTGGAAGGCAGGAGGGAGCAGATGGCAGCAGGCAAAAATCTTGACTTGAGCAAGGAGAGAGAAACTGATTTTCCAAAGGATCTATTTGACATACAGAGGCCAAATGCTATTTTTATGAGCCAGGCCTCTCATTTATTAAACTTTACCAGTTTGTGTCCTGCCAGCAGACCTAAACTGAGTGACCCTGTGACTCATAAAGGACAAGGGAGCCAGCAGCCTGGAGCAGGCATTCCGAGCAGGCTTTTCCAGCCTGAAATTCTGAATGCCACCTCACAATTTCTGGGAAGCACGACTCCCAGCTTGGTCTGCAGAAAGGTAGACAGCGCTCAGATTATATATAGCAGCAAGTGGGCTGGGAGGAGAAACACTGGGCTGCACAGAGCGGGAGGCTGCTCTGGAGAAACCCAGGGAGTGTCTCACGGTGCAGCACAAACCACAGTGGCACCCAGCGAGTGTTTCCAGGAGCAGGACCCAGCACTGGCCTGTGGGCAGCCAGCACTAACGGAGTGAAGGACAGCCCTGGGCAGTGCCGGGGGCAGGTTGGGTGCACTCAGATTGATCCCTTGCTCTCAGCTTTTCTTCATCCTGTTCCACCCCCTGCTGTGGGCAGGGACACCTTCCACTATCCCAGGGTGCTCCAAGCCCCGTCCAGCCTGGCCGGCCTTGGACACTTCCAGGGATCCAGGAGCAGCCACAGCTTCTCTGGGCACCCTGTGGCAGGGCCTCCCCACCCTCACAGGGAAGAATTCCTTCCTAAAATCCCATCTAAACCTCCTCTCTTTCAGTTTAAAGCCATTAATGACTCAGCCCATTTGTTGAGAGTCCTTTAAATAATGATGTCCACATCTCCACTGGCTCATTCCAGTCGATGCCAGACCTTTGCCTACTGCCCAGTAGCAGCCTTTGAGCCACAGATTCCTTCAGCTCTGAATGCTTCCCTCTGTCCTCCTATCCTACATGTATGGGCTCTTTATTCCAACCACAGGCCCGGTTCCGTTGGCCCCAGGGCAGGGGTTTGGAAGGAGAAATCACCATTTCAGTGCAGAACTCCCAAGCCACTGGTGTCAGCAGGGGGCTGAGCTCTGCACTTTGAACTCTGGCTCATCTGGCTTCTCCTGAACATTCCCAAATGTTAAAAAGATTTCAAAATCCTGTCTTGCCTCTGAGCCGGGATGATTCGTGTCGAAACAGAGCAACAAGTTGTTAAACACATTACAAATTAAGGAAGTGGAAGAGTCACTGTAGTTTTCAGTCCCTCAGGACATTTTATAGAAGCAAACAAAACCACAGTGTCTGAAAGCAGAGGAGATTTGCCATTCCTGGGCTAGGCTCAGGAAACACTTCCAAAAGGTACAACTACAGCTGCACCTTTCACCTTTTCCATGGTGTCACTTTACCAGGTGTCATGTCAAACATCCCAGTGTTGAACCAGCCCCTCTGGCCACTCAGGGAGGGGAGTGTGGGGATCTCTGAGCCTGATGAGGAACTCCCTGACAGCTCAAATTGGATTTAGGGAAAAGAAATCCAAGGCACTGTTCTGTGTATCTCACCAAGGAATTCCTTCCTAATGAGAGGGAACACACACAAATCTCCACATGTGCATATTCCAGGGATCCATTTGCACACAGGCATATCTGGCATACAAAACCACTGAATTTTTCCCTCTTCTCTCTTTTTTTAGGGAAGTGGGTCTGTTCTTGCTGAGCTTTAATTTGAAAACCCAGTTGGAACTTGTTAAGTCAATAATTATTCTTGTGAATGTGGGTCAAACTATTTTATGTCTCTTCCTCTCTAGGGACTTGGAAGAAGATTCAATCCTCCAGCACTCCAAGGTAGGAAAAACCACACTTCCTATTTTATTTCAAAAGTCCAAACTGGTTGTCCCATGGGGGTAAAAGCTGAGGAGGGACAGAGTCGTGTGAGCGAGCAGCATTGCTGGAGTGACGGGTGTTCACCTACAGCTGCTGACACAGGTGTCCGGGAAAGAATGCCCCCAGCTCTGATAACGTATCGGAGTGCCTTGGGATCCCATGGAATTTATTGTAAGGGTATGCTGAACATATTACTCAGTTGGGATATTGGAGGGTCTATAGCTTCCCACATTCCACCTCTGGACACAAATCCCACTTTCTCTTTTTAAGGCATTTGCCTTATTGGGGGAAAAAAAAAAAAGGCAACAATTTCTGCTGTTTTCTCCATCAGTAACTCCAAGAAATCCTTCTGCACAGCAGGAGCCATCGCCTGTGTTGGAAAATGTTATTTATCCACCCCCTCCTCAGCCTGAGAACCCTCTGCCATGAGTCACTGGCGTTCCTGCTCCACTCGGAAGGCTAGGGGCTTTTTCCAAGGATGGAAACCGCCAGAGAGGCCGGACTTTATCCACCACAATTTTATTCCTGTGACCTGCTTTGTTAGGTGTAATTCCAGCCTGCAGAATAGCCCACTGCTACTGGAACAACATGAACCCGTTTCTGCTTTACACCCGAGTTTTGCCACCCGTCAGCAGTGTGAAAGTTGCCTTCAAGTGTAAATTCTATTTAAAGCCACCAAAAGCCTCTTAAGCGGTTCCTCCTGCTTTCCAGCGGCCTCTCAGCACTGCAGAGACGCTGCAGCTGCACCCTCTGTCCCAAATCTGCAGTGAGTGAAACTTAGGGCGGCCGTGTGTCACATAGGGCTGATCTGTGGGGCTGCACCCCAAAACGTGCTCCCTGGGCAGGAACTGTGTGGGGTGGGGCCAGCTCCATCTGAGCACAGCCCCTGTGGCTTGCGGGGGTTTGTTGGGTTTTCAGCCCTCTCTTCCCAGGCTCTTGGGTGCCAGTGTTTCATAGAGTCATGGAATCATGCAATGGTTTGGGTCTTGGGAGGGACCTTAAAGTTCATCCAGTGCCACCCCTGCTGTGGGGAGGGACACCTTCCCCTATCTCAGGCTGCTCCAAGCCCCGTCCAACCTGGCCTTGGACACTTCCAGGGATGGGGACACCACAGCTTCTCTGGGAAGCCCGTGCCAGCGCCTCACCACCCTCACAGGGTAGGAATTTCTTCCCAAGAATTCCATCCTAAGGTGTCTCTCCGTTATTCCCTTAGAAAGGCAGTGGAAGGAGGGAGGAGGGAGGGAGGGAGG